>JAYESA010000011.1:127571204-128171204 GCA_036927795.1 Iris macrosiphon | reverse complement strand
GTGACTGAGATATGGAGGGGGTTGAGTTGTAATGTATGAAGTTTAGTTGAGGGTTAATAATCATTTGTTACTTAACTGTTAGTGGGTGATGTTAGGACTGATCTGTTAGTATATTTGAGTGATTATTAGATAATATATGTTAGTTAGAAGTTAGATATTAAAATAGTTAGTTAACATATAGGTTGATGTTATATATTAGAGACATGTCAGTTATTAGATATTGATGTTTAGTTAGTTAACTATTAGTAAATTAGTTAAATGATGTTTGATGTTAGTATTGGTTGGTATTATTAAGTATTGAGTAGAGGGTAGATATTAAGGTATAGATATCAAGTTATATTGGATTGCTAAGGTATTATTATATATTGGTGATACTAAGTAAATTTAGATAATAGTGTAATGTAATAGGTATGAATTACCTAGTACAACTAATTGTATATATATATATATATATATATATATATATATATATATATATATATTGATATTGATACTATCTTAATTAGTATATGTATTTTAGTTATACTTATGGATATAAGTATATAGGGTAACATATTAGCAAGTATAGCTTATATCCTCAAGATTCTAACCTACAAACCTAGATTTAGGTTAATACAATCTGCAAATGGCTAGTTTGACCTGTTTGACTAGTTTGACCTAATTTGACTATTTTGACTTAGAGATAGCCTAAAGACCTAGAATTTGACTAGCTAAATTCTTTATCATTTCAAAACCATATGTTGATGGAATATTCTATTATTAGGTCTGCGAGGAACTGCTACGGATATAGTTTGATACTTCATCACGAATTCCAGGCGAGTACATCTCTCTGTTAGTTTTTATTTCGTAATATTGTATATATTGCATGTTCTAGAACTCTATAATTGATTCCAACACAGCGATTGCACAGACTAGTACTATATGGATACTATCATGGGATGTTATCCCCTATCGTGTTCAGCGGGTACTTTTTTATATGTATTTTATCGAGTGTAATGGGTATTGATTATCGTGTACTTCGTGTTCACACATTTCTCGTATTTAGTATTCTTATATTCGTGTTCGTAACATGTTGTGATTAGATCCTTGAGTATTGGTTGGGGATAGGGGAGTAGGAGTTGGTTATGTGATCATGCCCAGTATATTCGTGTACATATCGATTACATATCACACGTGTAATCGAGTTACCATATTGTATTCGTGTTCAACCCAAACCGATCACATAACGAACTTGTACTCTATGGCACATTAGCTAGTATATCTACTTTTATCATTTAAAGCTATTCATATTGTTTGTTCTTTACTTTCCAGTATATTACATGTTCACTCTAGTTTATTCCATTTTCTATTGCTAGTTATCTTGTATTCTTTTCTATTATTTGTCATATATGCTCTACCATGTATTTGGAATTGGTTTTAGAGTTTTGTACTTTGCTCCATTCCGGACTGGATAATATTTTTCAGTGAGTATTATGCTCTCCATTTTGGGATATCAGAGAGATGCCATAGACATGACTGCTCTTACACTGTGGAATTAAGGTGACAACTGTAGAGATCTAGTTTAGTGTTCCTTTTTTTATTTTTGTCTAGTTTCTTTTCTCTAGAATGTTATTTGGATTATCTTCCATGTTCATTCTTTCTTTAGATTATTGTGATTGAGTACATGATGGAACTAGCTGTATTAGTATATTTGATAGTTAGATAGTGATGACCTCGACATTGTTCTACCGCCGATACTGCAGCGTAGGCTGGACGTACCCACGTACTTGTGCCTAATCATCCGGGTGCCGGTCGTGACATCTAGCAAACACAAACTTTGGCTCTCCTAGCGGGCTAAACAAAACTCTACCCCATCTGTAATCTATACTAGCATGGTGCCTACTCAACCAATCTATCCCGAGTACAATATCGTAGCTTGGAAGTGGCATTACAAGTAGACGCACACTCAGCTTTTGACCTCCTAGAGTAACTCTCCGATCCTTGCAAACATCACTAACCAGGATAATGCCTCCCCAGTCATGATCTTGCAAGTCTTAAGAAAAGACTTAGCTACCAAATGTTGCTTCAGGGTAAAAAAATAGATATAAAACTATGTGAAGCACCTGAATCAAACAATACTAAAGGTAAAATAGAATCAAGGAGAACGGAGCCTGCGATGACATCTTCGGTGGGCTCGGTCTCCTCGAAAATCATAGAAAACGCTCGTCCCTGAGGTGCACCACTCTAATGCTGGTGTTCGGCATAATGCTGCTGCTGGGTCAGAAGCGGTGGTCCCCTCAGTTGTACTCTATATGGCCTCGCCTGTGCTCTCTGAGCTAGAGCTGCTCCCTGAGCTGCATGACGAGGGTTGGAAGGATAATCTCTTATATGATGCCACTCTGTGCCACAATACAGACAAACTTCCAACCTCCTCCTACAAACATTCCAGATAGGGCCGGACTTCTTGCAGTAGTGGCAGGAAGCGTGTTGTGAGTATTTCTGCTGCTGTTGTGGTGTCTGGTGAACCGAGGCCTTAGCTGGATCCTGGTACTGCTGTGGCTCAACTCCCTCTCAACCTTGCGTGCCTCCATAAGTATATCATAATTGAGATTAGAGATGAAGACGCTTATCAGGTACTGCGCTACTACTAGCCCCTATAAAAGATTCGCGGTCTCTCCTTGGATTCAAGCTCAACTCCCTCTCAACCTTGCGTGCCTCCATAAGTATGTCATAATATGTCTCATAGAAAGACAGAATAAGGATCTTCACTTACCAGTCAGACTCTCGCGGAAGTGGATAGCCCTAATCTCTGGCTACCTCACCAAGTACTCCATAAATTGGCTCAACCTTCTGAACTCTGTAGCAAATTCCTCCACGGACATGCTTCCCTGAGTAAGGCTCTCAAACTACCTTCCCAAGTCTAAACTGTCCGCCCGAGCAAAAAAATTTCTCTTGAAGAGGTCCTTAAATACCTCCCATGACTGCCCCACATTAGTAAGAAGTAGCTCATTCCTGAACAAAGTACGGGTGATATCGAACAAATGAAGTCCCACTGCCTCAACCTTAAGATCCTCAGCAAGACGGGACACCCTCATGAGATGCTCGATATCCTCGAGCCAATCATCAGCATAGACGATGCCCTCGATCCCCTTGAAGACCCGAGGTTCCAGCTTCTTAAAGTCCTGGATATACCCGGCTGAAGCTGGCAACCTGCGGAACAACCTGCCACTGGACTAGAGATCCTCCCTCTACTGCAACAAGGGAAAGCTGATGAGCACTCTCAATACCTTGCCGCAACACGTTAGTCTTCCTCTGGTGAGCCTCTGACTAGGCCCAATGAGCCTCCATCATCTCGCAAAATAATGCGAACATCTGAGTCACATCTGTCGACAAGGGAGGTAGAGGTAGAAGTCCCTCGGACACAGCTGAGGTGGACCCCCGAACGCAGCTGATACACCAATCACCAAAGAAGTGACTGGTGCAGGCCCTCGGGAAGTTGCAGATCTCTCAGAAGCCGCTACTCTCTACTACGATCGAGTCTTAGGCGGTATCCCGAGGCAAAGCGAAAGGAAATAATCAATATGGTACAAGATAGAATGCATTCAAAGAAGGACAGTTAAAGCTCAATTATCAAATATATGATACAAGATAGAATGCATTCAAAGAAGGACAGTTAAACCTTAATTATCAAATATCATGTGAGAACAATTAAAATGAACAATAGAGTTTTTTTTCTAGATATGATTGAGTATTCTTAGCCTATAGCCTATATCCTATATCCTGAAGTAGGCTCGTAATAGCACTCAAATCAGAGCACCACTACGAATCGAACTAATTGCGACCTCAAAAACCTGCATGGGCCCCCACTAAAAATGTGTCATGACCCGCACCCGATGTTAGGGCGAACGTAGGTACGTCCAGCCTACGCCGCAATATCGGCGGTAGAACGCTGTTTAGGTAAACTAGACTATCTAATAATAATGATCATCAAGGTATATAATGCCACCAATGAAATATAAATACTTAATCACAGAACTATAAGATGAAACAACGCACGAATATGATATAAAGAACTGAAGAGTCAAAATATAACTCACAAAACAAAGACAAAATCCAATGAGTCTCAAATGTAATAAAATACTAACTATCAAAGCTGGAGACAAATCCAGTATAATATAAGCCCATCTACTATGCTACTGGTAAAGTATCATCTGTCTCAACCGGGATGAGTCCGTCTTGAGCCACAGTCTCTAGTTCTAAACCAACTACGTCCTGAGGCCCATAATGAGTGGGGTACCACTCCTCACTGTCATCTGGGAAAAATATATCCAGTCAGAAAAAGAAGCAAAGTACACCTCTAGCAGTAGTTCCAATAAATGATAAAAACTATATAGCAGTAAATAGAGAGCATATACAAGATGAATAGAGCATGGAAGAAATATACAGGAATAAGAAAATACGAAAAATACATACAAAAGGCACAAGCATCATATATGGAAATAAAGAGATACAACTATCTAAGTGAGTGAGTACTAGCTTCAACATGTGATCGACTTGGGTACTGCTTAAGAACCACGGGCCTGGTTAATCATACGTGCGGTGTATGAGTAATACTATGCAAGGAAAACATGAACTACGGGGGTATGATCACATATCTACACTAAATACACTCCTCCCCCGATTGGTATAGTGGATCCAATCCATGACATGCTATAATACGGGATTCCATGAGAAGGGAGCTAATCTTCTCATAAATCAGTATCCATACATGTACAAGAACAATGGGGCTCGTACAAAAAATATGCCAGGAACTACCAAGAATAACATCTCATGACGGGATCCAAGAATACCAATCCGTGAAACCAAGTGTCAGGAAAATCAAGGATATCTACACTAAATACAAGAAACATAGATGATATCATAAACGAAAAACTGTAAGAGAATGTACTTGCCTGAAATCCGATGAACAATATCAAAGATGTCCGAAACGGTGCCGCGAAGACCTAAATATGGAATATTACATCTACTACCAAAATATGATGAATAAGCGATATTTTTAGCGACGTCTTAATAAAACGTCACTAATATTAAAGACTTGAGCGACTCCAAAAATAAACGGCACTATATGTCGCTGTTGGCGACATATAGCGACGTTTAGACTGCACTTCTATTTTTTAAAGAATAGTCTCTATAAGCTTCTTTAATGTCGCTAAACGTCGCTGAGTTTTTTGATTTAGTGACGTTTAGCGACGTATTTATCGACGTTTCATTTTTTAATTTTTAGCGACGTTTTTAGCGACTTCTCTAACATCGCAAACTTTTCAATTAACGACTTTAGCGATGTCTGTTGATGACGGCACTAATTTTTTAAGTTTTAATTAGCGACATTTAGTGATGTCTATTGAAGACGTCGCTAAACTTTTTATTATAGGGTTTAGGAATTCATTTTCCCCCATTCTGTCGATTCGATCCCCAAAAATTCGAAACTCTCTTTCCCCCCTCCGGCGAAGTACCCCCCTCCGGCGTCCTCCTCCCCCCCTGTCCCTACCCCCCCACCCACTGGCTTCCCCACAGCCCCCATACTACGGCTCCCCACCCCCCAAGCGCCCCCTCCCGTACGGCTCCTTCTGACATGGCTCCTCCCCTCCGACGACCTCGGGCTTGTCCTCCTTCTCCTCCTCTTGGTAAACCCTAATCCTATCTCTCTCTCTCTCACAGATACAGACACGATATGACACAGACACGACACACACACACTAATATAGACATGACACAGACATACATTAACACACACATGATGTACTGTCACATACACACACACTGAGACAAACATGACAGCCTCCCTTGCCCCTACCACGACGCGGCCGTGTTTGCCCCCTAACCCCAACACAGGCGACCCCAGATGCGGCTCCTCCCCTCCTGCGCGGCTCCTCCCCTCTGGCGTGGTCCTCCTCCATCGACCCCTCTCTCAGGCGCTCCTTTCTTCCTCCCGGCTCGGTAAACCCTAACCCAGACCCGGACACAACTAGGACATACACACATACTGGACACAATCAGGACACATGGACACATACTAATGACTGGTACTAACTATAAAAGTATACCACTAACTTAACTAACTGTTAGCTTATATCATTTATAATTATCTAACTAATATTACAACTAATTGATATACTAATTGATGCATATTCTAATTTACAATGATACCTATACTAGCTACTGCTTCTAATAATGATAACTGCTGCTATTAATACATGTATATTATTAACAATGGGTTGCCTGGACACCCCTCATCTCTAATGTACCCCATTGAACTTTGAGAACAGATATACATCAGTATCATCAGCTCACACACATACTTAGATACCACACTCTGTATTGTACATTATCACATACTCTAATGCAGTCATAGGATCAATGCTACTATGGTTTCATAACTTATACCCCCCACTTGAGATATCACTCTTAAACTCAGTGCTGCTACTGCTGCTTCTGATCAGTGAGCATGGCACTGATACTCGACCAATATTTATATCAAAACTGTTAAATAGCAGACAATGTACACAGTGCACTGCCTCACTGAGACCCTTGCCCACTTTCGAGTATCACCACACACACAATCACTCATTCTCTACTTAAACCAAGGTTTCCTAAATATCTTTCACATCTGTTGAGTTTTATTTTGGGGCGCATGGACGTTGGTCGTATGGATGCATAATTTTTATGCTTCTAAAGTTACTTAGGACTCAGAAAAATATTAGAGATTGACCTAACTCGGGTCAGATTCCTTTCTAGAGGGAGGCCTTCATATCATCTGAGAATATTAGAGATTGACCTAACTCGGGTCAGATTCCTTTCTAGGGAGGTCATCATATTATATCATCTGCCTTTGAATGTTTTACCATTAATTATAAACATATTTCTCTATATATCCTACCAAATTGAACATTAATTTTTCTTTACAAACATGTATTTTGTTTGTTCTCTTCCTCTTGGTATGTGACTTTTTTTCTTTTCTAAATTGTTAGGTATATTCTCTACAAGATTTAAGTTATATTTCCTCTAAGAAGGTTGTATTACCATGTTCATATCTCAATATAGTTTATCTTATAATCCGAATCCCGATGTAGGCATTGTCTAACAAAACACACATAAACTAACATAATATGGGAATATCAATCACTGAAACCAACAAGGACGGATGCTTTAGTTAAAACATAAGAGAATTAAAATACTACTCATATTGGTAATTCAAAATAATAACAATAAACTTGTTTATTGCCGTATATGCAACCCCTAACTTATCATAAGGGAAATTAGGAAAAATATATACCAAAAATTGATCAAAAGATTATTCCAAAATTAGACTAAAATAGGCTCCATATATTGTTTGGCTCAAGTTAACTATTAGTTTTTTAAGCACAAAAAATATTTTACACTCGGATTTTCGGTTGTCAATATTGTCAAAATTTTGGTCATGACCAAAATTATGTTATGAACCTTTAGAAAATTTGTGTCAGACCTATCCACTTGTAGAGAACTTGACCGAAAGTGGTATATGCTAATGTTTGAATAAAGACCCTTGTCATCTGCATCTTATATATAAATCTCCAATGTTGAATGTGGACGAAAGATCCCCATTGAACTTGCTACGACCCGCACCCGGGGTAAGGGTACTAGTCGGAAACAACGCCCAGCCTACGCCGCAGAATCGGCGGTAGAACACTGTCTAGAAAGTCTATCTAATATAATGAACCACCAAAAGATAGTGTACTCAATCACAGAACTAAGATAGAATGAACACGGATCAGATAAGAATAGAATAGTCATCAACTCATGAGTTTAAAATAATACATCAATGAGTCTGAAGAGTAACAAAAATAAGTTGGAGACAAATCCAGTACAAAAGAATACTATCATACTACAAGCTACACTCCAGGGTCAACTGTCTCAGTTGGGATAAGTCCCTCTTGAGCCAGGGTCTCCGAATCTAAACCCACAACATCCTGGGGTCCATAATAGGTAGGGTACTCCTTAGTGTCATCTGGAAAAATATATCCAGTCAGGAAAGGAGCAGAGTACATCTCTAACAGCAGTTCTAATCCATGATAAAAACTATGTAACAGTAAATAGCTGTGGATAAACAAGATGCACAAAATAGATACAAGAGATATATAGACAATAAGAAAATACTGGAAAGAAATACAATAATGAACAATATGCCAATGAAACAATAATACTAATGACTAAGTGTGTGAGTACTAGCTTAACATGTGATCGGCTTGGGCAAGATACAATGCGGCCTGGCTAATCATACGTGCGGTGCATGATCAACACTATTCGCTTACCAATACTTTATTCAATAGGGATTTGATCACATATCTATACTAATACTCCCCACCCCCAACTGGTATAATAGATCCAACCACGGTATGCTATGGCACTAGATTCCCCAAGAAGATAGCTAGTCTCCCCGAGAATTGGTGTCTGTACATGTACAAGATAACCAATGAAACAATACTTGCACCATATACACCATATACCAATGAATAACATCTCATGACGAGATCCGGATATACCAATCCGTGTAACCATAGTGTCGAAAGAAACATGTAAATCTACACTAGATACAACGAACATAGAGGATATCATAAATGAGAAACTATCAGAGAATATACTCGCCTGAAGTCCAATGAATAGTCTCACAGATGTCTGACTCGGTGCCTCAAAAACCTAGATATGGAGTACCACATTAATACAAGGTCCCGGAAAGAGAACAAGTCAAACTAGTCAACTTCTAGGTAAATAAATAAATTCTAAGTCAAAAGTCAACTATGGTCAACTCTAAAGTCAACTAAAGTCAAACCAAGGTCAACCTCACAAGAAATCTATATAAATAATATAGAAATAAAATACAACAATTTAGGAATAAAAATAAGATCCCAAATCATACTCACACAAAGTATACTAATAATACAAATAATACATACTCTAATATAATATATAAACAACCAATATTTATACAAATAAAATAATATATTATTACAAATATTATACCTCACAAAACACATATATATACACATATATATATATATAAAATAATAATATATAAAATATAATTTAAAACTGCCAAAGCGTCACTGAAAACAGGGAGTTAAAAATACAATTTAATTAAAACAGCTTATAGTGACAGTCTCAACTGTCACAGAAAATGTCGCAAAAGCCACTGTGTAATAAAACCCACTGCTGCTGCATTGGTGACAGTTAATCAACTGTCACCAAAAACTGTCGCCACTGCTGCTAAGATCCCGCCCGCAGCATTAATGACAGAACTGTCATTAATGCACAGTGGGCTACAGCGGCTGCTGTTGACCCGCCTATTTAGCGACAGTTTCACTGTCACAAACCCACTGTCACTAAAACACAGAAATATATATATATATATATAAATATATATACGCAATAATAATCACAATACATATATATAAATAAATAATTATATACTTATATATATATGCACATATAAACTTATAATTAAATACTAATAGTTACAACACATGCACATATTAATGTTCATATTTTACATGGCTAGAAGCACACCTAAAATATATACATTAATATACAAATAATTATATAATAATTATAAATAATATAATTACACAATTAAACACATAAATATATTTTATAAAACATTTATGTATAATTTATACTATTAACATAAGTACATATATAATTACATGCAAGAAAGCTACATATTATATTTGTACATCATATTAGCACACACAAAAATATATAGATCTATGCTACAATAATTACTATAATAAATACACAAAATAAATATATAATATCTATATATATTTACTAATTATAATTGAAGAATTTAAACAATACATAATTAGATCTATTTAAAAATCCACACAATTGGAGAGTATCACACCGTATCCCACTAGATCTAGGATACGCATGTGACACGAGTCCAACACACAACCAATTGTACCCCGAAGGATACAAACAAATCACAAATAATATTTATGAATAAATCAAAGTGTCAAAAGTAGATCTATGTGTCCGTGTCAAAATACGACATGTTCAAAGCTCCGTGTCGGAGGAAAAACCCCCAAAATGACACGTATCACCAAATAGTTGGGATACGAACCACATGTACCAAATTATGGACATGACACTAGCCCCAAACACATAATCTTATGTCCAATTGATCTATAGGATCAATTGATACATACAACAAAATGTAAATTCAGAATTCCAACAAAATTAACACAAAAAGTACCATAACTTTCTCCATGGGTCTCCTATGAACACAAAACAAAGTCCTATGGGTAGTACATACATATAGGTTGATTTTACATGATTAAATCTCAGATTTAGAAGCTATTTAAATGGGAAAATCTGAATTATACCTATTGGGAGATGGATTCCCAATAAAACCTCCAATTGAGAAGAACTTGCTTCCAAATTGTAGATCCTTGCTCCTTTTTGTAGATCCTTGCTTTCTTCTTCTTTAATGGTGAATTGGGAAGAATTTGGAATAAATTTGGTAGAGAATTGGAATGGAAATGGAGGGAATTTGGGAGTGGGAAATTCTAGATCTAGATTTGGAATGAGAATGAGAGGAGAGAGAAATTTCCCCCCTCTTTTAATAGGCCGGCCTTGCCCCTCTCCCAAGCAATTGTAAAATGTCCAATGTACCCCTTGGGGCCTCTCATGAAGAAATAATTAAGGAAGGAAGCTTCTAGTCTAATCACTCAATTAATTTAATCCATCTCCTTAACTATGGGCTTTCTAAATGGGCCAAGTCTAACTATTTAATTCATGTTGGTCCATGGGTCCAAACTAAACTAGTTGGGTCCACTAAAATAAGTCCAAAATAATTAATTAACATCTAACAATAATTAAATAATACAAAAAATAATTATTTACAATGCACAAAATAGGAAAAGACTAAAATACCCTTTTTCCTAAAATGTGGTAGTGACAAGTCTACCCTCCTTAAAATAATTTTGTCCTCGAAATTCAAAGACGAAAACTACCCCCCAGAAAATCACAGAACAGAACTAAAGAATCACAACTAACTAATGAACAAAACATAACAATGAACAGAACATAACTAGAAATAACATACCTCAAGGTACAAACAAATATGGATAACGCTCTCGCATGTCATCCTCTCTCTCCCAGGTAGACTCTCCCGGAGAGTGATGCCTCCATGCGACGTGCACCAAAGGAATAGTCTGGTTTCTCAGCACCTTCTCTCTCCGATCCAGAATCTCAACTGGCTGCTCTGGATAGCTAAGAGTAGGGCCCACCTCTATCTCTGAGTGATCCAATACATGACTAGGATCTGCCACGTATCGTCTCAACTGCGACACATGAAATACGTTGTGCACTCCCTCCAATGCAGGTGGCAAGTCTAGTCTATAAGCAACTGCACCGACCCTCTCTAGAATAGTGAAAGGTCCGATGAATCGCGGACTAAGCTTTCCGCCTCTACCGAAGCGAATCGTGCCTCGTGTCGAAGAAATCCTCAGAAACACCAAACCACCCACCTAGAAAAAAACACCATCTTAAGAACTTAATCTATAACAAACAAGAACAAGCACAAACAAAATCTAAACTATACCTCAAACTCCAAAGGTCTCCGATGGCTATCGGTCCAATGCCGCTGTCTGTCCTGCGCCACTCGAAGTCTGTCTCTGATCAAATGAACCTTCTCCGCTGCATCCACAACCATCTCTGGCCCAAGCAAAATTCTTTCTCCAACATCGTCCCAAGACAAAGGAGTACGACACCTCCGACCATATAGAGCTTCAAAAGGTGACATCTCTATACTGGCCTGGTAACTGTTGTTGTAAGCAAACTCTACCAAATGGAGATGGTCCTCCCAAGAACCCCCGAAATCTAGTACACAAGTATGCAACATATCCTCGAGAGTCTGGATAGTCCTCTCTGACTGCCCATCTGTCTGGGGATGATATGCAGTACTGAACTTGAGCTGAGTGCCCAAACTCTCCTGCAAACTCCTTCAGAAATGAGAAGTAAAACGACTATCTCGATCTGAGACTATGCTGACGGGAACTCCATGTATCCTAATGATCTGCCTCACATACATCTCTGCCAGCTTCTCCGTAGACAAACCCACTTTGAAAGGCAAAAAGTGGGCCGACTTGGTCAATCTATCAACAATGATCCAAATCGCGTCTTTCCCTCCTGGAGATCATGGAAGTTCGGACACAAAATCCATAGTAATATATTCCCACTTCCACTCTGGAATGGGTAATGGCTGAAGTAACCCTCCTGGCCTCTGCCTCTCGGCTTTCACCTGCTGGCACACTAAGCATCTGGATACAAACTGTGCCACTTCCCTCTTCATGCCATACCACCACACACTCTCTTGCATATCCCGATACATCTTGTTAGAACCTGGATGTATGGAATACTGAGAGCGATGCGCTTCCTGCAATACCTCCTCGCGCAACTCCCCACTAGGCACACACAATCTAACTCCATGCCTCAAGGATCCATCCTCTGCAATAGTAAAATCATCCTCCAATCCTGCTCTCACTTAAGCTCTGATACTCCTCAAGGATACATCATTATACTGTGCTGCCTTGATCCTGTCCATCAAAACTGAGTGTATCTGCAATCCCCATATTTGCATAGCACACCCAGGAACAATCACCTCAATGCCCAAGCTCTCCAAGTCCTCCAACAAATATCGATCCTGCGTCAAGAACATAGCTACCGGATATCTGCTCAAAGCATCGGCAACTATATTGGCTTTCCCAGGATGATATTGCAAAGAGATATCAAAATCCTTCATCAATTCCAACCACCGATGCTGCCTCATGTTCAACTCCTTCTGCGTGAAAATGTACTTCAAGCTTTTGTGGTTTGTGAAGATCTCCACACGCTCTCCGTACAAATAATGTTTCTACAATTTTAGGGCGAATATGACAGCTGCCAACTCCAAATCATGGGTAGGATAGTTCTTTTCATGAGGACGCAATTGCCTGGATGCATAGGCAATCACTTTCCCATGCTGTTGAAGAACACAACCTAAACCCTTCCCCGATGCATCACTATAAATAGTGAAACCTCCGGACCCTGATGGCAACGTCAAAATAGGAGCAGACGTCAACCTCTTCTTCAACTCCTCAAAAGCAACCTGACAATCCTCCGTCCAAACAAACTCCACATCCTTCCTTGTGAGTCTGGTCATCGGCTCGGCAATCCTCGAAAAATCTTACACAAACTTCCTGTAATAGCCTGCCAATCCCAAGAAACTCCTGATCTCTGCTACCGAACTCGGAGTCTTCCAAGATTCCACTGCTAAAATCTTCTTCGGATCCACTGAAATACCATCACCAGTCACAACATGCCCCAAGAATTCTACTTTGTCCAAGAAAAACTCACATTTGGACAACTTCCCATACAACTTCTCCTTCCTCAGCACATCCAACACAATCCTCAAATGCTCCTTATGCTCCTCCGGTGTCCTCGAGTATATGAGTATGTCGTCGATGAACACCACCACGAACTTGTCAAGGTACTGGTAGAACACCTTGTTCATCAAGTTCATAAATACCGCCGGTGCATTAGTCAAACCAAACGGCATCACCATAAACTCGTACTGACCATACCGAGTTCTAAAAGTAGTCTTCGGTATGTCCTCCGGCTTCACCTTCACTTGATGGTAGCCTGATCTCAAATCTATCTTAGAAAACACCTTCGCACCACTCAACTGATCAAACAGATCATCAATCCGTGGCAAAGGATACTTATTCTTGATAGTGAGATTATTCAAAGCCCTGTAATCAATGCACATGCGCACCGATCCATCCTTCTTCGGTACAAACAATACCGGGGCTCCCCATGGTGAAGAACTCGATCTGATAAACCCCTTATCCTGTAATTCGTCCACCTGCTTCTTCAACTCGACCAGCTCGCTGTTGTTTACTCTATAGACATGTTACGAAATTGGTTCTGCACCTGGCAACAAGTCTATAAAAAATTCAACATCTCGATCTGGTGGCAATCCTGGCAATTCCTCAGGAAACACATCCAAGAATTCTGCTATCAACGGATGTGGCAACTCCTTGTCTTCTACCATAGCTCCACAAATAATGCCTTCTCCCTGCAAACTTCCCAGATGTGGCCGGGCTTCTTACAGAAGTTGCATGGGGCCTGCTGTAACTGCCTCTGCTGCTGAGGTACCTGGTAAAAAGGCGCTCTAGCTGGAGTCTGGTTTTGCTGTGGCTGCTGGAAAGGTCTGGACTGGAAATGAGGACGTTTGGCAGATACTGCACTGCCGTTGGCCCCCAGAAAAGAATCATGGTCCCTCTTGGTCTTCAAACCCAGATCCCGCTCAACCTTGTGTGCCTCCGCAAGTATCTCCGAGTATGTCTCATAAAAAGACGGAATGAGAATCTTCACCTCCCAGTTTAGACCCTCTCAGAAACGAATAGCTCGAACCTCCGGCTCCCTCACCAAGTACTCTGCAAATCGGCTCAACCTACCGAACTTCGCAGCGTATTCCTCCACAGACATGCTCCCCTGAATGAGACTCTTAAATTGTCTCCCCAAGTCAAGCCTGTCTATCCGAGCGAAAAACTTCTTCTTGAAAAGGTCCTTGAATACCTCCCAAGATTGTCCTGCGTCAACTAGAACCGGCTCATTCCTGAACCAAGTACGAGCGACATCGAACAGTTGAAGTCCTACTGCCTCAACCTTCAGATCTTCAGAAAGACGGGACACCCTCATAAGACGCTCAATGTCCTCGAGCCAATCATCAGCATAGACGATGCCCTCCGTCCCTTTGAAAACCCTAGGCTCCAGTTTCTTGAAGTCCTGAATATTTCCTGGCCGAAGCTGAGCAACTTGAGGAACAACCTGCTGCTGGATCGGAACTCCTCTCTCAACTACAGCACGAACAAGCTGATGAGCACTCTCGATGCCCTGCCGTAGAACGTCGGTCTGCCTCTGATGTGCCTCTGACTGAGCCCTCTGTGCCTCGAGCATCTCACGAAATAGTGTAAACATCTGTGACGCCTCTGCTGGCACAGGAGGTGGAGGTAGAAGCCCCTCAGATACAGCTGGCACAGTCCTCTGAGTAGGTGGTGGACCTCCGAAAGCAGCTGACACTCCAATCACCGGAGAAATGACTGGTGCAGGCCCTCGGGATATCGCAGACCTCTCAGAAGCTGCTCTCCCCTGGTATGATCTAGTCTTAGGCGGCATCCTGAGACAAAGCGAAAGAAAGAATCAATATGGCACAAGATGTAAGACATCATGGAAAGGACAGATTAAGAGATCAAGTATCAATATCAAAAGAGAATAGTTGAATCAAAAGAATTTTCCTAGATGTGATTGAGTATCTCAGCCTATTCCCTATATCCTATTGCAGGCTCGCAGTAGTACAACTAAGTTGTCGCACTACCACGACATCATATACTTGTGAAGCTAGACCTGCATGGGCCACCACCAAAAACGTGTTACGACCCGCACCCGGGGTAAGGGTACTAGTCGGAAACAACGCCCAGCCTACGCCGCAGAATCGGCGGTAGAACGCTGTCTAGAAAGTCTATCTAATATAATGAACCACCAAAAGATAGTGTACTCAATCACAGAACTAAGATAGAATGAACACGGATCAGATAAGAATAGAATAGTCATCAACTCATGAGTTTAAAATAATACATCAATGAGTCTGAAGAGTAACAAAAATAAGTTGGAGACAAATCCAGTACAAAAGAATACTATCATACTACAAGCTACACTCCAGGGTCAACTGTCTCAGTTGGGATAAGTCCCTCTTGAGCCAGGGTCTCCGAATCTAAACCCACAACATCCTGGGGTCCATAATAGGTAGGGTACTCCTTAGTGTCATCTGGAAAAATATATCCAGTCAGGAAAGGAGCAGAGTACATCTCTAACAGCAGTTCTAATCCATGATAAAAACTATGTAACAGTAAATAGCTGTGGATAAACAAGATGCACAAAATAGATACAAGAGATATATAGACAATAAGAAAATACTGGAAAGAAATACAATAATGAACAATATGCCAATGAAACAATAATACTAATGACTAAGTGTGTGAGTACTAGCTTAACATGTGATCGGCTTGGGCAAGATACAATGCGGCCTGGCTAATCATACGTGCGGTGCATGATCAACACTATTCGCTTACCAATACTTTATTTAATAGGGATTTGATCACATATCTATACTAATACTCCCCACCCCCAACTGGTATAATAGATCCAACCACGGTATGCAATGGCACTAGATTCCCCAAGAAGATAGCTAGTCTCCCCGAGAATCGGTGTCTGTACATGTACAAGATAACCAATAAAACAATACTTGCACCATATACACCATATACCAAGGAATAATATCTCATGATAAGATCCGGATATACCAATCTGTGTAACCATAGTGTCGAGAGAAACATGTAAATCTGTACTAGATACAACGAACATAGAGGATATCATAAATGAGAAACTATCAGAGAATGTACTCGCCTGAAGTCCAATGAATAGTCTCACAGATGTCTGACTCGGTGCCTCGAAAACCTAGATATGGAATACCACATTAATACAAGGTCCCGAAAAGAGAACAAGTCAAACTAGTCAACTTCTAGGTAAATAAATAAATTCTAAGTCAAAAGTCAACTATGGTCAACTCTAAAGTCAACTAAAGTCAAACCAAGGTCAACCTCACAAGAAATCTATATAAATAATATAGAAATAAAATACAACAATTTAGGAATAAAAATTAGATCCCAAATCATACTCACACAAAGTATACTAATAATACAAATAATACATACTCTAATATAATATATAAACAACCAATATTTATACAAATAAAATAATATATTATTACAAATATTATACCTCATAAAACACATATATATACACATATATATATATAGACAATAATAATATATAAAATATAATTTAAAACTGCCAAAACGTCACTGAAAATAGGGAGTTAAAAATACAATTTAATTAAAACAGCTTATAGTGACAGTCTCAACTGTCACAGAAAATGTCGCAAAAGCCACTTTGTAATAAAACCCACTGCTGCTGCATTGGTGACAGTTAATCAACTGTCACCGAAAACTGTCGCCACTGCTGCTAAGATCCCGCCCGCAGCATTAATGACAGAACTGTCATTAATGCACAGTGGGCTACAGCGGCTGCTGCTGACCCGCCTATTTAGCGACAGTTTCACTGTCACAAACCCACTTTCACTAAAACACAGAAATATATATATATATAAATATATATATGCAATAATAATCACAATACATATATATAAATAAATAATTATATACTTATATATATATGCACATATAAACTTATAATTAAATACTAATAGTTATAACACATGCACATATTAATGTTCATATTTTACATGGCTAGAAGCACACCTAAAATATATACATTAATATACAAATAATTACATAATAATTATAAATAATATAATTACACAATTAAACACATAAATATATTTTATAAAACATTTATGTATAATTTATACTATTAACATAAGTACATATATAATTACATGCAAGAAAGCTACATATTATATTTGTACATCATATTAGCACACACAAAAATATATAGATCTATGCTACAATAATTACTATAATAAATACACAAAATAAATATATAATATCTATATATATTTACTAATTATAATTGAAGAATTTAAACCATACATAATTAGATCTATTCAAAAATTCACACAATTGGAGAGTATCACACCGTATCCCACTAGATCTAGGATACGCATGTGACACGAGTCCAACAAACAACCAATTGCACCCCGAAGGATACAAATAAATCACAAATAATATTTATGAATAAATCAAAGTGTCAAAAGTAGATCTATGTGTCCGTGTCAAAATACGACATGTTCAAAGCCCCGTGTCAGAGGGAAAACCCCCAAAATGACACGTATCACCAAATAGTTGGGATACGAACCACATGTACCAAATTATGGACACGATACTAGCCCCAAACACATAAGCTCATGTCCAATTGATCTATAGGATCAATTGATACATACAACAAAATATAAATTTGGAATTCCAACAAAATTAACACAAAAAGCACCATAACTTTCTCCATGGGTCTCCTATGAACACAAAACAAAGTCCTATGGGTAGTACATACATATAGGTTGATTTTACATGATTAAATCTCAGATTTAGAAGCTATTTAAATGGGAAAATCTGAATTATACCTATTGGGAGATGGATTCCCAATGAAACCTCCAATTGAGAAGAACTTGCTTCCAAATTGTAGATCCTTGCTCCTTTTTGTAGATCCTTGCTTTCTTCTTCTCTAATGGTGAATTGGGAAGAATTTGGAATGAATTTGGTAGGGAATTGGAATGGGAATGGAGGAAATTTGGGAGTGAAAAATTCTAGATCTAGATTTGGAATGAGAATGAGAGGAGAGAGAAATTCCCCCCTTTTTAATAGGCCGGCCTTGCCCCTCTCCCAAGAAATTGTAAAATATCCAATGTACCCCTTGGGGCCTCTCATGAAGAAATAATTAAGGAAGGAAGCTTCTAGTCTAATCACTTAATTAATTTAATCCATCTCCTTAACTATGGGCTTTCTAAATGGGCCAAGTCTAACTATTTAATTCATGTTGATCCATGGGTCCAAACTAAACTAGTTGGGTCTACTAAAATAAGTCCAAAATAATTAATTAACATCTAACAATAATTAAATAATACAACAAATAATTATTTACAACGCACAAAATAGGAAAAGACTAAAATACCCTTTTTCCTAAAATGTGGTAGTGACAGAACCTAGTAAATCTATGACGTAGACATTGATACTAATATTTTGCAGCACTTTGAAAGGTCTAAAATTTCTTGATTAAAGTTTGTCATATTTGTCACGACCCAATTTCGTAGAATCGTTTGGGCGTCCCCCGAATCGGGACCGCCGTACGGGCCTGGAGTTGCGCCCGCACAAGGCTTTAATGATTTGCATAAAAAGCACATATTCAGAGTACGCAGATAAATTGAAACACAGATTTGAAACATGGAAAAGTTCTCTTTATTGATAATGAACATCTATTACAAACTCCTGAACGAGTCAGCTAATATGCCGAACGGATTACAAAAGATATGACTCAAAATGAGATAGCAGTCCTGTACATTACATCCCTTTATAAACTCAAAACGATAAAGACCTCCTGGCTGGAGGATAGCTTTGCCACGGAGCTGCATTTGTGTATGAAGAGTTGCAGCTTCGGACTTCAAAAGGCTTCGAGGGCGCGGTGAAGATGCGCCAACAGCTGGACTGGATCGGGTAGACGACTTCGGCTCCTCGCTCGGTTCACCTTAGTGCGGAGAACCTATTTCAACGAGGGTCAGCATATCGAAACATGCTGGTGAAGGCGAGCTAGCCAAACTATACCAATCAACACATTATTTTAATGAAGCATGCATATTTATGGGTTTCTATCTTGCCTTAGTTCATTTACAAGTAAGCAGCATATAGAATTTACTGAAATGAACGTGCCACCGTTCGGTGGATTTTACCTGACCGTCTGAATTACGTGCACAATACTTACCATGCCTTCCCTGCCACGAAGACACAAGTTAGTTTGCAACAGGTTTAAATATACAAGATGATCACTGGCTTGGTTGCCATAATTGACGATAGTCTTTGACGAGAATTGCGTGCAACGAAAGTACAAGGGGCATTGCAAGCCATTCCGCCAAGAACAAGAGACTAAACAATAGGTCTCGCCCTGACCGGATCGATGCCAGTACCCCATCATCATCCGCAAGACCGTTACCCTGTGCACAAGTTGTCCATGATCGAACAATATACAAGTAACAATCTGTAGTTGAGACAACAAGAGTACAAGACAAGCGATTGTACAAGACAAGCAATTTATGATCCATTCCCAAACGAACAAGCATGCAGTTAAGTATCCGTTCGTGAAATTATTGACAAGCATATGAACCAAGTCTATTTTCTTTTATCTTGGTTTCTTTTATTATTACTTGGTATCGTTTGATCGGGGCAAAGGAGTGAAGCTTGGAAGCAGGGCTAGCTAATCGGGTTGGTAGCCACTCACTTAGATAGTTGGAAGGAGAAGGAAAGAGGCGCTTCATGACTCCGCTCGCAAGCCGCCTACTGCTCGTTCACCTGCACACGAACAGCTCGATTAATACTTCTTCCTCTCTTTCCAATCTCGGAATAGAAGTGCAGTTCAATGAACAAAAACAATAAAAACCATCGAAACCTTTCAAGGAAAACAAGCAAATCCCAAAACCAACTCAAAGCACGAAAGCAACAAGCGACATCGAAAACCGAGACAATAAAAGATAGCAGCGGAGAGGTCCCTCCTGACTCTGCCGCTAAGCCGATCCTTGGGGCGCAGTCCACTGAATATGGGAATCAATTCCGAAGAAACAAATCCATAACGAGGACGAGTTCTTAATTCAATCTATCCCGATCGAACGATACCGTCTTGTGTTTCTTAGCCGCGATCTCCGCAGCGGGAGAACAGGGCGCTACATCCTACCCAACTAATTGGAAGTTTCGTCCCAAAACTTAAGAATAGGACCTACCGTTAGGGATTATTGCGTACGGGATGGCGGTCATGACTCAAGGAACAATCACGGACAGAATAATATGATCCGCCACAGGCTAGGCATAATCCAAGTTTCAGGCGACATTTGTCGATTGCATGCCCCATCTTTTTACAGAAACTACAAGGCTGGTTTGCTTTCTGCTTCCCGCCATTATTGTGACGCTTTGTAGCGTTGTTTCCTCTCTCGTCGCTTTGGCGTTTGTGACTGGATGTATGTACAGCACCGGTAGAAACGTGAGGATAGAGTGGTTCAAGCGACAGGGCGTGATTCATGACTTCACGCATTGTACGATACTGATGAACGGCTACATGCGAATGGATGGCAAGGCGTAGACCACCTTCAAACCTTCTAGCTTGACTCGCTGCATCAGGTAAATAGGCCCTAGCGTATTTGAGAGTCGGTTGAATTCGGCGGAGTACTCTTTAACTGTCATACTGCCTTGCCTCAGTTGCACGAACTCATTTTCCATTTGACGTTGTACTGGAGGGGGTACGAACTCCTCTTCGAACGCGGCACGAAAAGTCATCCACGAGATCGCCTCCTCTCCGTGATCAAATTGGAGAGATCGTCGATGCACGTCCCACCAATCGTGCGCGTTGAGGCAGAGCTGTAGTTGCGCGCAGGCGACGCGCTTCTCTTCGGGGACCTCTAGCAGAGCGAAGTGATCTTCAAGTTCGGCCAACCAATCTAGAGCTACGACCGGGTCCTCAGTCCCGTTGAATGGGGTATTGCAGACTTTCTTGAAGTGGCCAAAGTCGAAGGCAGTCACGTCCCTCGCCCTTAAAATTTGCGACGTCTCTACTTCAAGCACGGGCTGTTCCACCGGAGTCGCTGGCGTTGCCGCGGACTGGTTGGATGCCAAATTCTGAACGATCTGCTGCAGGGTAGCTACCTGCTTTTGTTGGACTGAGAATCGTGCTTCTATATTGTCTTGAAACTTGAGCTGACTCTCTTCCGCCCGCTTCTCGGCCCGTTCATAGCGAGCCTCGTCCCTTTGTTGGTTTGCCTCCAACATCTGCAACATTCGTTGGACGGGATCGATGCTTGGCACGGTTCGCTGGCTTTTTGAACTTCCCGGAGTATCCGAACTACTTTCTTGGCCTTGTGTTTTGTCCGGGATTTGCGCTGCAGATTGCGCTGGAGCCATTCCTTCAAAAGAAGGTAAATTACATTAGGATCATAATGTATTATGGACTTATTGCATGAACGTATCTCATTTTGGCCTAGCGAGTTCAAGAGTTCGCACAGGAATTTGATCGTTAAAGGAACTTTTCCAGCACGAAGTCTAAGAAACATTGAATCTGTGCTCTGATACCACTATGTCACGACCCGATTACGTAGAATCGTTTGAGGCATCCCCCGAATCGTGATCGTCGTATGGGCCTAGAGTTGCGCCCGTACAAAGCTTTAATGTTTTGCATAACAAGCACATATTTAGAGTATGCAGATAAATTGAAACACAGATTTGAAATATGGAAAAGTTTTTTTTATTGATAATGAACATCTATTACAAACTCCTGAACGAGTCAGCTAATATGCCGAACGGCTTACAAAAGATATGACTAAAAATGAGATAGCAGTCCAGTACATTGCATCCCTTTATAAACTCAAAACGATAAAGACCTCCAGGCTGGAGGATAGCTTTGCCACGGAGCTGTATTTGTGTATGAAGAGTTACAGCTTCGGACTTCAAAAGGCTTCTAGGGCGCGGTGAAGATGCGCCAACAGTTAGACTGGATCGGGTAGATGACTTCGGCTCCTCGCTCGGTTCGCCTTAGTGCGGAGAACCTGTTTTAACGAGGGTCAGCATATTGAAACATGCTGGTGAAGGCGAGCTAGCCGAACTATACCAATCAACATATTGTTTTAATGAAGCATGCATATTTGTGGGTTTCTATCTTGCCTTAGTTCATTTACAAGTAAGCAGCATATATAATTTACTGAAATGAACGTGCCACCGTTCGGTAGATTTTACCTGACCGTCTGAATTACCTGCACAATACTTATCATGCCTTCCCTGCCACGAAGACACAAGTTAGTTTACAACAGGTTTAAATATACAAGATGATCACTGGCTTGGTTGCCATAATGGACGATAGTCTTTGACAAGAATGGCGTGCAACGAAAGTACAAAGGGCGTTGCAAGCCATTCCGCCAAGAACAAGAGACTAAACAATAGGTCTCGCCCGGACCGGATCGATGCCAGTGCCCCAGCATCGTCCGCAAGACCGTTACCCTGTGCACAAGTTGTCCATGATCGAACAATATACAAGTAACAATCTGTAGTTGAGGCAACAAGAGTACAAGACAAGCGATTATACAAGACAAGCAATTTATGATCCATTCCCAAACGAACAAGCATGCAGTTAAGTATCTGTTCGTAAAATTATTGACAAGCATATGAACCAAGTCTATTTTCTTTTATCTTGGTTTCTTTTATTATTACTTGGTATCGTTTGGTCGGGGCAAAGGAGTGAAGCTTGGAAGCAGGGCTAGCTAATCGGGTTGGTAGCCACTCACTTAGATAGTTGGAAGGAGAAGGAAAGAGGCGCTTCACGACTCCGCTCGCAAGCCGCCTACTGCTCGTTCACCTACACACGAAAAGCTCGATTAATACTTCTTCCTCTCTTTCCAATCTCGGAATAGAAGTGCAGTTCAATGAACGAAAACAATGAAAACCATCGAAACCGTTCAAGGAAAACAAGCAAATCCCAAAACCAACTCAAAGCACGAAAGCAACAAGCGACATCGAAAACCGAGGCAATAAAAGATAGAAGCGGAGAGGTCCCTCCTGACTCTGCCACTAAGCCGATCCTTGGGGCGCAGTCCACTGAATATGGGAATCGATTCTGAAGAAACAAATCCATAACGAGGACGAGTTCTTAATTCAATATATCCCGATCGAACGATACCGTCTTGTGTTTCTTAGCCGCGATCTCCGCACCGGGAGAACAGGGCACTACAATATTGTCCAACTTGTTCGCTCTCTCTCTCTCTCTCTCTCTCTTTTTCTCTCTCTCATTCTGAAGGTATACCATGACGTGGTCACCAACTTTTGAAACCAAGTGGGTTTATGGTCTGATGGGCAGGTGTGGTCTTCTTAGACCCGCAGGTGGAGGAAAATGGGAGGGGGGTTGTATATGTTTTTCTTTTGACGTGTTATTATGTATCTTGTTATGTTTCATTAAGAAATTAGTTACCTTTTAGGTTTAAGAGGACATGACTACTTGAAGGAGTATAATCCAAGATCTGTTTAAGGAGCTGGTCCTATAGAGAATTCATAAGTCTTATACGATAAATATCCTTGAGCATCGTAGGACTTCATGTTGGAATACTAGTATCGTTACCTAGCTCGTCGATACTTGAATCTTGTTATCATCTTAATTTTATGTATTTTATTTCATTACTGTATTTGCTGTAATTTTCCTTGAGTCACACATTCTATTATATACTATGTTGGATCTACTTTATTTTTCTTTCCATTCCATCATATTATATTCTATCTATGGTTTCACTTGTTATGTGTTGTTCTTCTATTTAATTATAGATGAGATAGTTTACATTTATTTTATATATTATCTATCCTCTTGATAACCTAATCAAGAGCATAAAAAAATAAGAGATAATAAATCGAGAATATTACTTCTACTTTATTTATAATGTAGAACTTGAAGTTGCAATTTATAAACAAGAAACAAGAAAACTTGCAACTGTGAATGAAAGCATAAGCAAGTAACATCTCTTTTAAAAAATAAACTGATACATATCCTAATTTACAATGATACTTATACTAGCTGCTGCTACTAACAATGATAACTGTTGCTATTAAATATATATATTATTAACAATGGATTGCCTGGATACCCCTCAACTCCAATGTACACCATTGAACTTTGAGAACTGATACACATCAGTATCATCAGCTCATACACACACCTAGATACTACACTCTGTATTGCATATTATCAAACACACTAACGCAGTCATAGGATCAATGCTACTGTGGTTTCATAAGTTACACCCCCTACTTGAGATATCACTCCTTAAACTCAGTGCTGCTACTACTGCTGCTATATATATATCATTAACATATATGTATCATTAATTAAAATCCATGATTTACTTTTGTGAAAGTGAACTAAAGGCCACTTGCCACTTGATCAGTCAGAAATGACATTCATAGGCAACTATGACAAAACGTAGCTAAATGATAGTGAACTAGAGGCCAACTAACGTGTTTGTGACCCTCCTATTTACCACTATCTCACTAATGTAATATACTTCAACCTCACAGCATTATCTTAAAAGATATTTCACTAGCTACTACTTACTAGCACTATCAAATGCACTGTTGAACTCATACATTACACAATTCCATTTCTCCCCTGTTCATTAATAATGTAAACTGTCTAAATTATAAAAAAATGATATCTATGAGTACAATAACATGAACATATAACAACTGAAATATTGGCATAAAATTACACCTGTAGAATTCCTTAAATACATAGAAATTTTGAAAATATAATTTTTCATAAAAAGAAAGAAGTATATCATATAACTTATATATTTTGTTCAGAAACATGAATATTAGTAGCACAAGGAAACTACGGAGCACAAAATGGTCCATCAGATACAAAGTTCACCATACAAGCAAACTTAGCAAAACCCATAGATGTCATGCCCCGATCTCCCGCTGGAATCGGCCATCCCCGCTAGGCACAAATTACTACGCCAGCGCTCCCTCGGGATGATCATTTTCCATCGGGACGTGATGCCTCGTGAGCCTGGAGTTGCGCTCATGCAAGGCAAATAACGGAACGACTGTTGATAACTAGTTCACCAAGTCGATATGGCAGAAACATTGAATAACACAAGCATGAACACAAAATAGCTCTTTATTGATAATGAATAAGATTACAAGCAGCGCTAGGCCAAGATTACAAGTCGCTTAAGCTCTCTCTCTAAGAATAAAAATTTGCCAAACGGCTTACAACTTAGGATGAAACATAGACGATGTTCCAACATTATGTCCTATATATGTGCTTCAGCTCCGGACGCAATACTCCAAGGCTCCAGAGCAAACTCTACGCCTTAGCGCGTACGAGGGGATACTCTGCACCGAATGAGGTTCTCCCGCACCCTACAAGCAATCTGGTGGGTTATCAGTACATGAATGCACTGGTGGGGAGGTTTCTTGTCCGCTTGATTGCACCAACTATTAAGTGATCTTGCTATTCTTGGCTTAGGGTCAATTTTATGCATAAATAAAAAGCCTATCTCGTATGGAAGTGCGCCGTGCAATATACAAGAAATATGGTGAAACTTACCAACTTACCATTTGTCCTTCCCTGCCTAAGTATAAAATCAAGTTAAACCCAGCACAAATATATATATATATATATATATATATATATATATATATATATATATATATATATATATATATATATATATATATATATATATATATATATATATATATATAAAATCCCAAGATCGCATAATGAACACAAGTATGCTTACGAGCGTGTATCTAAACCAAGTGCACGATATAAACAGTTTACAATACTCTTATCATTTTGTGACTCAGGTTGAGCAGATAACTCAGATGCCTTATACTCATTTTACATCAACATGTTATACTTGTATAGGCATATTTTACTCAAACTACTCAAATGTGTTTTAAACTTCAGGTTACTTTATATATGTTACTTGCCACAAGAACCTAACAAGCCCATACGCGGGTTGCCTCTACGTATGCAATATACTAAAGACAAACTTGGTCTTATGACCAGACGAGCTGACATAGACAAGGTATAGTCTCAGCACGGGAATAGAATGCAACGCAGGTAGCGATCCTCGCTACACGCCTTCCCGTTTGAAGCAACGACTATCTGAAATATTCCTGACCGGTTCGGATCGGCCCCGGTACGACCGACGTACTGTCCGCCGGAACCTGAATCATGTGCACAGGTTGTCCATGACTATTAACGATCAATAATAAACTTTTATTATATGCAACACCTTAAGACCTTGAATGAACATAGCTACTTGACACAGTATTTATACATTTTACTCGTTCAGAGATCTCAAGATATGTTGTTTTCCATTCCATACATTGTTTACGCTGCCGTCTTACTACTTATTGCATTTTCTATTTTGGGAGTTGCCTTGGTGACCCAACGGTCCCAGAGACTTTCTATATTTCTATTGTATGGCTTGGAATGACTATTTTGATAGTCTTCTACCACAGGTAAGTTAACCAGAATCTATGTTGTGCTTCTGCACCAAGACCGTATCTATGTGATAAAAATTTCAAGACTTATGGTGCAATGAACTTCAAAGAACATATAAGGAACAAAAGTAACATTTTGAGGCAAAGTTATAAGAACTGTAAAACAAGCTTACTATTTCGTTCAACCGATGTACTTCCATGTTCTATACAAAGATACATCAGATGGGATTATTCCCTTAGCTAGATGTGTTGTATTCTTTATTAGCTTGCAAGGGGTAATTCTTCTAGCGACTAGCATATATCAACCGTATTTTAAGTGTACTGGCTAAGCAAAGACAAGTTCATTGTAGCTACCCACCTTAGCGATGATTTGCTTCGGTCGAGCGATACTCCGAGCGAGCCTCTGAAAGTCTAAGTCAGAACTCCTGAAGGGCCAAGTCTGGAATTCCTTTGCCTCAAGCAAGTCTTCTCGCTGAGCAAATCGGGTCGGGTCATCGCACTTGTGCCATTTGAATCGGCTATCCGCATAGATGCGGAGCGGGTTATTATATTATACACCACTCAAAATAAGTCTCCTCCTCGAGACTTCCTGAGTGCAAATCGTTCTATCGCACACTATGGGACCTAACTCAAGCATATCAATCTGTATTATTAGATTCGTTCGAACATAATTTCCTACTCGCTTCTTATTCCGTGTTACGTGCGTGTGGGGTCTGCCTCATTGAATGACTCTATCATTCATTCCAACTTCTAACTTGGTCTTTACGGTGACTTAGCACGAAATATATATCGCTTTGCGTGAAGTATGTTATAATCCATCATAAATGATGATCTTCGGTTGAGGCAGTCTTACTTCAGTTGCTATACTCGTCCATGCGAATCCAAATATTTTTATTTGTAGTTGTATTCGAGTTATGCATATCGCTAAGTCTGGATCGTACCCACATTCAAGGTGTCCCCCAAATATGTGTATTTCAACTAAGCTTAGTGACAATAAGCTGAATAATCTACTCGTAAAAATCTTTGGAATTGCCGATCGCTTCGCTATTCGAATAACCAAACTCTGGTTCGTTTTAGTTATCGTCTACTCCAATCTCACACAAATTCAAGTATTGTATTACTAGCAACACACCTCTTCCAAGCAACAATTTAACTTGTTATGCCAACTTATCTCGAATATCACCAATTCCAATTCTAAGAGTTTCGTCCGATAATTCTCTAATACCATCTTATTCCTCACTGTCGCATAACTTATCCAACCAAATCAATTATCACTCAAGTCTTATATTCTATTGCTTTCGTTTCAACGCCAACGTCGCTAGCATACACTTTTAGTTCCAAGTCCTAACCCTAAGTCTCGTTACCCCAGTTTTAATATTTTCCTGAACGATACTCTGAAGTCAGCCACTCCAGTTCAACTCAAGGCATAGGGTCGTCTGCCTATTCGCTAGGTCAGCTCACAAGGTCATGGGTACATTTTTAAGTTCACGATTCTTTATCGACCAAATTTGTTGCACGATACTCGCCCCAAATTCCTAAGGTCAAACCATTGTTCTTTCGTACGGGGTATTCTACCCAAGCTTGTTTCACTCAGATTTCTAAACATCGAGCACAGATCATTCTATCCAATTCAACACGTTCATTTGCAGAAGATACATGTTTGTTTGGCAAAACCATTTCTAAGACATGTTTGTTCAATCAAATCTATGATATATCCATGTCGTAGGTCCAATCTATCGATTTGCATAGTCTATCTCCTCCCATACGTTTGATAGAATCCACTTATCCATTATTTTCTAAGCTTGGACTACCAAATCATAATCCTATTTTTAACCATCGATGTATATCATAACTCTAATTCGTCCAACACGATCTACGTATCCGTTCATAAAACTATCCAGCATATCTTACTGTACGTTCTAGACTAACTCCTCCTAAAAAAATACTTAGATTCATTTGTATCCTAAAACTCGTCTTATCGTGTCGAACCACAAGTCAAGACGATCCTTTAATTATCATGCTCCGGTCTCCCGCAAGTTCGATCATCCCCATTGGACATAAAATTACCACACCAATGCTCCCTCGGGATAACCGTCCTAATCCGGGCGTGACGCATGTACGAGCATAGAGTTACGCTCGCACAAGACAAGAACGTCGGATAATATGGTTATCACCGAAATGATCGAGACACCTTATTATTTTACTTTGCTCCATCCAAGTTATATATACTTATCCATCAAGTCATGTCCGTCTATGCCATGATCATAATATGTCTAGTAAAATCATCCAACTTCAACATTTTCGTATGATAAATACAGTCTACTTCTAGCATTCCTCAAACAACTAAGTTTCCAATATTCAAACCCAAGTCTATCCACTTTTGATATGTTCTATTGATCGAGTTCATTTAGAAAATCTTCGAACATGTCCTTACGAGTTCGATTATCCCCACCGGACGTGAAATTACCACGTCAGCGCTCCCGCGGAATAATCGGTCTCAACTGGGCCTGATATCGAGTGTTACCTTTGAACTCGACTCAAGATCGTTCATCCAAGACAAGATTAAATCCATTATCGCCCACCTTAATCATTGAACCAAGATTTTTTTTAACTTGCATCAATCCATGATATCTTCCAACCATTGATATGATATAAGATCTCCCAAATTTAAAACCGTAGCATTCGTACTCAGACCAAACTCTATCGAGCGATATCTTACTCAAATCTAAAGTTTTCATGCGTGCTATCATTTGTTCGTGCTATATTCCCATTGTAATTGCTTCGATCACATTCCTGATTATTCTATCTCAACTCAAGTTTTAATCCGTTTGATTTAATTCAAAATTGCTCGTACGATCCATTAAGTTTTCTCGACCGTGATATCAATTTCAGGTACTCTTTATTTCTATTTGATGTAAGCCTTATCCCATGTTCAACTCATTCTAACTTGTTCGAATCAAATCATTCAAGTTTCCTTCGAATTTGTTTACTTGCTAGGCATTATTTATACTAAGGCTTCACAAAATTATGTTGTTGCTGCTAGACCCGTCTAATACCCCAAAACCCATGATTCATTCGAACATTTCTAAGTCGACCAATATCCCACTCAGGATTCGAGCTATATCTATGAATCTTTATAGCTTATTTTTATTCTCAATTCACTTACTCTATCTTGAGACTATCGAATACACCACTCAGAAATTGAATCATCTTATTAACTCCTAAACCGCGTATGCATCGTTCACTCGTATATCCAATTCGTTCCTAAAACTACAATACGGTCCCTATTTGCTGCCTTTATGATCTTAGACTCGTACGCAACTCTATCGGTAGTCTCTCATTCAAACTATGTTTTGAGTCGTAACTTATCGATATGAACAACCGTCTGAACTATACATCAAAACCCAGGCACGACTCCCAAGATTCGCCTAAGCGATAGTTCGATCACGTTTCTATTGATAGCCTTTCTAAGTCTGACTTATCCTTATCTGAACGATATTCAAATCTCGTTCGCCAACTTGCTCGCACCCAAGGATCTTATCGTGCGATATTTAACATAACTTAGCCAAAAGGCTGTGTGCATAGGCAACTGTCTGAACGATATTCTGTCTCGCACACTAACCCGCTTGGTGTTCTTGTATAGGCATTTGGGTTTACAAATAACTCACAGATTCTAACATAAGTCCATTCCCACAAAGTCTTACACAGGTTGGCACAAAGGCCTTCTCTTCATAACTTCGTACTAGCAGTCATATCATTCATATGCACTTAAAAATATTTAGACTCATTGTATGGAGTATCCCGTTGGAACATTGAGAGAGAGTGTTTGTAACATAACCCACGAACAAGTTTTTAAAACTGAGAGAATCAATAAGGAGTCCAGGGACGTAAAGCCATGCTCTGATACTAAAATATCTTGCCTCGATCTTCCGCTAGAATCGGCCGTCCCTGCTATGCGCGAATCACCACGCAAGCGCTCCCGCGGGATGATCATTTTCCATCGGGATGTGATGCCGCGTGAGCCTGGAGTTGCGCTCACGCAAGGCAAATACCAGAATGACTATTGATAACTAGTTCACCAAGTTGATATAGCGAAAACATTGAATAACACAAGTATGAACACAAAATAGCTCTTTATTGATAATGAATAAGATTACAAGCAACGCTAGGCCAAGATTGTAAGTCACTCAAGCTCTCTCTTATTAAGAATAAAGACATGCCAAACGACTTATAACTTAGGATGATACATAGGCCATATTCCAATATTATGTCCTGTATATTTGCTTCAGCTCCGGACGCAACTCTCCAAGGCTCCAGAGTGAACTCTACGCCTTAGCACGCATGAGGGGAGACTCCACACCGAACGAGGTTCTCCTGCACCTGCAAGTAATCTGGTGGGTTATCTGTACATAAATGCACTGGTGGGGAGGCTTCTCGCCCGCTCGACAAATCCAACACGTTAATATTAGTTCCATGCACCAACTATTAAGTGATCTTTCTATTCTTGTCTTAGGGTCAATTTCATGCATAAGATACAAAGTCTATCTCGTGTGGCAGTGTGACGTGCGATATACAAGAAACACGGGGATACTTACCAACTTACCATTTTTCCTTCCCTGCCCAAGTATAAAATTAAGTTAAACCCAGCACGAATATAGATATATAAAATCCCAAGATCGCATAACGAACACAAGTATGCTTACGAGCATGTTTCTAAACCAAGTGCACGATATACACAGTTTATAATACTCTTATCATTTTGTGACTCAGGTTGTGAAGATTACTCAGATGCCTTATACTCATTTTATATCAGCATGTTATACTTGTATAGGCATGTTTTACTCAGACTACTCAAATATGTTTTAAACTTTAGGTTACTTTACATCTGTTACTTGCCACAAGATCCTAATGAACCCATATACGGGTTGCCGTCACGTATGCAATATACTAAAGACAAACTTGGTCTTATGACCTGACGAGCTGCCATGGACAAGGTATAGTCTCGGCACGGGAATGGAATATAACACAGGTAGCGAGCCTCGCTATACGCCTTTCCGTCGGAAGCAACGACTATCTGAAATATTCTTGACCGGTTTGGATCGGCCCCGGTGCGACCGGTGTACCGTTCGTAGGAACCTGAATCCTATGCACAGGTTATCCATGACCATTGACGATCAACACTAAACTTCTTTTATATGAAACACCTTAAGACCTTGAGTGAACATAGCGACTTGACACAGTGTTTATACATTTTACTTGTTCAAAGATCTCAAGATCTGTTGTGTTCCATTCCATACATTATTTATGCTGCCGTCTTATTACTTATTGTAGTTCACATTTTGGGAGTTGCTTTGACGACCCAACGGTCCTAAAGACTTTCCATGTTTCTATTGTATGGCTTGGAACGACTATTTTGATAGTCTTCTACCATAGGTAAGTTAACCAGAATCTATGTTGTGCTTCTGCACCAAGACCGTATCTATGTGATGAATATTTCAAGACTTTTGGAGTAATGAACTTCAAAGAACATATAAGGAACAAAAGTAACATTTTGAGACAAAGTTATAAGAATTGTAAAGCGAGCCTACCATTCCGTTCAACCGATCTACTTCCATGTTCTATACAAAGATACATGAGATGGGATTATTCTCTTAGCTAGATGTGTTATATTCTTTATTAGTATGCAAGGGGTGATTCTTCTAGAAACTAGCATATATCAACGATATTTTAAGTGTGCTGGCTAAGCAAAGACAAGTTCATCGTAGCTACCCACCTTAGCGATGATCCGCCTCGGTCGAGCGATACTCCGAGCGAGCCTCTGAAAGTCTAAGTCAGAACTCCTGAAGGGCCAAGTCTGGAATTCTTTTGCCTCAAGCAAGTCTTCTCGCTGAGAAAAGTCGGGTCATCGCACTTGTGCCATTTGAATCGGCTATCCGCATAGATGTGGAGCGGGTCGTTACAATAGAAGCCATAACCATTAGGCAGTGAAGCAGTACAAGTCCCTATGTAGATGGACTACACCTAAGCAACCATCCATGAATTATGTACTACTTCCCATTAACTATAAATTTTTACCGATGATGCATATTTTTATCAAGTCCTTGGCTACCTCAGTATGCAACATGCTTATGGAGTGATGATAAATTAAGTTGGGTTCGCAGTATCGATAAATAAGTATTTGCAATTTTGTATTCGGATAGTTTATAAAATATTTAGTATTTTCCAAATTAAGGAATACGTTAAGGAATTTTGTACTATATTTTTAATATGGAACGTAACATCTATTTTAACACTATGGATACATATATTTATATCTGTTATCAATTATATTTTGTTTTCATCTATCTTACCAGATGGCACCCATGACCCGAGCACATGCACGTCACTTGAGAAAGGCACCTCCTACTGTTAAGGAGGAAGTGATACTTCCTATTGTTAAGGAGGAAGTGAATGTTAAGGAGGAAGAGACACTTCTTACTGTTAAGGAGGAAGTGATACCTCCTACTGTTAAAGAGGAAGTGAATGTTAAGGAGGAAGAGATACCTCCTACTATTAAATTGGAAGCGGTTATTAAGGAGGAAGGGGCAACTTCTACTGTTAAGGAGGAAGTGGTGCCTCATACTGTTGGGCAGGCACCAGCTCAGAGGGGGAGTTCCAGTCACCCAGCACCTATAGCGGAGATTGATCACCTAGACGCTGTTTATGCGAAGTATCTGAGGGACTGGTTTCTGCCCCAGCGTATTGGATATCCTCGAGATTAAGAAATTGGATAAGACTTATGGTATAACTGTGATACTTTTATTGTAGTTATTGTGTGACTGTGATACTTTTATATTGTGCTTTTTGTGTGACTGTGATAGTTTTATTTTGTGTTTATTATTTGTATCACGACCCGCACCCGATGTAAGGATGCAAGTCAGAAATAATGCCCAGCCTACATCGCAGAATCGACGGTAGAATGCTGTCTGGATAATCTATCTAGCAATATAATGAACCACCAACAATAACAATATACTCAATCATAGATCTAAGATAGAAACTAGCACGAATATGATAAAGAATCAAAATAGTCACATATAACTCATGAGTCTAAAATAATACATCAATGAGTCTGAAAGAATGCTAACAAATAAGCTGGAGACAAATCCAGTACAAGAAATGCTAAGAAGGTACTAATCCCGGGTCATCTGTCTCAGTCGGGATAAGTCCCTCTTGAGCTAGGGTCTCTGACTCTAAACCCACAACATCTTGGGGTCCATAATGTGTAGGGTACCACTCCTCAGTGTTATCCAAAAAAATATATCCAATCAGGAAAGGAGCAGAGTATACCTCTAACAGCAGTTCTAATCAATTGTCACTACCACATTTTCTAAGAAAGGGTATTTTAGTAATTTCCTATTTAGTTAATTATTGTGCTTGATAAATAATTATTTGTTGTATTATTTAATTATTTTTAGATATTATTTATTTAATTTGGACTTGTATTAGTGGACCTAACTAGTTTAGTTTGGATCCATGGACCAACATGAATTAATTAGTTAGACTTAGCCCATTTAGAAAGCCCATTGTTAAGGAGATGGATTAAATTAATTAAATTATTAGACTAGAAGCTTCCTTCCTTAATTATTTCTTTATAAAAGGCCCCAAGGGGTATAATGGACATTACATGATTACTTGAGGGAGAGGAATAGGGGCCGGCCTATATAAGTAGAGGGAGAAAATTCTCTCTCCTCTTTTTTATTCCAAATCTAGATCTAGAATTTTCCACTACCAAATTCCTTATTTCCCACTTCATTTCCCTACTAAAATTCATTCCAATTCCTTCCCAAATCACCATTAGAGTTTTGAGAAGCAAGGATCTAGAAGGAGGAAGTAAGGATCTACAAAGAAGAGCAAGGATCTACAAGTTGGAAGCAAATTCATCTCAATTGGAGGTTTCATTGGGAATCCATCTCCCAATAGGTACAATTCAGTTTTTCCCCTTAAAATTGTTTCTAAATCTGAGATTTAATCATGGAAAATCAACCCATATGCATGTACTACCCATAGATTTTGGTTTTGTGTTCATAGGAGGCATATTGAGAAAGTTATGGTACTTTTTGTGTCAATTTTGGGGGAATTCCGAGAATGATATTTGTTGTATGTGCCAATTGATCCTATAGATCATTTTGGCATGTGTTTATGTATTTTGAGCTAGAATCGTGTCCACAATTGGGTATGTATAGGTCGTATCCCAACAATTTGGTGATACGTGTTGTTTTGGGGGTTTTTCCTTCGACACGGGACTTTGTACATGTCGTATTTTGACACGTACACGTAGATCTATATTTGACACTTTGATTTGCTCATAAATATTATATGTGACTTGTGTGTGTCCTTTGGGGTATAATTGGATGTGTGGTGGACTCGTGTCACATGTGTATCCTAGATCTAGAGGGATACGGTGTGATACTCTCCATTTGTTGTGTATGTATGTGTAGATCTAATTATTTATACTTTTAATTCTTGAGTTATAATTATGTATATATATATATATATATATATATATATATATATATATATATATATATATATATAGATACTATTATATATGTATTATGTATATTTATTATAGTGTTTATTGTATCATAGATCTATGTACTATATATGTACTAATAGAATATATATATATTATATAGCTTTCTTCTACATACATTTATATATATATATATATATATATATATATATATATATATATTGTATGGATATATATGTATATGTTGATTATATATATACATGTATGTTTAATTGGGTAATTATTTTATATATAATTGTTATAGGATTATGTAGATATATGTATAGATGTAATTATAATATTTATGTATGTGTGCTTATGGCTATGTTGTAATATGTACATTATTATAGAGGGGGTGTATTTATAGCTATTTGTATATATGTATATATATATATATATTACTATTTTTTTTAGCGACAGGGATTAATGACAGAGCTATTGTCATTAATAGCAGCGAATTCAGCAGCAGCCGCTGTAGGAGTGGCGGCAGCATCTAATGACAGCCGCCACTGTCATTAATAGCAGCAGCAGTGGCGGGAAATAGCAGCAGTGGCGACAGTAGGAGTGGTGACGGTTGCAAACCGTCACCAAAGTAGTAGCAGCAGTGCAGAATTCCAATAGCAGCAGCGACAGCGGCTTCAGTGACAGCTAGAACTGTCACTAAAAGTGTGGTATCAGTGTATCTGTGTTCTTCAACATAGTTTTCAGCGACAGATAGGCAGATTTATATATATGTATTTATATACTTATACTTATATATATATATGTATATATATATGTATTGATATTGAGATAATATACTATTATTGTTATATTCCTTATATGTATAATATTGGTATATATTTATATATTATATATGAGGATAATTATTATATCAAGGTATTGAGTATTACGTTGTGGAGACCAAGGTAAATAGGGATACTCAAGATACGGGGTTTGGGTATCAAGATTGTGGTTATTGTTGGGATACCAAGTTGGTTCAAAACCATGGTACCTATTTAATGTGTAAATTAATATTCTATATTATTATACATAATTGTTTGATATATATGTATTGTGATGTTACCTTGGAATTTACGTATCCGGAGATACGATATCCTAATATTTTAAGATGTGGTTTTTATGACTTAGATTTTAATACCTTGACCCACGATTTTTGTGTTAGACTTGTGCAACCTAGAAATAGATAGTTGACCTTGGTTTGACCATAGTTGACCCTAGTTGACCTTAGAGTTGACCATAGTTGACTTTTTGACTTAGAATTGACTTATTGGCCTAGAAGTTGACTAGTTTAACTTATTCTCTTTTCGGAACCATGTATTGATGTTGTATTCCATATCTAGGTCTTCGAGGCACCTTGTCAGACATCTATGAGACTATTTATTGGACTTCAGGCGAGTACATTCTCTGATAGTTTCTTATTTATGATATCCTCTATGTTTATTGTATCTAATGTAGATATCCATGTTCTCTTGACACTATGGTTACATAGATTGGTATATCCGGATCTCTTCATGAGATGTTATTCCTTAGTATATGGTGCAAGTATTGTTTTATTGGTTGTCTTGTACATGTACATACAACGATACTCGGGAAGAGTAGCTATCTTCTTGGGGAATCTCATGCCATAGCATACCGTGGTTGGATCTATTATACCAGTCGGGGGTAGGGAGTATTAGTATAGATATGTGATCAATATCCCTATTATATCAAGTACTGATTACTGAATAGTATTGATCATACACCGCACGTATGATTAGCCAGGCCATATTGCATCTTGCCCAAGCCGATTACATGTTAAGCTAGTACTCACACACTTAGTCATTAGTATTATTGTTTCATTGGCATATTGTTCATTATTGTATTTATTTCCAGTATTTCCTTATTGTATATATATACCTCTTATATCTATTGTGCATCTTGTTTATCCATAGCTATTTATTGTTACATAGTTTTTATCATTAATTAGAACTGCTGTTAGAGATGTACTATGCTCCTTTCCTAACTGGATATATTTTTCCAGATGACACTGAGGAGTGGTACCCTACCTATTATGGACCCCAGGATGTTGTGGGCTTAGATTCTGAGACCCTGGCTCAGGAGGGACTTATCCCAACTGAGACAGTTGACCCGGGAGTTGTAGCTTCGTAGTATTCTTTGTACTGGATTTGTCTCTAGCTTATTTGTTACTTCTTCAGACTCATTAATGTATTATTTTAAACTCATGAGTTGTATTGTGACTATTCTATTCTTTATCTAATTCGTGCTTTCCATCTTAGATCTGTGATTGAGTATATTATTATTATTGGTGGTTCATTATATTGTTAGATAGATTACCTAGACAACGTTCTACCGCCGATTCTGCGGCGTAGGATGGGCGTTGTTTCCGACTTGTACCCTTATACCGGGTGCGGGTCGTGACACATTTTTGGTGGTGGCCCATGCAGGTCTAGCTTCACAAAGTATGTGATATCGTGGTAGTGCGATAATTTAGTTATAATAATACGAGCCTGTGATAGGATATATGATATAGGCTGAGATACTCAATAACATTTAGGAAAATTCTTTTGATTCAACTATTCTCCTTTGATATTGATACTTGATCTCTTAATCAGTCCTTTCCTTGAGTGTCTTACATCTTGTGCCATATTGATTCCTCATTCCGTCTTTTTATGAGACATACTCAGCGATACTTGCGGAGGCACGCAAGGTTGAGCGGGAGTTGGGTTTGAATCCCAAGAGAGACCGTAATTCTTTTCTGGGGGCCAATGACAGTGCAGTATCTGCCAAACGTCCTTATTTCCAGTCTAGACCTTTCCAGCAGCCACAACAGAACCAGACTCCAGCTAGAGTGTCTTTTCACCAGGCACCTCAGCAGCAGAGACAGTTACAGCAAGCTTCATGCAACTACTGCAAGAAGCCCGGCCATATCTGGAAAGTTTGCAGAAGGAGGTTGGAAGTTTGTTTGTATTGTGGTACTGAAGGGCATCAATCGAGAGAGTGTCCTCATCGTACAGTTCAGGGAGCAGCTCCAGCTCCGAGGGCACAAACGAGACTACCTGCAGCACAGCCGAGGGGACCGCTTCCGACACAACAGCAGCATTTTGTCCAGCATCAGCAGCAGGAAGGTGCTCGACAGGGACGAGCATTTGCTATGACCGTCGAGGAGGATGAACCCACCTGAGATGTTATCGCAGGTTCTATTCTTCTTGATTCTATTCCAGCTTTAGCTTTGTTTGATAGTGGTACTTCCCATAGTTTTGTATCTATTTTTTTTGCTCTGAAGCATGGTTTGATAGCTGAATCTTTGCTTAGGACTTGCAAGATCATGACCGAGGGAGGCATTATCCTGGTTAATGATATTTGCAAGGATCGGAGAGTTACTTTGGGAGGCTAGGAGTTGAGTGCGTGTCTACTTGTAATACCACTTCCGAACTACGACATTGTACTCGAGATGGATTGGTTAAGTAGGCACCGTGCTAGCATAGATTGTAGAGGAGGTAGAATTTTGTTTGGTCCGCCAGGAGAGCCAGAGTTCGAGTTTGCTAGAGGAGCTGCAGAGCAGGGAGAACACATTATTTATGGAGCTATGGTAGAAGATAAGGAGTTGCCACATCCGTTGATAGCCGAGTTCTTGGATGTGTTTCCTGAGGAATTGCCAGGATTGCCGCAAGATCGAGATGTTGAATTTTTTATAGACTTGGTGCCATATACAGAACTAATTTTGCAGCAAGTCTATAGAGTAAACAACAGCGAGCTGGTCGAGTTGAAGAAGCATGTGGACAAATTGCAGGATAAGGGTTTATCAGATTGAGTTCTTCACCATGGGGAGCCCCGGTATTGTTTGTACCGAAGAAGGATGGATCGGTGCGCATGTGCATTGATTACTGGGCTTTGAATAATCTCACTATCAAGAATAAGTACCCTTTGCCACAGATTGATGATTTGTTTGATCAGTTGAGTGGTGCGAATGTGTTTTCTAAGATAGATTTGAGATCAGGCTACCACCAGGTGAAGGTGAAGCCGGAGGATATATCGAAGACTGCTTTTAGGACTCGGTATGGTCAGTACGAGTTTATGGTGATGTCGTTTGGTTTGACTAATGCACCGGCGGTATTTATGAACTTGATGAACAAGGTATTCCACCAGTACCTTGACAAGTTCGTGGTGGTGTTCATCGACGACATACTCATATACTCGAGGACACCGGAGGAGCATGAGGAGCATTTAAGGATTGTGTTGGATGTGCTGAGAAAGGAGAAGCTGTATGGAAAGTTGTCCAAGTGTAAGTTTTTTCTTGACAAGGTGGAATTCTTGGGGCATGTTGTGACTGGTGATGGTATTTCAGTAGATCCGAAGAAGATTTCAGCAGTAGAATCTTGGAAGACTCCGAGTTCGGTAGCAGAGATCAGGAGTTTGTTGGGATTGGCAGGCTACTACAGGAAGTTTGTGCAAGATTTTTTAAGGATCGCCGAGCCGATGACCAGACTCACAAGGAAGGATGGGGAGTTTGTTTGGACGGAGGATTGCCAGGTTGCTTTTGAGGAGTTGAAGAAGAGGTTGACGTCTGCTCCTATTTTAACGTTGCCATCAGGGTCCGGAGGTTACACTATTTACAGTGATGCATCGGGGAAAGGGTTGGGTTGTGTTCTTCAGCAGCATGGGAAAGTGATTGCCTATGCATCCAGGCAATTGCGTCCTCATGAAAAGAACTATCCTACCCATGATTTGGAGTTGGCAGCAGTCATATTCGCTCTGAAGTTGTGGACACATTATTTGTACGGAGAGCGTGTGGAGATCTTCATGGACCACAAAAGCTTGAAGTACGTGTTCACGCAAAAGGAGTTGAACATGAGGTAGCGTCGGTGGTTGGAACTGATGAAGGATTTTGATATCTCTTTGCAATATCATCCTGGAAAAGCTAATGTAGTTGCCGATGCTTTGAGCAAGTATCCAGTAGCTATTTCTTAACACAGGATCGATATTTGTTAGAGGACTTGGAGAGCTTAGGCATTGAGGTGATTGTTCCTGGTTGTGCTATGCAGATGTGGGGATTACAAATACATTCAAATTTGATGGACATAATCAAGGTAGCACAGTATGAGGAATTATCTCTGAGGAGTATCAGAGATCAGGTGAGAGCATGATTGGAGGATGATTTCATTATTGCAGAGAATGGATCTTTGAGACATGGAGTTAGATTGTGTGTGCCTAGTGGGGAGCTGCGTGAGGAGGTATTGCAGGAAGCGCATCGCTTTCAATATTCCATGCATCCAGGTGCTAACAAGATGTATCTGGATATGCGAGAGAGTGTGTGGTGGTATGGCATGAAGAGGGAGTGGCACAGTTTGTATCCAGATACTTAGTGTGCCAGCAGGTGAAAGCCGAGAGGCAGAGGCCAGGAGGTTTACTTCAGCCATTACCCATTCCAGAGTGGAAGTAGGAACACATTACTATAGATTTTGTGTCCGGACTTCCACGATCTCCAGGAGGAAAAGAAGCAATTTGGGTCATCGTTGATAGGTTGACCAAGTTGGCCCACTTCTTGCCTTTCAAGGTGGGTTTGTCTACTGAGAAGCTGGCAGAGATGTATGTGAGGCAGATCGTTAGGATACATGGAGTTCCCGTCAGCATAGTCTCATATCGGGATAGTCGTTTCACTTCTCATTTCTGGAGGAGTTTGTAGGAGAGTTTGGGCACTCAGCTCAAGTTCAGTACTGCATATCATCCCCAGAAAGATGGGAAGTCAGAGAGGACTATTCAGACTCTCGAGGATATGTTGCGCACTTGTGTACTAGATTTCGAGGGTTCTTGGGAGGACTATCTCCATTTGGTAGAGTTTGCTTACAACAATAGTTACCAGGCCAGTATAGAGATGTCGCCTTTTAAAGCTCTATAGAGGTGTCGTACTCCTTTGTCTTGGGACAATATTGGAGAGGGAGTTTTGCTTGGGCAGAGATGGTTGTGGATGCAGCAGAGAAGGTTCAGTTGATCAGAGACAGACTTCGAGTGGCGCAGGATAGACAACGGCATTGGGTCGATAGCCATCGGTGACCCTTGGAGTTTGAGGTATAGTTTAGATTTTTATTTTGTGTTTGTTCTTGGTTGTTTGTTATAGATTAAGTTCTTAAGGTGATATTTTGTTCTAGGTAGGTGGTTTGGTGTTTCTGAGGATTTTTCTGACACGAGGCACGATTCGCTTCGGTGGAGGCGGAAAGCTTAGTCCACGATTCATCGGACCTTTCACTATTCTAGAGAAGGTCGGTGCAGTTGCTTATAGACTAGACTTGCCACCTGCATTGGAAGGAGTGCATAACGTGTTTCACATGTCACAGTTGAGACAATACGTGGTAGATCCTAGTCATGTATTGGATCACTCAGAGATAGAGGTGGGCCCTACTCTTAGCTATCCAGAGCAGCCAGTTGAGATTCTGGATCGGAGAGAGAAGGTGCTGAGGAACCAGACTATTCCTTTGGTGCGCGTCGCATGGAGGCATCACTCTCTGGGAGAGTCTACCTGGGAGAGAGAGGATGAAATGCAGGAGCGTTATCCATATTTGTTTGTGCCTTGAGGTATGTTATTTCCTAGTTATGTTCTGTTCATTGTTATGCTCTTTCATAGTTAGTTATGATTCTTTAGTTCTGTTCTATTATTTTCTGGGGGTACTTTTCGTCTTCGAATTTCGAGGACAAAATTATTTTAAGAAGGGTAGACTTGTCACTACCACATTTTCTAAGAAAGGATATTTTAGTAATTTTTTATTTAGTTAATTATTGTGCTTGATAAATAATTATTTATTATATTATTTAATTATTGTTAGATATTATTTATTTAATTTAGACTTATATTAGTGGACCTAACTAGTTTAGTTTGGACCCATGGACCAACATGAATTAATTAGTTAGACTTAGCCTATTTAGAAAGCCCATTGTTAAGGAGATGGATTAAATTAATTAAATCATTAGACTAGAAGCTTCCTTCCTTAATTATTTCTTCATGAGAGGTCCCAAGGGGTATAATAGACATTACATGATTACTTGAGGGAGAGGAATAGGGGCCGGCCTATATAAGTAGAGGGGGAAAATTCTCTCTCCTCTTTTTCATTCTAAATCTAGATCTACAATTTCCTACTACCAAATTCCTTCTTTTCTATTTCATTTTTCTACCAAAATTCATTCCAATTCCTTCCCAAATCACCATTAGAGACTTGAAAAGCAAGGATCTAGAAGGAGGAAGCAAGGATCTACAAAAAGGAGCAAGGATCTACAAGTTGGAAGCAAATTCATCTTAATTGGATGTTTCATTGGGAATCCATCTCCCAATAAGTACAATTCAGTTTTTCCCCTTAAAATAACTTCTAAATATGAGATTTAATCATGGAAAATTAACCCATATGCATGTACTATCCATAGGATTTGGTTTTGTGTTCATAGGAGGCCTATTGAGAAAGTTATGGTGTTTTTTGTGTCAATTTTGGGAGAATTCCGAGAATGACATTTGTTGTGTGTGTTAATTGATCCTATAGATAAATTTGGCATATGTTTATGTGTTTGGGGCTAGTGTTGTGTCCACAATTGGGTACGTGTAGGTCGTATCCCAATAATTTGGTGATACGTGTTATTTTGGGAGTTTTCCCTTCGACACGGGACTTTGTACATGTCGTATTTTGACACGGACACGTAGATCTATATTTGATACTTTGTTTTGCTCATAAATATTATATGTGACTTGTGTGTGTCCTTCGGGATGCAATTGGATGTGTGGTGGACTCGTGTCACATGCGTATCCTAGATCTAGTGGGATACGGTGTGATACTCTCCATTTGTTGTGTATGTATGTGTAGATCTAATTATTTGTACTTTTAATTCTTGAGTTACAATTATGTATATATATATAGATATTATTATATATATATTATGTATATTTATTATAGTGTTTATTGTATCATAGATCTATGTACCATATATGTACTAATAGAATATATATATATTACGTAGCTTTCTTCTACATGCATATATATATATATATATATATATATATATATATATATATATATATATTACAATATATTGTATGGATATATATGTATATGTTGATTATATATATACATGTATGTTTAATTGGGTAATTATTTTATATAAAATTGTTATAGGATTATGTAGATATATGTATAGATGTAATTATAATATTTATGTATGTGTGCATATGGCTATGTTGTAATATGTACATTATTATAGAGGGGGTGTATTTATAGCTATTTGGTATATATATATATATATATATATATATATATATATATATATATATATATATATATATATATATATATTACTGTTTTTTTAGCGACATGGATTAATGACAGAGCTGCTGTCATTAATAGCAGCGGATTCAGCAGCAGCTGCTGTAGCAGTGGCGGCAGCATTTAATGACAGCCGCCACTGTCATTAATAGCAGCAGCAGCGACGAAAAATAGCAGTAGTGTCGACAGTGGGAGTGGTGACGGTTGCAAACCGTCACCAAAGCAGCAACAGCGATGGCGGCTTTAGTGACAGCCAGAAATGTCACTAAAAGTCTGGTATCAGTGTCTCTGTGTTCTTCAACACATTTTTCAGCGACAGATAGGCAGATTTATATATATGTGTTTATATACTTATACTTATATATATATTAATATTGAGATAATATACTATTATTGCTATATTCATTATATGTGTAATATTAGTATATATTTATATATTATATATGAGGGTAATTATTATATCAAGGTATTGGGTATTACCTTGAGGAGACCAAGGTAAATAGGGATACTCAAGATACGGGGTTTGGGTATTAAGATTGTGGTTATTATTGGGATACCAAGTTGGTTTAAAACCATAGTACCTATTTGACGTGTAAATTGATATTCTATATTATACATAATTGTTTGATATATATGTATTGTGATGTTACCTTGGAATTTACGTATCCGGAGATACGGTATCCTAATATTTTAAGATATGGTTTTTATGACTTAGATTTTAATATCTTGACCCAAGATTTTTGTGTTAGACTTGTGCAACCTAGAAATAGATAGTTGACCTTGGTTTGACCATAGTTGACCTTAGAGTTGACCATAGTTGACTTTTTGACTTAGAATTGACTTATTGGCCTAGAAGTTGACTTGTTTAACTTATTCTCTTTTCGGAACCTTGTATTGATGTTGTATTCCATATCTAGGTCTTCGAGGCACCGTGTCAGACATCAGTAAGACTATTTATTGGACTTCAGGCGAGTACATTCTCTGATAGTTTCTCATTTATGATATCCTCTATGTTTATTGTATCTAGTGTAGATATCCATGTTCTCTTGACACTATAGTTACACGGATTGGTATATCCGGATCTTGTCATGAGATGTTATTCCTTGGTATATGGTGTATATGGTGCAAGTATTGTTTTATTGGTTATCTTGTACATGTACAGACACCGATTCTCGGGAAGACTAGCTATCTTCTTGGGGAATCTCGTGCCATAGCATACCGTGGTTGGATCTATTATACCAGTCGGGGGTGAGGAGTATTAGTATAGATATGTGATCAATATTCCTATTGTATCAAGTACTGATTACTGAATAGTGTTGATCATAGACCGCACGTATGATTAGCCAGGCCACATTGCATCTTGCCCAAGCCGATCACATGTTAAGCTAGTACTCACACACTTAGTCATTAGTATTATTGTTTCATTGGCATATTGTTCATTATTGTATTTATTTCCAGTATTTCCTTATTGTATATATATACCTCTTGTATCTATTGTGCATCTTATTTATCCATAGCTATTTACTGTTACATAGTTTTTATCATTTATTAGAACTGTTGTTAGAGATGTACTCTGCTCCTTTCCTAACTGGATATATTTTTCCAGATGACACTGAGGAGTGGTACCCTACCTATTATGGACCCCAGGATGTTGTGGGCTTATATTCTGAGACCCTAGCTCAGGAGGGACTTATCCCAACTGAGACAGTTGACCCGAAAGTTGTAGCATCATAGTATTCTTTGTACTGGATTTGTCTCCAGCTTATTTGTTACTTCTTCAGACTCATTAATGTATTATATTAAACTCATGAGTTATATTTTGACTATTCTATTCTTTATCTGATTCATACTTTCCATCTTAGATCTGTGATTGAGTATATTATCATTATTGGTGGTTCATTATATTGTTAGATAGATTACCCAGACAGCGTTCTACCGTCGATTCTGCGGCGTAGGCTGGGCGTTGTTTTCGACTTGTACCCTTACACCGGGTGCGGGTTGTGACATCAATAATAAAAACAATATAACAGTAAAAAGATGTGAATATACAAGATGAACAATAGATATGAGAGATATACAATAAGAAAATACTGGAATAAATACAATAATGAACAATATGTCAATGAACAAGAATACTAATGACTAAGTGTGTGAGTACTAGCTTTAACATGTGATCAGCTTGGGAACATGATACAATATATATGGCCTGGCTAATCATACGTGCGGTGTATGATTAACACTATTCAATGAACAATACTTGATACAATGAGGGTATGATCACATATCTACACTAAAGTACTCCCCACCCTCGACTAGTATAATAGATCCAACCACGGTACACTATTGTACGAGATTCTCCAAGAAGATAGTGACTCTTCCCGAGAATCAGTGTCTGTACATGTACAAGATAATCAATGAAACAATGCTTGCATAAGATACACCATATACCAAGGAATAACATCTCATGACGAGATCCGGATATACCAATCCGTGTAACCATCGTGTCAAGAGAACATGGATATCTACACTAGATACAATGAACATAGAGGATATCATAAATAAGAAACTATCAGAGAATGTACTCGCCTGGAGTCCAAAGAATAGTCTCACAGATGTCTGATACGGTGCCTCGAAGACCTAGATATGGAATACAACATCAATACAAGGTTCCGAAAAGAAAATAAGTTAAACTAGTCAACTTCTAGGTCAACAAGTCAATTCTAAGTCAAAAGTCAAACTATGGTCAACTATGGTCAAACTATGGTCAACTATGGTCAAACTATGGTCAACTACCTATTTCTAGGTTGCATAAGTCTAATAGAAAGATATTGGGTTCAAATACTAAAGTCTAGGTCACAAAATTATATCTTAGGATACTAGGATACCGTATCTCTGGATACGTAAATCAATAGGTAAAATATTACATATATATGTCAAACAATATTAATTATATATAATCCTAATTACAAATATTAAATATATGCCTTGGTTTTGAACCAACTTGCAATCACAACGCTAAACCATAAACTTGATACCCAAATCCAATACCTTAGGTATCCTAAAATACCTTGATACTTACCTTGGTATCTCAAGGTAATACCCAATACCTTGTTTATACTAACTACCCATAAATAATATATGCTAGAACTAATTATTATACATATAGTATAATAATATATAATTAGGAACTTAGGAACATATTTACATATATATTAATTACCATATATATATACATATATATCTATATATTTAAATATCTAATATTAATAAAAACTGCCAAACTGTCATTAAAAGCCGCTTCCCACTGTCGCTGATACTACCGATACCGCTGATACTCTGCTGTTTCCGTGACGGTATCTGTTGCTGTCGCTAAACTGATGTCACTGCTGCTGTATGCTATTGCTTCTGCTGTTGTTTGGCGACGTTGTTGCTGTCGCTATTGCGACTGTTGCTGTTGTTTGTTATTGTTGTTGCTGCTGCTTTGGCGACGCTGCTGCTATCGCTACTGCTGCTGTCGCTATTGCTCTCTACTCTCCCTCTATCTCTAATATATATATATATATATAAATATATATATATATAAATATATATATATATATATATAAATATATATATATATATATATATATATATATATATATATATATATATATATATATATATATATATATATATAACACATAATATAAATAAATACTAATATACATATAACTACAATATATATAACTATGACTATATAAATACATACTTACACCTCTACAACATATATATGTATATAATAACTACATAGTAATATACACATACATAGTAACATATTTATAACAACACACATACGTATACGTATATATAATCATACACAATATATAACATACATTATATACAACATATAATTATCTATTTAACATATACATATCTATACGTACTACAATATATAAATATATCTTACATGTAGAAGAATAGCTACATTGCAAATATACACAATATATATATATATATATATATATATATATATATATATATATATATATAGATCTAAGACACAATATTACATAAATATATATACACAATAATATATATATATATATATATATATATATATATATATATATATATATATATATATATATAATTAAACCTCTCTATGAATAACAACATAAGAGAAATGATCTACAATTAAATTGCCCAAACACATAGAACGTATCACCCCGTATCCTACTAGATCTAGGATACGCATGCGACACGAGTCCATCACACATCCAAACGTACCGCGAAGGACATGAGCAAGTCATAAATATCATTTATGAATAATACGAAGAGTCAAACACAAATCTACGTGTCCGTGTCAAAATATGACATGCTTAAAGTCCCGTGTCGGAGGGAAAACCTCCAAATCAACACGTATTACCAATTTGTTGGGATACGACCTACACGTACCAAATTGTGGACACGATACTAGTCCCAAACACACAAGCACATGCCAAAATGATCTATAGGACTAATTAACACACACAACAATTGTCAATCTCGGAATTCTCCCAAAATTGACACAAAAAGTACCATAACTTTCTCAATAGGCCTCCTATGAACACAAAACCAAATCCTATGGGTAGCCTATGCATATGGTTTAATTTCTCATGGTTAAATCTCAGATTTAGGACCTAAATTAAGGGGAAAAACTAAATTGTACCTATTGAAAGATGGATTTCTAATGCAACCTCCAAATATGATAAAATTGACCTCCAACTTGTAGATCCTTGCTCCTCTTTGTAGATCCTTGCTTCCTCCTTCTAGATCCTCACTCCACTAGTCTCCAATGGTTATTTGGGAAAAAATTAGGATAGAATTTGGTAGGAAATAAAGTAGGAATGAAGTAATTTGGTTGAGGGAAATTCTAGATCTAGTTTTCAAATGAAAAGAGGAGAGAGAAACATATTCCCTCCTCTATTATAGGCTAGCCCCCTTTCCCCTTCCCCAAGTCACTATGAATTATCCAATATACCCCTTGGGGCCTATCATGAAGAAATAATTAAGGAGGGAAGCTTCTAGTCTAATAGTTTAATTAATTTAATCATCCTCCTAACCAATGGGCTAAATTCTAACAATTAATACATGTTGGTCCATGAGTCTAAACTAAACTAGTTAGGTCCACTAAAACAAGTCCAAAATAAATAACTAACATCTAACAAGAATTAAATAATACAATAAATAATTATTTATCATGCTCAATATTTAATTAAATATGAAATTACTAAAATACCCTTTCCTAGAAATGTGGTAGTGATAGTGTGACTGTGATATTTTATATACTTTTGTGATATTTCTTACCCAAAAAATTCAACGGAGGATTGCTCCGGGTCTGTCTATTTTTATGAACAATTATAAGTCTGTGTATTTATTTTATTCATATTAAATATATGTTAATTTACCAGTGTTGAGTATTCCACCGAAGGGGTCGGCGAACCCAGAAAATTCAATGGAGGGTTGCTCCGGGTCTAGTTATATAAATTAGAAATTCATAAACTGTAGGAAGATTGGTTTGGAAACCATTTTACATTCTTTTTTCACTAAAAAATTAGCGACGTTTAGCAAAATTTTTATACGTCGCTAAATACGTCGCTGAATACGTTGCTAAATACGACACTGAATGTTGCTAAATTGCTGACATGACAGTATTTGCCAGTAAAAAAATATCGCTAAATGTGTTATAAAACATCGCTAAACAGAAAAAAATTAGCGACGTTTAGCGACACAAAATACGTCGCTAAATTAGCGATGTTGAGTTGCTAAACGTCGATAAAAAATATTAGCGACGCAAATACGTGGCTAAAAAATGTCGCTATAGCGACATTTTATGACGTATTTCCTGTCAGCGACTAGCTTAAATGCAACTTCATTAAAACGTCGCTAAATTTTTTAGCGACGTTTTTAGGCCATTTAGCTACGTTACCAAGCGTTGCTAATTTGAATTATTCTGGTATTGATCAATACAAGATTTTGGAATGAATACAAGTTAAACTAGTTCAAATTTAGGTCATAAGGGTACTTCTAAGTCAAACATTCAAACTAGATCAACTCTAGGTCAAACTAGTCAAACTTGGTCAAATTAGCTATTTCTATGTTGTATGAGTCCATCTCTTGGATATTGGGTCCATACACTATGTATCTAGGCTATACTAGTTATATTAGGATATCCGAGTATCGTTACTATTACGTATCTCGATATACTCAAGATACTCTAATATAACTATCTATTAGTATTACTAATACTATACTAGCATTATAATATACTTGGCTTTGAGCCAACATGATAATTAGCTACACAATTGGTGTTAGATACCAATACCCCGTGATACCTTATCTCATATTACCTTTGTGTTGCACAAGGTAAATCACTTACCTTCACTCAAATCCAATCCAATATATATCTAGTATCCATTATAATTATACTAACTTAGTATCTAACTTATCATTATACTTTTAATCAATACACCAACTAGATATCAATACTAACTAAAGTATCTAAACATAGCACTAACTTATACTAGCTGAGTTTTAATCTAATCTAACCTAATGCTCCAACTAACAACTAACAAACAAACAAACCAACCTTGAGATGGCTGCTGCCCCCTATTCAGCTAACAGACCAACAGTGAGGTCTCTTAGTCCTACTGTGAACACCCTGCCCATCTAATTACCTATATTCACATCTAATCTACTATTGTGCTCTTTCCCCCTTTGATCAATCACAACTTGACAGTACCTACACCTATTTACAGTGAACATTTCTTCACATATTTTCCCCTTGTACATCAGTCACTGTGAACCCGACAATGAATAATAGCACAGACAGTTACAAGTACCCTCTCTTCACAAATGGCAGTGAACTATACCCCAAGCCCAACTATGATCTCTTCACTGTGTCACTGACTTGCCAAAATAATTCCCCCTCTTAATAGTAATGTACCCGACAGTGACTACACCTTCATGACAGTTAACTCATCACAGTGAGCAACAGTCACCCCCTCATATATATCAACAACTATATAGATATAGGTACATATATATCACTAATATGATATGAAATACTTAGATATATAGATATAAATCAATTATACACTATAACCATTACAAATTAATTATAAACAAAGCTCATACAAGTTTATGAAGATAACACATCCAAATCACAAATACTTGGCGTGCACTGTATTGTATTGCACTAAATCTATGATACGTTTACAATACACTACCAAGGCTTGATCCAAACGTATCCTAAAGGATACGAGTAAGTCTAAAATCAATATTTGGACTAAAATAAAGTGTTAGCTACACAACTACATATCCATAGCAAAATATGACATGTGCATACCCCCGTGTCAAAGGAAAATCTCCCAAATCAAACGGTATCGCCAAATTGACATGATACGACCTACTCATATCCATTTGTGGACACGTATCTAGTCTCACACAATAAAATAAATATCAATTTGGTCTAATTGACCTATTGACAAACACATGGTGTACCAATCTCGAATATTTCACAAATTAGGCAAAAAATACATTATAACAATCACAATAGGGGTCCCTAGTAGTCAATTCTTCTTCTTATAGGTAGCCCTAGTCCATAGATGGGTTCATAATAATTAAAATATTGATTTAGAGTCTAATTAGAAGGGGAAAATTAAATTATACCTATTAGAAGATGGATTCCCAATGTAACTCTCCAATTGGATGCAATGAGCCCTCAACTTGGGCACTCTTTACCTCCTTGTAGATCTTTGTCTCCTCCTTGCTCTAATATCCTCCCATGGAGGGTAGAGAAGGAATTGGAAGAGAATTTGGGTAGGGATTGGTGTAGGCAAAAGGAAATTTAGAAAGGAAATTTTTTAGATCTAAGTTTGGAATAAAGAAAAGAGAGGAGAGAGAAACCCCTCTCCCTTAGATAGTGGCCAACCCCTCCTTGGCCTCCAAGAAATGTATAATATCTATTTTATCCTTATGGGCTTGTCATGAAGAAAAGGATTAAGGAAAGAAGGTTCTATTCCTAATGGTTTGACTAATTAAATCATTAACTTAATGAATTGGGCTTGTGGTTGGGCTTAAGTTTAAGTAACATAAATGTTGGTCCATGAATCAAGTATAATCTAGTTAGGTCTAATAACACAAGTCCAAAATAAATATAATATCTAAAAATAAATAAATAATACAATAAATGAATACACCTCATGCACATTAATTAATTAATTAATTAAGAAATGATCAAAATATCCCTAGTCAGAAATGTGGTAGTGAAAAAAAATATACAGGCCACATAAGAGCTCATGCACCCCAACATGAAAGCAAGCCGCATGGGAGCTGCCCAGGACATATGCGACCAGAATAGCCAACTACATAGATGGCCTACATGCGGCCTAAACATCCTCAGAGTATGGGGGGCCGCATAAAAGAGATATAGATCAAAACAAAACAAAACAAAAAGTTTATTTTGCAAAAAGGGGGAGGGGGGTCGGTTACAACATGCAGCCATCAAGGCCCATACAAAATGAAAACAAAACTAGGAGAATGTGATCATTTAGATGATTCACGAGCCTCACGAAGCATGGTTGCCACCTCCTGGAGCGAATATATGCCGGTATGACAAAACTGGCAGCGCAGTCCTTCCCTCCATTCCAATGTCTCCCTCTCCTTAGGAGTTATTGGCAGCAAGGCTAAATTTGGAGTGGACTACAGAGGCCTAGCAAGAGCCTCCAAAGTTAACACCAACGAGGACATAAAATCCTCAGTGGCGGATAACTCGTCCCTGACCCGTGCTCTCTTTGCAAGAGAAGACACTACGACAGCCGGCGGAGAACCAATAGCTCGTCCCTCACGAGACCCTCCAATTTTGGACCCTCCTATACACGAGCACCGGGGGGAAGTGGGTCTCTAGGATTCCCAACTAGAACCTCCCTTGGATGACATGTTTTACTAAGTGGAACATGATGAACCACGATAGTGGTATTTACAGAATAGAGCGACGGTTTGCATGACTGCAATAATTGGATAGATGAACCTAGAAGGGTAAATCTGATGGTTTAGCTTTCGAGAAGTCTACATGCAACTAAAGGTTTGGTTTCCAAGAAGTATGCATGCAAAATATGGATAGGCTTCCTCAAAGGTTAAGGCAAGTCTTAAAAGTTCCAGCTCGATAGTGTTACGGAACAAAGAAAATCTGCCTTCCTTGGAAAAATTATTCCTGACTCTGATGTTTTAAAGGATCATCCATGCATCCAAACAAACCATCTGCCACCTAAGAAGACTCATCAGAAATCAGGCTGCAGAGGCACCATGTGGCCCAATAAGACAATGCCCATATATCCTAATCAGCAGAAGCAGCCTTGACCGCAGATGGACCTGACATGGCATCCCGTCAACAGGATCGTATATGACACAGAATCCTGATAATTTTTTCTGATTTTCTTAAAAGATGTGAACATACTAAATAACATAAGTCTTCCGTCAGCACAAAACTTCACTCTCGACGGGTGTGCAGTGCTGTGTGTACAGCCCAACAAGGACTCCATGCGTCCCATACTCCATGCGTCTCTGGCCCCATGTATCCCAGACTCTTTGTATTCCATGCGTCTCTGGCCCCATACATCATATACTCCATGTATTCTATGCTTCTCTGGCCTCGTATGTTCCAGACTAAATGTGCCTCATGCGTCTCTTGCCACATGCATCTCAGACTCTATGAAGACCAAGTCTTGCCGTTACAACTGAAGTAGCTTTCTCAAACCAAGTGCGTACCATGTGTTATAATTACCAAATCATGCCCGCAAAGGACGAGAATCACCCAGATCTTCAGTAACAACAAATCCTAATAAGTGCCCACGTGGCAGCTTGGTCTGCTCACGGTTACAGCTGCAGCCTGTTAGGAAGGTACACTTGGCATCCTCTAGCATCCACGTGGCCTAACATATGCGCGCCCAAGGATGACTATATATACAAGGGTGACATGCCCAAAAGAGGGACACACACACACACACACATAGAAACAGACAGAGAACAACAGAGGAGAAGAGAGAGAGAGCAGACGAGTACTTCTTCACCCTTTATCGGATCGTCAATAGAGTAAAGGAGCCGCCATAGCGCTCTTTTTCCATCGCCATGCCCCAGAATCACAAATTTGTACTTAGATTGTCTCTCTAGGACCTCTTTGTACTTTCTTATGTTTGTTATTGAAATAATCAATTTTAATAACAAACAAACCCTATTCCATTTCTTCTTCTACCCGAGAGCATCCTTCTTCCCTCCTTTTCTTTCCTCCAAAACCTAAAATACGAGGTTGGTAGATCTCTCTCCGAGGCTGCTCTCATTTCTCCAAAATTTAGATTTGGGTTCTCCTCAAGGTCCTCTTCCATCTTCACTCCGAGTTTCGATCTATATGACCTTCGGGGTGGGCAATACTTGACTTAGCTTCCTTAGCAGACGGTAAATCCCCCATTTTGTTTAAGGTATAATTCTTCCGTTCTCTTCCAAATTCTTAATGGCTCATAATTAGTTCTTTAGGAAGAAGAAATAAAGGTTGGTGGTGCCTCATCATCCAATCATCCTCAAGAGGATACCTCTACCTCTATTTTTAGTCATCAAATGCCGAATATGGTAATTTCGATAGTTTTTTGTTTACATCACTTGATGCATCTATTGAGTGGTTCGACGATTTTCAAGAACAGACTATCTGCACCAGAAACCTGTTAAACCTTAACATATCTTCAATATATCTTCACCACCACTTGATGCATATATTGAGTTGGATGAAATACTTGGTATTCCTAATAAAGGTGAAGCCCTAGTCGACATCACCCAATTTAACTTTCAAGATGACATGAATTATGATTCATTTAGGGACTCATTGTGTAATCCTAATTATTGTCCACCAAGACATCTTTGCCCCTGGCACTTGAACAATTGGTTCTACAATTTGCATCACATGGTCTTTTTAGTCATTCTTTCCAAATATTTTTCAACTGACGAACTTACTTCATTGGAGATGTCTGCCTTGTCCAATCTGCACTTTGGTATTCCATTTAGTCTGCCTAAGACTATTATCGAGGCTATGATCTAATGTCGCAAGAACAAAGAAAACTTACTTTATGCAATGTACTTGTCCATCATTTTTGAGCATTTTGAGATTTCCTTGGATGACTGCCATTTCTTAGCTAAGGAAGCCTATCTTCATAAAGCCCATAGGATGAACCACTTTCTCCTCCTCATGTTGGTGCTCCTCCTGCTGAAGGTGACTTACTTGATGCACCTCCTGCACCTGATGCACCTCTTACCTGCTTTACCTGTTATGTTGGACTCTATCCAAGACTTAGTTAGGGAGCATTTTTTATTGCAAGATGAGATGATCACAGCTCATTTCCATGAGCTGGATGTGATAATAAACACTCATTTTTGCGATAGGATTATCGTTCCACCATGGTTGCTAGTGCTACCTCCAACACTTTGGCGGACATTCAATACACCCTTTCTCAGCATCCAGTCAGACCATTTCCACCAGCTCATGGCCCTTCTCGTTCTAAATATCGGCTTCATGATCCTTTCATTCAGAGATACTTAGGATCCTGCTGCAGCCTACTATGATCCGAACCGATTAGCAGATGGCGCTACGACCGGTGACGACCATGAGCCTGCTGATGTGCTTCTGGAGTTATGGAGTTATTACTACTGTTCATGTTCTAGTTTATCTTGGACTATGTATGCATTTTATTTTTCTAGTAGATTTTTATCTTTACCATTGTGATTTGTAGTGATTTGCAGCTTTAGTTTTTGTCATTTGATAGATAATGAAGTTCACATTCTACTGCTGGTATATGAAAATTATTTTCATGCTTAGTTCAAATGTTAACACAAACTATTTTCTATTTTATTGCGTTTAGAATGATTCAAGTGATAATTAATTGGTATCAGTTAAAAGCACTTAAATTTCTTACATTAAAGCAAATTTGTATCATGTTTCCCTTTTCAACTATCTGTATATCATATTATATATTCGTTTCTCTCTACTTTTTTTGTATTTATAATCAATTTCTGGGGAACTACTCCATTCTGATAAATGACAAAGGGGAAGAAAGTATAAAAAATACACAGAGGAAAAAAGCCAATGATACCGATAATGTGGAGAATGATCAGTACAAGTACTACAAGGGAGCGAGATTAAGCTTCGTTCGGCTTCTTTCACATCCTCGCATTGTATCAGAGTTACTGTATTAGAATTTGTATTTTTATGGTTTGTTAATTATCATAATGGGAGAGATTGTTGGCACAGTGTGGTCACAGGGGTTGAGCCACGTGGTAATGGCCAACAACACAACTCCAATGGACATTTCAATTTAATGGACCCTTTAGAGTGCACTTAAGCTGTAAAATATAAGTAACATTCCACAACTAAATACATGTAATATATCTAAACTCATCCACAGAAACAAAAAATGATGCACACAAAAAAATCAAGTCTACTATAATTAATAAAAGAAAATAAGTCTAAAAATGTCAGACTACATCAACAAAAGAGTCACACGGGAAACAACCCGCTAAAATAAGTACTGAATGTAAAGAAAATAGTAAATATAAAAAGTCCAAAAGTTTGCTAACTAATGATGCCATCAATCTAAGATAAAAGACCCTACACAAATCAAGTGAACTCCTTTAGAAGAATCTCATCCTCAGTTGTGACTCATGCTCCAGTGTGAATGCTTGAACTGTACACCTCATGGTAATCCTCCCTGCCTATACCTGGCAAGGAACCAGGTCCTCAGGGGATATAGCAAGGTACACAAAATAGTATGTCAGAATTAAAATAGTATAATGATACCATACTCAATGGTAAGTTACTATAACCAACTAGGTGATATGCATATGAGAGCATTACTCATACTCTAGGCTGGTAACACGAAAGATCTCAATAGACATTTTCGTACGTAGAACACTCAAGGCTCCATGTGGGGGAACACAAAATAGGCTAGTAGAACACTTTAAGCTCCGTATCATGGAACCTAAAGTAGCCTAGTAGAATAATAAAGAAAATATATTAAAATTAGCCCATAGCACGATGTAAACTCTTTCCTTCCATATAACCTCGCGTATCATATCATGACACACAAGATTATGACCTCTATCTATCACAATGAGTCATATTAAGCTAAATATAACCATATGTATATATATCACGAGTCCAATAGCCCTATATAGAATCCAAAACACCAAGAATATGTCAAGACAAATTATGTCACATGCAGGTCGTGTCAAGTGTCTTATGGTCTAAAGTGTTGTAAACCCCCTCAACCAAAATTCAGGCCTACTTAAGTTTAGATAGAGAGACTAGGGCTAGTTTGAATCCAATTAGAAATAGAACATTGTGTTTTAGATGATTTTACAATATTTATATCACTTAGTGCACCTTACCGTTGCTTCGATAATTGGAGCACTACACTAGCCATTGCCTTCCTACAAATTTTATACCCTTATCCTAGAAGTGCCAGTCTTCTATTCTGATTCTTGTGTAACTCATAACTATGTCCATTTGTGCTTCATTTTAGTCGCACAATATTCGTCGCAAATGATTATATTTAATTCTAAATAAATCTAACTTTGTATATTTGTGCGTTCCAATCAAAATTGGAGACACAATCTTGATCCATTTTGTGCAACCCAATTTATGATAATTTTCTATTCTAAGTCTTCTACATCCATGACACTTGTGTCCCAATTAATTTTAACCCTATGTACTTCTAATTAATTTTAGACCACCAATTATATTAATTTTAATTAAATTAATCCAAAACCCCACTTTGTGTAATTTTCTAATTATTGGGCACTTTTATGTAAAAGTGCATTAAGGTGCCACACCCCTTTGGACCAAACACATGAAGAAACCCAATTTCCTTTATGTGAATTTTTTTCCTAATTTTTTGGAGTGTGTAACACTCAACATCAACCCTCATTAATCCTTGGCCCTCCATTTTGAAATAAATCAATCCTAGCCCTCCAATTATCTACATGTGAAGCCAAAGCTACTTTTCAAGGATGTTGACCAGGCCCAACTACCTAGGTCAACACCCAACCCTACTATTCTACATGTATATATATCATCTTTTCCTTTCTTTTTCCTTAAACCTAAAACTACATCCAGCCGAACCCCTCCCCCCTAACTCCTGTTCATCTCCTTCTTCAACCTCTCCTCCATCTCCGACCCCGTTCGACTTTCCTCCGCCGACAATACCGGCCACCCACTACCGATTAACCCGCCAGCACCACCTGAACCCCCTCTCGACTTGCCGAACTTTCCCTCAGACCCGGCCATCCCGACCTCCTGCACCATCACCATCGTTTCCCCCACGCTGAGGCTGTCCCGCCGGAGCCCGCTGTGCTCCACCAGCACCAAGCAGACGCGCCTGAACCCGACCAACTTCCTTCCCGTTCTCCTCCTCGTCTTCACGACCCCGCTGAACATCAGCCGCCGACCCACCATCACCTGAACCCGACCGCCACCAGCCTCCATCATCACCCCCCTCCTGTTCATCATCTTCCCGTCCCTCCGGCCATTCTCCGTCGCCGGGCAGCAAGCTACCCGACCTCCTTCCCTCGACTCGCCTGAACCTCGGCTGACACCACCACCATTAACACCTCGCCTCCCTAAGCCCTTCCTTCGTCACAGCCGGACCCTAACCCTCGCCGAAGATGACCTGTAATAGTCACCCTCGATCCCGTGCACGCACCCCGAGGTTCGAACCTGTCCTTCTTCTTTCATTTTATGTGTGCTTGTGTGAATAACATTAAGGTTAACATATTTCTTCATGACAGTTTAGTTGGTTAATTTTAGACCCGTGTCGGTGAACCCAAGGACTAGTATGCTCGTACGTGAGTGTGCGTATGCATATAATATTAGTTGATAAATATATAAATATATGGATATGGATATATGTAATTAAATGCTAAACTAATTATGACTATGTATGTATTGATACTGTGCGACCCTAGGACACTGTGGATTTTCCCGCATATTGGCATATGACTTGTGACCTGAATGTTAAGAAATTGTCTGCCTCGTGTACACCGACATACTGGCTAGACATGTGTTATTTTGACTGTCTGATTTGATACAACATTTGAAGACGTGACACCCGTACAATTAGATGCACGCTTAACCCTCCTAGATGACCAGTAACACCCCTAGCGTACCCTCAGAGTCCAGTGTAATTATGGTTGTGTATATGCTAGTGTAATGGCTGATGATGTATTATATTATATCATATGTATATAGGACCATTGGATTGTTCTGCGGGACTTCAGGAGCAGGTTATTGGTACTATGCAGCTTTCTTGCCAGACAAGTATACCTTGCCATTGTACTATAAATTACATTCTATATGATGCATGTAGTTTATTTCTTTTATTTAGTTTATTTATTTTAACTACTATATAAACTGCGCGTCCAAGAATGACTTGGGTGCAACGACGGTGGCGTCATATTCTGTTTATTTATATATATGCATGTTGACCTAGTTTATGAGACCACCCCACTATCATGAGGCATTCTTATGTTTATTTGACCGTGACACATTTCTTACACGACTTGTGAGTTTTATATAGATCACGGACTTGCGTGACGGGTTTGGCCACCTGTATGTATGGGACGTACGATAGGGAATAACTGTCAATAGTAACTTTGCATGCTAGAAGACCTAGCGTTATTTAGAGGTATCATCGTGTCATGGATGTGACATGGTTAGAGCATAGGGTGGGAAGAACAACAAGTGAGGCATTTGGGCTCCTTTGCACTTTCCTTGTGTAACCCGTACGCTCCGTCAGAGATGCGCGGTCATGATGACCCCTATATATTATCAGGCAGCCTCTGCCGTTCAAAAGACGATATGCTTTGTAGGCCCCTGATTCTCCGAAAGAATCATGCCAATCCCATTTATGGAAAGATAGCCCACTTGTTGGAAAGTTGTTCTCAAACTGCATTCATGTAGATAGTTAGGCGACCCTTTGGATGTTTATTTTTAGTACATTATTGGCATGCTTCTATGTTTCTTGTTACGTCCCTCTGAGGACCTAGTCCCTTTTCAGGTGTAGACGATCATGATTATTCGCAGGAGAACGGATCAGGACTTGCTACTTATATTTCAAGGAGGTCTTCTATTCGAGTCCCATTGTTCATTAGTTGATATTATTATTATGGTTACTTTTATATTCTAGTTTGGCAATAGATTTGTTTTCACCCGACTATCATTCTTTGATACTTCATATTGAGATTCAGTTATATAGTTGATTTATTATTTATTCATTTATATTTGATTCTGTGGATGAGATTTAGTTATGCCCTGTGACTTGTGATAAATTTATACCACTTGTGAATTATTGTAATTCATAATACAACGTACGTATATGTTATAGTTTCCAAATATTGGAGTCTCCATATACATACGGCTGGCATAGTTGCGTATTCCTAGTCCTATGTATATTGGGACTAGGGCTTGACATGTTTTTAGTGGTGGCCCATGCAGGTCGAGAGTAAATTATCTCGGTTACGTTACTGTACCGAGCAAGCCTACAAATAGGATTAGAGTATAGGATCTCATCTACATTTGACTATGAATCACCTTCCTTCCAATCCATTCTATTTAAATAATTGCATCCTGCTTGATTCATATACTTTCCTAATAGTTTCTTGAGTATAGCCTTCTACTAGAATTTAGGAATCCTTGTTGTTAGGATGATAATTAGGGTAATATTCCTACTAAGAATATAACTAGAATACTGGCACATCACTAAGTTTAGAATATCTAATGAACCCTAACATCCCTTACCTGTAGATTAATTGACCATTATCCCTTGATATATTTATGAATGAATTGAGAGTAGTATAGACACTACTAAGGTTAGTTATAAAATTGACCATATTGTTTGACCCTAGTATTGAGGAACCAATAGAAACCCAAGGTTGAGTATTAAGACTAAACCTAACTTTCATAGTAAGATAAGATTAGAGCAATAAATTTAGATTATTGTCTTGATATTAGTAGAACAGTACCTTAGGAAGACAAGAAGAATAAATATAATATTTTTCTTGATCATACCTCGAACATAGAGACTAGTATACCACTTCTCCTTAGGAAACTATGATATTATCAAGAGTCTCTCTATTTAATTTTATATCTTGTTTCTCTGAAACCTTAAATCTCGCTATTTGTGCGACGACTAAAACTTTCCTTCATCTTTCAAATTCATGCCACCTAACCCTTTTGATTGTAGGCCAAGTAATTTTCTTTTATGATAGGATATATAGTTTGCTAGGATTATAGTTGTAATCTTGAATTTTAAAATTATGTGCTTAGTATTTAGAACTTGATAAGTTTGAGTTGCTCATTTAGATTATGATTTGATAATTTTTCTTTAGTTTCAAATCAAGTAATTTGTACTCATATCTCAATACAGGTTATATCCTATTTTACTTAAGGGCCAGTAACTTTTTCATTCTTAAAGTTAACACTTTGTTCTATAAACACTATGATTAAGACTTAAGGTGGCCATTACCTATATAATGCAATAGGATACCCTAATAAGTACCAATATCTTTTTCTCGTATACATTAATAAGAGTTCTACTTTATTTACAAAGACAAGGTTATTTTGTAGATTCCCCTTAAGGCAGTTACAGTATTAGTTAATTCTTGTAAGTTGGGTAGTATGTCTCATAACCTAGTAGCGCATAGTCTTTTGACCCATTAATGAAGTAAAATTGAATAATATTAACTATAGGCTTCCATAAGAAGATAGTGTTTTTCTAGACTGTAGAACTTAGAGGCCCATACCTCCATTTGGTCAACTAGAGACTGAGACAAGGAGTTAGTATGGCAACGGTAGAGGCATAACACCGGACGAGTCTTATCGTCTTGGTGAACTTGAAATTATTTTGTACCTTCTTTTATCATAATCCAGCGTATTTATATTTTCTGTACTACCTCAATTTATGCTGCTATTTTATAGCCTATTTTTGCAAGCTTAATCTTTTATCGAGCTTGTTCATGACATATGTGTTATTGGGGACGCATACTAATACATTGTCTAAATCAGAATTAGTGTATTATGGTCTAGATAACCTTAGTGCGCTTGGTTCGCTCTTCGCATGACTACTTTACGTGGATTGAGATATATAGTTGACTAGTAGACGAATATACTTGTCCTTAGACATCTCCTAATACGTCTCATCGGTTACATAACTGTACTAATATGAGCATGTGAATAGGTATTTACCAAAATAGGATTTCAATCCACAACTGCCTTGACAACTCCCTTTTTGGATTCTTTAATTGCTTTGAACCTCGTACTTGTATTCTATCACCTCCTCCTTGAATTCTTTATTATTGTTCTCCATCTTTCCCTATTTCGAGAAGACGAACGCTCGTGCTTAGTATAAGTTTGATACATAGAGAGTACTAGATATACCCTATAGGCCAATCACATTACTTGGTGACTATCTTTCGAAATTAAAGGCTTATCACATGTGATATATTTAGTGTTAAAACTTTTGAGGATTGAATAACACGATTAAATAATTTGAGGAAATTTTTTCTTAAATGTATAGCCTTATGTGATATATGGGTAAATCCTAAGTTGGGTAGAAGATTGCATTGTCAACTTGAGGTAAATTTCTTTTAGATTATGGTCAAGTAAGATTAGATTGAGAGATTTAAGTCATTTTAATTTTGAGAAATTTTTAGAAGAATGATTAAGATGATGAGGATTTAATAAATTTTGAAATCTTTATATTATGGACCAAATATTTATACCTCGAGCACATGATTTAAATTTTGAATATTGAAGGTTGAATCATCAATTTAAATTTTTAGGATAAATATAGAAATTTAGACTTGAACAATTGGTGAATTAGATTTAAAATTTTACAATTTGATGATTTGAATTAAAAGTAAAATTTGATTGTTGGATTACCTATTTGAAATATTGAGGATGAAAATTGAATTTAAAATTTGAAGAGTACAAAATTCTTAAGTTGAGAATAGGAATAAGATTTGATTAGAATTGTTTATTGTTCAAAGTCTAGAGAAGATTATGATAGTTGGAAATTGTCATATAAATTTTGATGTGGGATGTCATATAGATTTGAATTAGATTTGGATGTTAATTATTTAAAGATCGAGAAGAGATTACGATTGGTTAAATTTTGATTAAAATAGTGGTTATTTTAATTTTGAAGTAATTGCGATAGATTTGAAAAGATTTTGTTATTTAAATTTTTGGAAGAGATCGAGATTGACTTGCCTTATGTACGAATGTGAAGGATTTAGCAAATTATGCCTTATTTTTAATTTCGAGGACGAAATTCTTTTAAGTTGGGTAGATTGTAAGCCCCCTCGACCAAAATTTAGGCCTACTTAAGTTTAGATAGAGAGACTAAGGCTAGTTTAAATCCAATTAGAAATAGAATATTGTGTTTTAGATAATTTTACAATATTTATATCACTTAGTGCACCTTACTGTTGCTTCGATAATTGGAGCACTACACTAGCCATTGCCTTCCTACAAATTTTACACCCTTATCCTAGACGTGCCAGTCTTCTATTCTGATTCTTGTGTAACTCATAACTATGTCCTTTTGTGCTTCATTTTAGTCGTACAATATTCGTCGCAAACGATTATGTTTAATTCTAAATAAATCTAACTTTGTATCTTTGTGTGTTCCAATCAAAATTGGAGACACAATCTTGACCCGTTTTGTACAACCCAATTTATGATAATTTTCTATTCTGAGTCTTCTACGTCTATGACACTTGTGTCCCACCTAATTTTAACCCTATGTACTTCTAATTAATTTTAGAACACCTATTGTATTAATTTTAATTAAATTAATCCAAAACCCCACTTTGTGCAATTTCCTAATTGTTGGGCACTTTTATGTAAAAGTGCATTGAGGTGCCACACCCCTTTGGCCAAACACATGAAGAAACCTAATTTCCTTCATATAAATTTTCTTTCTAATTTTTTGGAGTGTGTAACACTCAACATCAACCATCATTAATCCTTGGCCCTCTATTTTGAAATAAATCAATCCTAGCCCTCTAATTATCTACATGTGAAGCCAAAGCCCCTTTCCAAGGATGTTGACTAGGCCCAACTACCTAGGTCAATGCCCAACCCTACTCTTTTACATGTATATATATTATTTTTTCTTTTCTTTTTCCCTAAACCTAAAACTACATCTAGCCGACCCCCTCCCCCTAACCCCTGTTTATGTCCTTCTTCAACCTCTCCTCTATCTCGGGCCCCGTTCGACTTCCCTCCGCCGACAGCATCGGCCACCCACTACCAATCAACCCGCCAGCACCACCTGAACCCCCTCTCGACTCGCCAGAATTTTTCTTAGACCTGGCCATCCCGACCTCCTGTACCATCCACCTGCACCAAGCAGACGCACCTGAACTCGACCAACTTCCTCCCCGTTCTCCTTCCTGTCTTCACGACCCCGCTGGACATCAGCCGCCGACCCACCATCACACGAACCCGACCGCCACTAGCCTCCATCATCACCCCCCTCTTGTTCATCATCTCCCCGTCCCTCCGACAATTCCCCACCGCCGGACAGCAAGCTACCCGACCTCCTTCCCTCGACCCACCTAAACCGTGGCTGACACTACCCTAATTAACACCTCGCCTCCCTGAGCCCCTCCATCGTCACAGCCGGACCGTCACCCTCACCGAAGACGACCTGCAACAGTCACCCTCGATCCCGTGCGCGCACCCTGAGGTTCGAACTTGTCCCTCTTCTTTTATTTTATGTGTGCTTGTGTGAATAACATTAAGGTTAGCATGTTTCTTCATAACAGTTTAGTTGGTTGATTTCAAACCCGTGTCAGTGAACCTAAGGACTAGTGTGCTCGTACATATGTGTGCGTATACATATAATATTAGTTGATAAATATATAAATATATGGATATGGATATATGTAATTAAATGCTAAACTAATTATGACTATGTTGTATTGATACTGTGCGACCCTAGGACATTGTGGATTTTCCCGCATATTGGCATCTGACTTATGACCTGAATATTAGGAAATTGTCTGCCTTGTGTACACCGACATACTGGCTAGACCTGTGTTAGTTTGATTGTCTGATTTGATAGAACATTTAAAGATGTGACACCCGTACAATTAGACGCACGCTTGACCCTGCTAGATGACCAGTATCACCCCTAATATACCCTCTGAGTCCAGTGTAATTATAGTTGTGTATGTGCTAGTGTAATGGCTGATGATGTATTATATTATATCATATGTATATAGGACCATTGGATTGTTCTGTAGGACATCATGGGCAGGTTATTGGTACTACGCAGCTTTCTTGCCAGGCAAGTATACCTTGTCTTTGTACTATGAATTATATTCCATATGATGCATGTAGTTTATTTTTTTATTTAGTTTATTTATTTTAACTTCTATATAAACTGCGCGTCCAAGAATGACTTGGGTGCAACGATGGTGGTGTCGTATTCTGTTTATTTATATATATGCATGTTGACCTAGTTTATGAGACCACCCCACTATCATGAGGCATTCTTATGTTTATATGGCCGTGACATATTTCTTACACGAGTTGTGAGTCTTATATAGATCACGGACTTGCGTGACGGGTTTGGCCACCTGTACGTATGGGACGTGCGATAGGGAATAACTGCCAATAGAAACTTTGCATGCTAGAAGATCTGGAAGTTATTTAGAGGTATCATCGTATCATGGATGTGACATGGTTAGAGCATGGGGTGGGGAGAAGTTATCTAATTTGATACAAACTAGTGGTCATCATGACCGCGCATCTCCGGCGGAGCGTACGGGTTACAAGGGAAAAAGTGCAAAGGAGCCCAAATGCCTTACTTGTTCTTCTCCCCACCCCATGCTCTAAGCATGTCACATCCATAACACAATTTGGTTCATAGCCTATCTTTAGTACCCTAGCCCAATCCTGCAACCAAACAAGGACAAGGATTGGACCACCGTACTACAATAGGCTATATCCATGGACCTCTAATAACTGGTAAGTCTTCTAGCATACAAAGTTTCTATCAGCAGTCATCCCTAACGCACGGCCCATACGTACAGGAGGCCAGACCTGTCACATAGTCCATGATCTATATGAGACTCACACTCGTGTGACAACTGTGTCACGACCAATGAACCTAATGGTGCTACATGATAATGGGGTAGTCTCATAAACAAGGTCAATGCAAATACATAAATAAAAATATATCGCGACGACATCGTCTCGCGTATTTATATAACAGTTAAAATATATGAATTAAAGACATAAAGTAAAGATGCGTGCAACATATGGAATATAAATAACAGTACAATGGCAAGGTATACTTGCCTGGTAAGAAGGCTGCGATGTACCAATAACCTGCTCCAAAAGTCGCGCAGAACAAATCTAATATCCTATGTACATATAATATAATACAATAAAATCATTAGTCATTACACTAGTACATACACAACCATATTTACACTGGACTCAGGGGGTATACTAAGGGTGGCACTAATTATCTAACACGGTCAATTACGCGTTGAATTACGCGGGTGTCGCATCTTCAAGTACTGTACACAATCAATCAATCAACTGACAGGTGTCTACGCCAGTACGTTAATGTACACAATGTAGACAATTCACAAGTTCTTAGGGTCAACATGGTCAAGGTAAGTACGGGACAGTCCACGGTGTCCTAGGGTTGTACAGTCTAAATATATATAGTCATAATTATCAATTAGCATTTACTTAATTATATAATACATATATATATCCATATAATTATATTATAATATAACCAGTAATTTATTTACATACCTATTTGAATATATTTACTAAGTATATATATGTACCAATGAATATTATACATATACCAAATTGAACAGTATACGCGTATGTATGCGTATACGAGTTGGGTTTACTGACTCAGGGTCCGATATCAGCTAACTGTGGTAACGAAATACTAATGTCCTACTGGAAAACACACAAACACACATAAACTGAAGGGAGAGGGACAGGTTCGAACCTCGGTGTGTGCGTATGGGAAAAATGATAAGGCTGACGACGATGACGACGAGGGTAATGATGTTGGTAATGTTGCTGGAAATGACGATGATGAGATAACGACGATGCGATGATGATGATGGGGTGATAATGGGTTGATGATGATGGGTTGATGGTTTAATGGTAAAGATGATAATGATCATGGTGAGGCTGCTACTGTTCAGGCCAGGGGGTCCGGCGAGGGAGGTCAGTGAAGGAGAAGGAGGACAGGGAGGATGGCAAGGCTGAGAGATCTTGCTGGAGGTCAAGGTATAGGGAAAATGAGTCGAGGGGAGACTCAGACGAGGTGGCTGATGGTGGTGTTGCTGGTGATCAATGGCAGGGGCTCGGGACGTTCAGGTGATGGGGAGATGACCTGCAGGCGGCTCGGGGAGGAGGAGGAGAAGTCGACGACGGAGAGGAAATGGTGGTTCGGTCGTCCAGGCGATGGCTGGGATGTGAAGGAGAAGAGAGGGAGAGGTGGAGGTGAGGTAGCTCGGGTGTGGCTCGACGTGGAGGTTCCCCGGAGATGGAGGTGAAGGAGACGGTGATGACAGGGAGCAGAGAGGGAGGAGGTGAGTTGCTCCAGGACGACGAGGTGAAGGAGAGGCGGTGGTGATGGTAGTAATAGTGATAATGGTGGTGGTGTGCAGAGACGGGGAAGGCCGAGGACGATGGAGGACTAGACGGTGGTGGTGCGACGTCAATGGCGAAGGTGCAGGGAGTCGATGATGTACAGGCAGAGGAGATGAAGGTGGAGGCGACTCTGGTGAAGAGGAGAACGGGGAGGAGGAAGAAGACGACAATGGTGGACTCGGGGTGAGGTCCGACGAGGCTCCAGCGAGGTAGGGGGAAGAAGGAAGAGGATGCACAGAGGGTGATGGTGTCGTACAGTGGCCGACGAGGTTTCAGTCGACGAGGAGAGGCGGTGGTTCGTCAGGTTGCTGGAGGAGAATGACTGATGGTTGGGTAGTCAGCTGCGCGAGGCTCTGGTCGGAGGATGATGAACTCCGGCGAAGTGAAGGATGGGGGAGACGGTGAACAGGAGCTTGGGGAAGGTCGGCTGTGTATTTGCATAGGGTTTGGTGAATCAATGAAAGAAAGGAGAAAAAGTTGTATAAATACATAAAATTTGGGTTTGGGGGTTTGACCTAGGACAATGTGGGCTTGGTCAACTCTCTTTGGATTGGGCCTTAGTCTTACATGAGGATGTTGGGCTATAATTTTCATGGTTTAAAATACAAGGATGGGGTTTAAATGAGGGGGCAATGTTGTGCGTTTGCACATTCCAAAAATTGTTGGAAAAATTCATATGAAGGGGAAATAGATTTTTTTTCATATATTGTCCAATGGCGTGGGTACCTTAATAAAATTTTGCATAAAAGTGCCCAACAATTGGGAAAATTACATAGAGGTGGAAATTGGATTTTAATTAATTAAATTATCGCGCAAGGTGTTCTGGAATTAATTTAAAGTACATGGGGATAAAATTAGGTGGAAAACAAGGGTCATGGGCGTAGGAGACTCAGAGTAGAATATTATCATGAATTAGGTCGTACGAAACGGTTCAATATTGTGTCTCCAATTTCGATTGGAACGCACAAGGATACAAAGTTGGAATTTATTTAGTATTAAATATAAACGTCCGCGACGAATATTGTGCGACTAAAATGTAGCACAAGAGATCATAATTATAAGTTACACAAAGGTCAGGATAGAAGACGAGCATGTCTAGGATAAGGATATGAAATTTGTAGGAAGGCAATGGCTAGTGTAGTGCTCTAATTATCGAAACAACAGTAAAATGCGCTATACGACATAAATATTGTATCATTAAATAGAATGTCGTGTCCTATATCTAATTGGATACAAACTAGTCCTAGTTTCCCTATCTATGCCATGTAGGCCTAATTTTGGGTTAGGGGGTTTACATCTCCCGTACTTCCTACCTCAACATGGTGATACCAGAAGCACCTGAGGCCATGAGTGGGTTTCTTCTCCACTCACCCACCTGATCTTGTACTTATACTTTTGAGGTATTTAGCCACCGAGCACGTATTTAGCTCGTATTTTAGAAATTGATATTCTAGCCTATGGGCCTACATGTAAAGCATATTCTAGACTATAGCTAGAGCTGATCATGTAATATTATACTCTTATTAGTTCTTTATTTTATAACTAGCTTCATGATCATCTGTGTATGTATAGTTTAGGACGATTTACTATTATATATTTGCTGATCATACATATTATACTTGTTGTTTGCTTGAGATTGAGACAACTATGATTCTTGACCTAGGAATGATTGTTGTATTATAGAAAAAACTTTCACATGTCTAAGTAGCCGTGACCGTATCTCGGGGTATAGAGTACTCTGGTATAAGTAGCTAGCTTTGTCAGCCTTCGCTCTCCAGTATTCTGGTTCTGGGACTTGACACGGTTTAAATGGTGGCCCATGCAGGTCTAAAAATTTAGAAGTATGAGAGTTTACCAGATGTTTTAGATGTCTCAATCATGATACTCCATGGTCTCCTCCAGTGTTGAATATATATCCTTGAAATCTTGATTCAAAATCTGTCTTGATCCTCGATCAATCCTATCACTTTCCTTTGATTCTTGTGTCCTTTATCTTTCTGGGATACTGTTCTTGGTCCATTTGGTCATCCAGCCCGAGTTCCTCCAATAGTAGGACATTATCCCGATGTCCAGTAAACCCTTGAGGTTCAGCCTCAGCATTCCAGGGTCGGGTCCAGAACAACTCAAAATAAGGAACCTCAGATCCAACAAGTACCACTACTAAAATACAGAGGAATAGCGACATCGTTTTCTGTCGCCAAAATGTCGCTATTCACTATTAGCGACTACACGACGATGATATTTAGATGAAAAATATCCGTCGGTAAATGCCACGTCACTAAAAGATTCTGTCGCCAATCAGTTGAATTTTTGACTACAAACTGGCATAATTGCGACGTCAATTTAGTTAATGTCTATGCGACATTTCATTGACAGATTCATTAAGCGGCGCTTTAGCAACGTGTATGCGACAATAATTTAGTTATAATGACATCTCGATAACGACGAATTTGCGTCAAAAATGGTATCGGGTTAGCGGCGTTATAGCGACATTATTTATGTTCTTGATACTGGAAAAAAGTTTGATACTCAAGTTGGCGACGGAATAACGATAATACTTACTGTTGGGAGGAAGTCGCATGTCCGTCGATGTGTGTCGGTAATCCGTAACCCAAGAATAGAAGTTTACTTAGCGACGGTTGTATCCGTTGCTAGCGTATCGCAAGTACGTCATAGATAGCCACTAAGTCGACGGATGTCCGTCGCTAATATGCACATAAGTGCAAAAAAAACTTTTAAATACAAATATTCCAACATGGTTGGTTTATATAAAACCTATTAAACATTATCAATATATCAACCACCCAGCGTAACCCGCCGTAGAATTTCTGTCAAATCGGACCTTCACCGACACAAATGCATGCTGAAAACACACACGAGACATAATTCAGAAAAGACATATAATTAACATAATAAAATTAATTGCATACATGAACAACATCCACAAGTCCATATAAAATAATCAAAGTACATAAACAACATCCACAAGTCCACGACCACGATAACACAAATAAACAATATCCATAAGTCCGTGATTACTATAACACAAATAAATATCAAATATAAAGAAAATCACAGATCTGGCGGTGTTCCCTGATCATGCAAACGTTCGAGGACGTCCGAAGGAATTTTATTCACTAATTCATATAGTTATGAACCTAACGCCTTCGGTGGTAATAAACTTAGGAGTCTTATCACTGCGTCAGCAGATAGAATAGGGCTAGAATCAACAACCGGAGCAGCAGAGAAACCAGAAAGACTAGATATTTTGGCGCCAGGGACAACAACGGGAGGATCACGAACACCGAAAGAACCATGCTCCATGGAGGCCTGTATGCTTCTGATCGACCCCTGCATACCCACCAGCGTGGCCTACAATATCGTGATTACCGTAACAATTTGCTCTATCCTATCAGGTTGTGCTGCAGCAGAAGACGCCGTTGACGCATTCGCCTTTGTCTCTTCCGCCAGTGGCCTGTACAAAAAGGTCGTTCGTTCGAACGGTCATGGAAGAGGATGTTGTGGCAGGCGAAGACTCATCGACACTCTCTTCTACCCCATCCTGAGTGGCCCGAGAGGCGGGCTCAGTCTGGATAGACTGGAACGTAGCCTATCCAATAACCCGTGCTTAAATTTCTAATGGACTTCTAACTTGTAATATAAATTCAAATACCTCATATTATTCTAACTTATAATATAAATTAAAATACTTATAGCAGTCTTGCTGGCTTTCTCTTCTATGTAGCTCTCGTCCTTCCTTCTCTTGTGCGTATACTCAAAAATATTAGCGAAATTGATACTAGAGGGATCTCCCCCCTTCTTCGCCAGCTTCTCCGCTTGTGTACGAAATATTAAGAAAATATATTATCTTGATAATTGATTTTATTTAACTATATAATGAAAATATTTAAGTACTTCACGTTATCTTACCAGGTTTCGATGGTGTATACCAGTGGGGATCGATCCACCAGTATGCAGACTCCCATGAGATCGTATCTACTTCCCTTGCTCGTACCTCTTCTTGAACTCAGGAGTATGGAGATCCTTTTGCATCTCCTCCCAAAAATTATCACGGATCCAGGGTTTCTTGCCCTTTCCAGCATTTACTATTTTTTGCAAATTATCCTTCGTATCCTGCATCTTCTTGGTACAGGCGTCGCGATATGTCTTCCTGATCTCCGCATCGCGATGCTCGGGCCACTAGTAGATTTTCTGACATACAAATTCAATTAACAATTAATATAAATAGATTAAAAATAACTATAAAATGTAATAATAGAAAATATTACATATACCTTTATCTGGTCAAGCCATATATACTGTATGTCGGGCGGCATATCGGAGAATCTAAGGTAGGGGCCGTGGTAGTCCTCCCTAATAATTTTCCCAAGTGCTGGAGTAGCATTGTAGGAAAAAAATCTATAAAGAAATAACAATAGATTAAATAAATAAAACATACAAAATTAACTGCATCAGATGAAACATATAAATTACTTTCAGCTCTTTGGTCGCGAGCCAAAGCTCATTTCTGAACTGTCCCTTCGGTCTCTCTGGTTGTGTCGGAGGACCACCGGGTCGGGGGATATACCGACCACTAGCATCATACTCTAAGTCTAGATACTCCGAGGCCCATCGTACAGCTCTCGGAGTATCTGGTGGACGAACTGACGATGGGGTGCTGGGATCTACATCAGAGTGGAGGTGCCTGCGACCGACGATGGGGTATCATGATCACGTGATCGAGGAGATAATTCATCCCCGGATAGTATAAGATCATGACCACCTCAATCACGTCTATGACCACGATCACCACAATCATGACCACGATCACCACGATCACCATAATCATGACCATGATCACCACGATCATGACAACGACCACGACCACGACCACCAGCCATCTATGATCACGATTCACATATATAGACATGTAATAAATAGAACTAAGCAACATAATAGACATATAATAAATAGAACTAAGCAACAATATAGACATCTAATAAATAGAACTAAGCAACAAGATAGACATCTAATAAATAGTATTAACCAACAAAACAACTTTGAAAACTGAGATAGAAGTATTTTCAGTAAGAGATAGAAGTATTTTTAGTAACAAAATCAAAGTCCATCTCTAGGTACAACATGTAGACAACATAGGTAATCTAATCATCGTCATCGTCATTGTTATCATCTTTAACGTCATCGTTGTCATCATCATCGTGATCGTCATCATCGTCATCATCCTCATCAAGCTGCTCTGGTGTTGCTACCTGTACTTCCACGTACGATCAACCAAGTAACAATCCATTGCTTGGTGGGTGTGAAAAATTCTGTTTCGTAAAATAAAATACACAGAAGCAATTAGATGTACATACGACATTAGATGGGCATTCTAAATGTATTATAATTCGTACTTTGTGTATTCCACCTTAGCAAAAAGTAGAGAAACAAGTGAAAGTTACAACATCAAAATTTGTTTAATATGATGCCTTTTCGTATAGTATCGACATGAATTCGGTTATCGATGGCTCAGAACACTACACAAAATTTATTCTAGCGTACATTAGTGTGAATCATCTAAGTTCTGTACATCAGTGTAGTATATGTTCTTATCAAATGTAGTATCTGAAGGATATAAAAGAATTAAGATGAACCCACATAATGTAATGCTAAGACATCAGCTCATAATATAAAATATAGTGATGGGTTATGTTATCATCATTGCCGAGGGATGGGGGCCGAAGGACAGTCAATATTATCTACGGCTACATGGTCTCTACCTCGCCAATCAAATGGCTGCATGGACTATGCCTCGCCATTATTGGGCCAAGTCCTTGCTTACCCATACCTTGGTATCCCAACTCTAATACCTATTACCTATTGGTATCCTAACTATGATACTCTCATACAAACTCCCATGATACTCATGGAAATACTATGACACCCTAAATTCTATAAAACCCACACACAAATATGAAATATCCATACTCATGACACTCAAACCAATATAATATTCACCAAATCTTTAATGATACCAAATCCAATAAACTCCATATATGGAAATAAACTTGACATGAAAATAACTATAACCATAGATCTAACCCAGGCCTGCTTCTCCTCTTCCACTATGTACACAGGAAATCTCCCTACTCACAGACACTTGTATACTTAAAGTTTAAAGAGTACATATTTGGACACAGTTCAAATTTGGTGCACTCCAAGTTGCTGATACAGGAAATCCCCCTACTCATAGATACTCGCACAGTTCAATATTTCTTAATTTTGCTCAAAAATATTTTGGACACATTTAAGATTTGGACACAATTCAAATTTACAGAGAACCCCAAGTTACAAAGTACATATTTGGACACTATTCAGATATGCAAATGCACATACCAGTGCAAATCGAAGAGGGAAACGGAGGAAGGAGAGGGAAGGAAGACTTACTGTAGAGGGGAACGGAGAAGTGGGGAATGCCATAGAGAAGAATGGAGGAGTGGGGAGCAGCTGAAGAGGGGAACCACGGCGAGAGGGGAATGGAGGAGAGGGAAGCATGGGCTGAAGGGGAGCATGAGGCCGGAGGAGAGGAGAGAGAGGCGCGGTCGATCAAAATTTTCATTTCGATATATCGCCTAATTAATATAACCTAGGGCACTGTACTTGACGACATATATGCGACTTCAAAATCCATCGCCACAACTAAACTATCTAGGCGACGTATCCGCGACTCAATATCCATCGCCAGACCGTCGCCATGTTTACCCGAATTGTTCCCGCGGTTGACAGCGCAAACTGGTGACGATCTAGCAACTAATTGGTGATGACCTAGCTAAGAATAGTTGTTTAATTCACAAATGGTGGATATTGGTTATCCAACCGACGGTGAACCGTCGGTACTTGGAGATAAATATTGACCGTCGCCAATATTGCATCGTTAAATTATTGTATTTTAGTAGTGTACCCCCTGTACAACTAGTACCTGATACATGAGGGGTAAATAATATGCTAATTGGTATCCTTCAGGAATTATTGGCATCTCAAGGACATCGAGAGGATATACTCACTCAGTACAAGAGCCTTTGGAAAGAGGCGGATATGGTGCCAATAACTCAGAAAGCAACTTCAAGCGCCTCCAACTCTCATATTTCTATGGCACCGAGGACGCATTTGCAACGGACGCGTGGCTTGAGGAAACTGAAGCTATCCTAGAGGCAGATGGAGTACCGGCTAGAGATCAAGTGTCAATAGCTCGACTGTAGTTGCTAGACTTGACTCGAGACTCGTGGGCAGCACAAATGATTTCACTAACAGTACCCATCCCTTGGGATATTTTCAGTAAAAAAATTTAGACGAGGTATTTTAACGCGGTGTCACGTTATGATCTACAACAAAGGTTTAACAACTTGAAGTAGATGGACATGACTGTCGAAGGCTATGCGACAGAGTTCTGTAGACTTAGTCGGTTTGCTCCCACCTTGGTGGCAACCAAATTAGATTGAGCAAGGAGGTTCCAACAAGGATTTTACCTGGATATCATATTGGTAATCGAACAACATAAGTTCTAGACTTTTAATGTTGTGTTAAGAGCAACAAGGAGACATGACTATACCTTTAAGAGAATCATGGACAGGACTGGAGGGCGAAAGATGACCCACACATGAGGAGATTCTTACACCCAATCTTCAGCTCCAACCCCAAAAGTTAGGACTTTAACCATCGGATCTTCGAGGAGGCCAGTTTTGACAGCCTCAGTTCAATAAACTGCCCCAACCTAAACTCAGCAATAAAGGACATATTCTTCAGTAGGGTATTTTCGTTTAGGAAAGCTTGGGTACATAGTTTTTGAGTGCCACAGAGCACAAGGGTTTTACTTAGTTTGTGGACCTCCAGGCCGCATATTGGGATCTTGCCCACACAGAGCCAGTTCATTATCTTCTTTTCAAGTAGGACCACAGTATATGGCTCCGATACTGGTTCAGCAAACCAGGGTCAAAGGCCTTTGCCGACCCAATCTTAAATATTCCAACAACAGAAGCCATAACAATATGCACAGGCCCAAGCTCAAGTACAGGCTAGGCAAGGAGGTCCACAGCCGAGAGGACCAACACCGAAAGAAAGAGGTTATGCAATGGCACTCACTGTGGAAGAGTAGTTAGGTTCAGGTAAAGTGGTTGCAGGTACCATTCTCGTCAACTCTCGTTCAACTTCAGTATTGTTTGAGTTTGGTGCATCACACTATTTTATGTCTACACAATTTACGATACGAGTTTGATTAGAACCCAGGTACTTATTAGTAAGACTCAATATACTTACTGGTAACAGTATCGTGGGAGTCGAAAGAGTTTATTCCTCGTTGTAGTGGACGGGCGAGAGTTTTCTGCTATATTGATAGAATTTTCTATGGGAGATTATGACATTGTCTTAGGCGTGGATTGGTTGAGTACTCGATACGCATCGATAGATTGCTATATTGGCAAGGTTATCTTTCGTATTACACGAGAAGAAGAATTGTTATTTTTTAGAGGCGAGATAGAGTCTTCATCAGCGATCATGAGAATGGCAGTAATAATGGAAGTATAATTCCCCAGAGTTGTTAATAAATTCCTAGATGTATTTCTAGAAGGGATTTCAGACATACCACTAGAAAGAGAGGTCAAGTTTACCATTGATCTGCTTTCAGGAATAATACCATTATCGGAAAGAGTCTACAGGATGGCGCCTTCAGAGTTAGAAGTCTTATACCGGATGATAGAAGAATTAAGAACCAAGGAATTCATTCATCCTAGTGGATCGCCTTGGGGATCCCCAATGCTACTTGTGAAGAAGAAGGATGGAACGTTATGATTATCTGTTGATTATCGTACCCTCAATATAGTAACCATCAAGAACAAGTATCCCTAGCCAATCATCGATGACTTGTTTTATCAGCTTAGTGGAGCAATAATATTTTCAAAAATTAAATTCCAGTCGGTATATCATGAGATCAGGGTCAAAGAGAAGGATATACCCAAGATGACGTTCAGATTAAGGTATAGACATTGGGAGTTTCTAATAATGTACTTTGGAGCAACCAATGCGCCGACAGTGTTTATGGATATTATGAATCATATTTTCATGCTATACTTAGACAAGTTCATGATAGTGTTCATCGATGACATCTTGGTGTATAGTTGAAGTAAATCAGAGCACGAGCAAGATCTTCAGCAGTTCTTCAAGTCCTTAGAGAACATAAGTAATATGCCAAGTTCAGCAAGTACGAGTTCTGGCTTGATCATATTTTATACTTAGGGCATATTATTTCTAAAGGAGGAATTGAAGAGGATCCCCAAAAGATAGAAGCCATTGACACGTGGCTAGTTCCCCGAACAGTTGCAGAAGTTCGTAGTTTCCTGGGGTTAGCTGGATATTATCGCAGATTTGTGCTAGACTTTGTTAGAATTTCTGCACCCTTGACGCAGCTAACCCGAAAAGATGCACTTTTTGATTGGACTGATGAATATCAAACCTCTTTCGAGAAGCTCAAACAGAAGTTGATTACGTCACCTATTTTGACGCTTCTAGATGGGACATATGGTTTCACAGTATATTATGATGCATCAGGCAAAGGACCGGGGTGTATCTTATGCAGCATAGAAAAGTTATAGCTTATGCGTCTCGGCAGCTTCGAGACCATAAAAAGAATTATCCGACGTACGACTTGGAGTTAACATTAGTTGTCTTCGCACTTAAACTTTGGAGACATTACCTATATAGAGATCGAGTAGATATTTTTACAGATCATAAGAGTTTAAATTATGTCTTTACCTAGAAGGATCTTAACATGAGACAGAGAAGATGGCTAGAGTTGATGACGAACTATGACCTTGACCTTCAATATCACCCTGGGAAGGCAAATATCGTAGCAGATACTTTAAGCCAGAAAGCATGAGCTTATTTCCTTACGGCGCAACGAGAAATTTTAGAAGATCTTCAGGAGATGTGCATAAAAGTAATATTTTCTGGCAATACAACATTGATGGCTGGTCTGGAAATTCAGTCTAGTATAGTAGAGAGAATCATGGTAGTACAAGCAACATATATCAAGCTTCAGCGACTCAGAGCAGAGTGCTAGGCAGGACGTAGACCAGAACTGAGCATTCACATTGATGGAACTCTTCAGTTTAAGAATCTTATTTGTGTAACAAGTAGAGACATTTGTAGCTAGATTATGTCAGAAGCCCACATTTTATAGTATTCAGTGCATCCCGGAGGAACAAAGATGTATAGAGACATTCGTCAATATTTCTGGTAGAATAGAATGAAGAGGGAGATAGCCCAGCTTGTCTCTCGATGTTTGGTCTGTCAACAATTTAAAGCTGAGAATCAGATACCAGCAGAACTTCTTCAACCTTTACCGATTCCGGAGTGGAAGTGGGAGCATATCACCATGGATTTTGTGTCAGGTCTTCCTAGACCGCCGGCTGGCATAGATGTTATTTGGGTAATAGTGGATCTGCAACTACCACTTTCTGGCAGAGTGATATTTTTGTGTTTTCTATTTAGTATTATTGTTACTAATTATATTTAATATTAATTGCATTGATTATCTTATATTCTATAATAATTGGTATTATATCTTTATGTTCATATTTAATATCGTTGAATGATTAGTTGTTAGTCATTAGTTAGACTAGTTGTTAGTGAACCTAAATGAACCCAACTAGACTTGTCATGACTTATTAGTACAACCAATTAACTATCCATGATTGACTCATTTAAATTAGAGAGAATGATTAGTAAACCCTTCCTTTAGTTATTGTGACATTCCTTAATTAAAATCCTTTTAATACTAAACCTTCATGACAACAACTAGGGGCAACTTGGACTTATCATATGCTCATAATCCTAAACCTTGGGCCGAACACCTTTATAGGCCTTAATATTTTTATTAGGTCTTCATTAATGGCCTCCACCCCTTCCAAATTAGTTCATCTCAATTTTTATCAAATCTCCTTTCTTTCCAAATCCCTTCGCTACAAAATCCACCCTCATTCCATCATTCTAAATCTATTCTAAGAAGCTTGAAGGAGCAAAGGAAAACTTGGAAATTGAGCTTGCTTGAAGGAGGTGTCCATTCATCTCCTTTTGTCTCCTTGGTGTGTTGCTTTGGGAATCTATCTCCCAATAGGTAAACTTCTATTTTTCTATCAATTTCTTTCCTAATTGATGTATTAGACCTATAGGAATCATTCCATGGCTAAGGACTACCTATAGGAAGAAGAATTATTTCCTAATAGGCTTTTATTTAAAAGTTACATTACTTTTGGTGCCCAATTTGGGAAAAATCTGAGATTGGAGTACCAAGTGTTTATCATTAGGTCAATTAGGTTTAATTTGGCTTGTATTGATTGTGTGAGTCTAGTTAAGTGTCCATAATTGGATACGAGTACGCCGTATCACTATAATTTTTGAAACGAGATAATTTTTTTTTGGGGATATGTTTATAGTATGTGCAGTTGTGCACCAGTGGTTGTGTCCAGTAGGGGCTTATGAGTTTAAGTGTATGTGTATGAGGTGTTTGTGAAGTGGGGTTGTGAAACTTCACTACTAAACTAGTGAGCAAATGTGCTGGTTAGGGGATTGTAGTGAAGCCTACTGCAAGAGATGTACATCTTGTACAGAATTAAGGATTTGGGGGAGGCAAGTATCAGTATTAGGGTGCAGGCCAGGTGAAGGAGTTTGAGGTATAGCTACAGGTACAGAAAGCAATGTGTGTGTCTAATGGTTTTTTAATGAAGTGTAGAGTGTGCTCGAGTGTGAATTCTGGAGGTAGGTGTTAGAAGTAAATTTGGGTCTGAACTTCCTGTATTTCAGTGTGGCTCAGGTAGGTGCATGTAGAATTGTCGAGCATCAACACAGTGTAGTTTATCTTACATGGGTGAACGAGTGTCTTGTATAGAGGTATACCCGTATAGTGGAGAAATAAGTCAAGTGTGGATAATACTTGTGTGTTGTATCAGACTATCCAGACCTATGTGTAGGTATCAGTAGGTACCCGTGTAGAGTGTATTAATATGGTACTAGAATAGAGTATTTTAGTGACTGTGGATATACAAGTATGAATGCACCAGTGTTTATTAGAATTTTGATATGAATATATGTGCCACGGTGCTCAGTATTAGTAATGTATAGTGGATGTGAGGGCCTGTGAGTGAGTGAGGTTGATGAATTGATATTCGTAGTGGTTGGTGAGTCTTGAGTGTATTCGAGTATTATAATTTGGGTTAATTGTGTACATAAGGTATGTGCAGTTCAGTGTTTAGTACTTGGAACTACATCCTTGCAGCACCTTGTATGTTAATGGAGTAGAGGTTAGTGTCTAAGTATAAATTGTGTTTGTGCATCTGATATTGCCATCAACATCTGACATCTGTGAATGCAGGATCCAATAAAGGATAGTATATGTACCTGTGTGGAAGAGGGTTGGAAGCAGTGTGCAAGTGAGTGTAAGAAGATTTTGATTCAGGTTTCAGAGGGGTAGGGAGGATATGTTGGTATCAGTATGCAAATAGGTATCAGGGGTATGGTATTGTAGTAGAGTAATATATGAGTGAGAGTGTGAGGATTTTAGTAGCACTTCGAGTGCTCAGTATCTGCAGACCTGGAGGTGTTAGCAGGACAAAAGAGTGGGAATGGTTCTGGTTTTAGTATAAAGTTAGGCAATTGGTGCAAGGTTCATGTGTTAGTATGCACATGAACTGTGTTTTGCATAAGAAATACAGGGAACGAATGTGATATTCCTGTATGCATATATATGTGTGTGTGTGAGGGTGAGGACTAGGTATGTTCAAGTGTATTGAATGAAGTAGTGCTAATGTGTAGATAAGAGAGGTAATATTGTGAAGAGTGTGGTTAGTTAGTATAGATTAGTATGTGAGTATCAGTTTAAAGTGTGTGTGTATCATGCGATACCAGTGAGTGTTAGGTAATATTGAGAAATAAGTTAGTGTAGGTGAGTTATGATACCAAGATATCTTGACACTAAGGTAACAGCTAAGGTAATGGTTATTGGTAGTTATTGAGTTTAAGTTGTTAAGTAATGTTGAGGTATTAGTTAAATTGTTGTAAGATAAAGTATAAGATATCAAGATAATTTAGTTATGTATTATAGTTTTGAGTATAATTAAGTTATGGGGTATCAAGGTAAGGGTAAATATTAAGGTACGGGGTACGGTAAATAGCTATAGGCTAAGGTATTACTAGAAGTTATAGGTATAAGTACATATAAGGGTAATATATGCTAGAAACTTGCTAGTATAGCCTAGAAACCTAGTATCGACCTAGTTTTGACAAGTGTCGACTAGTTTGACTCTAAAAGTTAATTCAATCGGTAGTTTGAACCTAGTTTGACTAGATTTGACCTAAAAATATGGTTTTAACCTATTTTAGACTTATTTATGATTAAAAATACCTTTTAACATGATAACTCATATATAGATCACTTGGACTCCAGTTCAGACTAATTTGGTATTCATTGCTCTGGATATCAAGCGAGTACATTCTCTGATAGTATTTATTATTTGATAATTACTATAATACAAGTATTTAGCAATATTTTACTTGAATCTTGACACGATGGTACATGGATTAGTATACTTGGATCCTCGTCATGAGATGTTACTCAGTGATTATCTTGATATTCTCCATGATTATATAGACCGTGATCATCGTGCTTGTATTATAGACCTTGTATAGTGATTACCGTGTTATAACATGTCATGATATGGATCCATTATACTAGTTGGGGGCGAAAAAAGTGCTAGCTAGATATGTGATCAAAATATTGGCAATATTGTAGACATTGGCAAACATCGTAGACATTGGCAAACATTGTAGACATTGGCAAACATCGTAGAAATTGGCAAAAATTGTAGACATCGACTACTCGTGTAAACATTAAAATGCCTCGATCACATATCAAACTAGTATTTCAAAACACTTAATATAGTTGCAGATCTTATTATGTAGTTTATAGATTATATTGTCTTGCACCTGATACTCGCGGATTTATTTCTCTTCTATTTCATATTTCTACTGGTTATTTCATATTGCTTATATTGCATGTCTCTCTTTACTATTTTCCAGTATATCGGTATATTATTTTCTCATCTTGTATACATTTACTATTTACTATTTTATAGTCTTTGTTAATTAATTAAAACTGCTATTGGGTTGTAATCGTTCCATCCTGACTGCATATATTTTTCAGAATTGGCCAGTTCATAGAACGGTTAGCCGAGATGTACATGAGATAGATTTTTAGACTACATGGAGTGCCAGCCAGCATAGTCTCGGATAGAGATTCCAGATTCACTTCTCATTTCTGGCATAGTCTTCATCAAAGTTTGGGTACCCGTCTAAAGTTCAGTACAACCTACCACCCACAAACCGATGGTTAGTCAAAAAGTACCATCCAGACTCTAGAATATATGCTTCGATCATCTATCCTTGACTTTGGTGGTTCATAAGAGGATCACATACACTTGGTAGAATTCTCTTACAATAACAGTTTCCAGGCAAGTATCAAGATGGCACCCTTTGAGGCATTGTATAGCCGGAGGCGCAGATCTCCGTTAGCTTAGAACGATGTGGGAGAAAGGCAATTGCTTGGTGCCAAAATGATAGCCTAAACCGTTGATGTAGTCAGGCAGATCAGAGAATACCTTCGAGTAGCTCAGAATCGTCAGCATCATTGGGCCGATTTACATCGGCGACCTCTTGAATTTTTTGTCGGCAATTATGTGTTCCTTCAAATTTTGCCTACCCGGGGAGTCATCAGATTCATTCTACGGAGAAAGCTTAGTCCACAGTACATAGGTCCGTTCAATATTCTCGAGCGAGTAGGAGATGTTTCCTATCATCTTGCTCTTCCATTGTTGCTTCGCGAGATAAATAATATTTTTCATGTATTCAGTTACGATGGTATATACCAGATTCAAGCCATGTTCTAGATCATTCAGAATTGGTCGTTGGTACCGACCTTTCGTATGAGGAAAGAACTGTATCTATTTTGGATCGGAGAGAGAAGATTCTCAAGAACTGGACCATTCATTTATTCTAAGTTGCTTGGGGACATCACTCACCAGACGAGTCAACTTGGGAGTGCGAGGATTATATTCGAGCTAGATATCCGTATTTGTTTGACTCGTGAGGTATACTTATTTGTATATCTCGTACCCTGATCTTCTCTTATGCATGCTTGTCTTATTCCAGGTAATTCGTAGCTTATGATTGATACTCGTATAGTCTTGATTATTTTATTGTCTGCTTCCTAGAGTTATCTTGCTAGATGTCATACCCCAGTCCCAAAAATACGTAGGACTAGGACACGTAAGCATGCCAGCCGCATGGATATGGCAACTCCAATATATGGAAACCAAATCCATACGTACGCTGTATTATGAATATCAAATCCACAAGTGGTAAAAATGTAATACAAGTCACAGGGTAAAATCTAAATCCCATCCACCAAAATCATATAGAAAGAAATAACCAGTATCTATGAAACTAGATCTCAATAAGAAGGATCTAAAGATAATAGTTGGGTGGAAACAAATCCACTACCAACTCAAATGGGAAAAGTAAATACAATATAAGTACAACTCACTCAAACAATATAAGTACCAGCTACCAATCACGGCTCGAAGGGAAGATATCCACGAAGCTTCTATATCCTTCCAAACTGCGCTCCTGCAAATACTCCAGAACAGGTACACCTGGCAGCGGACCAGGTCCTCAGAGGGACATAACAAGTATACTTAAACACATGCCAATAAAGTACTAAAATAAATATCCAATGGGTCATCTAACCGTCTAAAGTGAATGCAGTTAAGAACAACTTTCTCCACAAGTGAGCTATCTGGCTGAAAACCTGGGATTTGGCATGGTTCTCTATTGGAGATCCAGGGGTCTACAAAGGCACGACGACTTTCGAACGCCGGAGGCCCGCCTGATAATAATATAATATATAGTGGTCATCATCACCCGTATCTCCAGCGGAGAATCCGGGCGCACAATAGAAAAAGTGTAAAGGAGCTCAAATACGGTACTTGTTGTTCTCCCCACCCCATGCTCTAAGTATGTCACATCCATGATACAATTTGGTCCATAGCCTATTCTTAGCACCTAGCCCAATCCTGCAACCAGACAAGGACAAGGATGGGACCACCGTACTACAATAGACTATGTCCATAGACCTCTAATAACTGCTAAGTCTTCTAGCATGCAAAGTTTCTAACAGCAGTTATTCCTAACGCACGTCCCACACGTATCGATGATCAGTCAATACGTGCGTCCGTGATCTATATGAGACTCACCACTCGTGTAAAAATATGTGTCACAGTCAAATGAAATCTAATGGTGCTACATGATAATGGGGTAGTCTCATGAACAAGGTCAATGCAATACATAAATAAAAATATAACGCGACAATACCGTCGCGCGTATTTTGTATAACAGTTAAAATATATGAACTAAGAACAGAAAATAAAGATGCATGCAACATATGGAGTATAAATAACAGTACAATGGCAAGGTATACTTGCCTGGCAAGGAAGCTGCAATGTACCAATAACCTGCTCCAGAAATCGCGCAGAATAATCCAATATCCTATGTACACATAAATATAATATAATAGAATCATTAGTCATTACACTAGCACATACTCAACCATATTTACACTGGAATCAGGGGGTATACTAGGGGTAACACTAGTCATCTAACACGGTCAATTACGCATTAAATTACGCGGGTGTCGCGTCTTCAAGTACTGTACGAAATCAGTCAGTCAACTGACAGGTGTCTATGCCGGTACGTTAGTGTACGCAAGGAAGACAAATTCACAAGTTCTTAGGGTCAACATGGTCAAGGTAAGTATGGGATAGTCCACGATATCCTAGGGTCATACAGTCTGAATATTTAGTCATAATTATCAATTAGCATTTACTTACATATATATTCATATAACTATATAATAATATAACCATTAATTTATTTTAATTTATTTAATTCTGGAATAATTACTCTAAAATCCTATTTTAATCTTATTATTCTGATTTTTATGTTAATTCCTAAATTTTGTCCAAAGAAACTAAATTTTATCAACTCGAGACTCATGGCACGCAAATCGAGGCGATCTGTTGACCAAAAAGTCAACAGATACAAACTCGACTTTCATGCATGATTTCCTGTAGATTTCAGCATAAAAAAATATACTAGAATTTACGGCTCGTCTGAATTCAAATTCGTTTGGGAATTATGGCACATACAAAATTTGTATTGTGCACCGATGGTTAAATTCTAACCTAGAAGTTCTACAGAATTAACAGTATGTAAATACTTCGAAATAAATTCTGGAAAAAATATATGTCGATGATCTCGACATTAGCTTTCCGAAACTTTAAACGGTTCGTGATTCTGATTCCTGGTTCTCCCGGAATCACGAAAACATTGAAACACGTCTATTTTTGGACATGCTGTGCTCTACGAATTTTCCAGAATTTAATACTAATAATTTAGAAAAATAATTTATATTATCAGAAAGCTAACCTCATTATCATTCTAACAAAAAAACTGGAGCGTGTTTGGAGTCCGGAGCTAGGAGATATCGTCTTTTTAATTCGTCATAACTAGTAGAAAATGTGGCTGAATTTATGACGAATTTTGAATATTTTTTTGGACGAAAAAGAGAGGAATTTGGGAAAGAAAAATATGAAGGATGAGGTATATATAATGGTGAATACTACTTAATTAAATAAGAATAGGATTGGTTAATTTGGATAGGATTATAATGAATTTAAATAAGGATAGGATATGCATGAAGTTGATTTCCTAGTAGGTTCAGGATTTGAATTAATTTAAAATAGAGTTTGAATTTATCTCAATAATTTATAATCTTAAATATAATTAAAGATAATACAAATAATTTATAAAATCTTATTAATATCTATTAACTCTAAATTAGTATATATCTAATATTAAGACTATATATATCCAAATAAATCCTAAATAATTTTAAAATCTAAATAAATTTCTTAAAATTCTAAATAAATTACAAAAAAATATAATTAAATATTTTAAACTAAAATAAATATTTGGTAGGAACGACATGCAAGTATGGTCGTATAGTAAATCATAGAAGTCCTAGAAATTTATGTTTTCTAAGTTTTAATTACCAAAAAAATTCTAGAAAAATCTCCAAAAATCTAAAATAACCTAAAATAATTCTAAATAAATATTTATATAAGTAAATATATCAAGAAATTTATTTTCTAATTAACTAAGAGCATATTCTAAATAAATTCAACATATATAATAAATATAATAATATAAAATATACACAAAATACCTATTTTGGGTGAGGGAGTTTACACTAGACCCGGTGCCTTGTTGAAATTTCGAGGACAAAATTTTTCTAAGGAGGTGAGAGTTGTGAGACCCGTCTCACTATTTTTGAATTCTCATATTTGTATTTGTTATGTGTACAATTGTTGTATAATTGCTTTCAGTATATTTTTTTGGATTTTTTTAACTGTATTTATGCAATTTCTAGAATTATGAATAGTGTTAGTCACCCTGACATATATACTACTATCTTTCTCTCTCTTCCTTATTCTTTCACTTTTTTTTCTTTTCCTTTCCTTTCCTCTTCCCTCTTCTCTCCCTTGGCCGAGAGAACATGAGCCCCTACAGCCATGAACCCTCTCCCCCTTGGTGGTAGTAGTAGTTTAGTAGTGGGCTTAGGCAAGTACATCTTGCCAATGAGAAATAACTTGCTATATTATATTTATTTAGTTTTCTTGCATTTATTTCTCTATATTGTTCTCTATGAGTTTCTTCACATGTTTAATTCTTGGTATTTTCGGATTTGAGGACTTGGTAGGAGTATATATGAATTCTAAATTTTTGGGTGTCTTTGAGTTTTCTATTGTTTTGATCTAGTAAAACTTGATGTTTTCAAAATCTAGTTGTACTATATGGATGAGCATTCAATTTCAAGTATTTTAAGCTTTACTTTGCAGGATTTAGACTTGATATGAGGGTTTTACGAAGAAAAAAAGTTTTCTAGACTTGGAGTTTTTTCACGGGAGACTTGCTATTTTGGGATGATGGTGCTTCATGCGGCCAGCCTATATGCGGCCGAGAGAGCCATGCGACACAAACTCTTGGCCGCATATCCTTGTAGCATGCGCCTATTTTGTTGGACGCATGACTGAATCCACACTTGAGTTTTTGAAACAAAGTGCTTAAAAAATATAAGTGGCAGAAACTCCTTGTGTTTGACTCGCTGAACGCATGCAGATATCATACAGCCAGACAAGCTTGTAACAACGTGTGTATGCGGTATGAAAATATGTGTCCCTTCTTCTTGGTGCATGTATCTGTACCGCCTTGACACTACTTTTCATGAATTTTGTCTTTTTCTTCTAACATATTTTATGGCTAGTCACATCGATCACTTCTTTGACATATCTAGTCACATCGTTCACTTTTCTGACATACATTAATGTCCCATCACTTAGCACTTTAACCTAGGAGTGGACTTTGCATCTTGTATGCGGCCTGTGTGTTGCATGCGGCTAGCTTGTTGCATGCGAACAACTTACCTCATGTGCCTATGATACTTGAAGTAGTTCAACTTCTTACGATATATTTTCTTATGGTTTAACTATTTTCCTTGTATTAGCCCATTCTGTTTAATTTTTATGAATGCAAGTTTCTCTAAATTGCTTATAACCTGATTGTGACAACTTGTCAGAATATGGAATTACCTGAAAATGGATTATATTGACACTGTTAATATTGAACTCTCGGCACCTGACCTATACTGATATTCCTGATAGTGTCTCGACGGAGCGCACTCCTGACATGCTAGATTATCTTGAACTGAATTGCTTGAACTAATAAGATAACTTTCTGTAGTTGATTTGCTTGTTCCTATTCTGAATGTACTTGTCAAGCTATTATCCTGTCCTGCATTATGTTTAAGAAAAATTCCTGAGCACCACGGTCAGGAATTCTTGATAACTTGCCCAGGATAACAACTAGAATAATTTATTAGAAGCATCTAGAGAGATTTCCTGACTACATGCAATCCCGGTATCATAGCGACACCTGATGGATTTAGAGCTCTCTGTCGTGAGGGCCACACTTCTAGCACGCCATCGAGTATTGCTTTTACTTATAAATTACTATACCAGATATAATCTATTCTATATATCCTTACGCCTAGATAACCCGGATAGTCTGCATTGAGATAGATTCGATAGTTGCGATAGTACGGTTTGCGCTCTGGAAGTCTCAAGGACGAGACTTTTTCTGAGTGGTGTATAACGTAATGACCTATTTCGTTCAAGCAGATAGCCAATTCAAATGGTGCAAGTGTAACGACCCGACCCTCTTTGCTCAGTGAGAAGACTCATTTGAGGTAAAGGATTTCTAGACTTGGCCCTTCAGGAGTTCAAACTTAGACTTTCAAAGGCTCGCTTGGAGTATCGCTCGACCGAGGTGAATCATCGCTAAGGTGGGTGGCTACAATGAACTTGTCTTTGCATAACCTGCACACTTAAATATATGGATGATACATGCTAGTCGCTAGGTGAATTATCCTTTGCATGCTAATAAAGAATACAGCATACCTAGCTAAGGAAATAATTCCATCTTGTATTGCTTGTGTTAGAACATAGAAATAAAACTTGGCTAATAGTTGGACCCTCACATGCTACCTTAGCTTCGTGCAAGTAGACCCAGCTATGCCTCGAGTAGATCATTATATACTATTCGTAGTGCACTGCTTCACTTATTTACACTGCTCGTCTAATTGATTATGTCGCTTGATATGTTCATGTATGTTTTCACTCCTCGCACTACCCCTTAGCACCGTACTTACGTAAATGCTTATGTTTCTAATACATGGATGCTTGCCTGCTTACATTGTAACTTGTACTCATTTGCCTCGTTTCAATGCTTGTCACATGAATTCATGCCACGACCCCCGGTAACACTATCTTGTCTTGTATTCTTCTAAGTTCCCCAGAAGACTATCTAATAGTCGTTCCATGCAAGTATGAACCTAAAAGTATTCGGGACCATTAGGTCGTAAAGGGAATTCCTGAACCAAGGGATTGCATCATGTCAAGTAAAACAAGAATCATAGCTCATGGAGCAAGACTCATTCAGGTATGTGGATCCTTGGTAGTCTCTCTCGAGCGTATAAGATGGTATATGCGCCCTCATTGCTACACCATCTCCGTCCAAGAGAATATGCATCATCCAATGGCTAAGTGAATCAAGAATTAACATGTCATGTCAAAAATCCCATGAATCTGAAATCCAAGACTTGCATAGGCGCGGATAACTCGTGCATAAGGTATCGTAGATTCCTAGGACGATCGCCGGAGCACCGGGATCATGTCGGCCTAGGAGAAATTATATGGGAACTCCTCGAGCTTTGAAGGAATGGTGTATGTACCTTGAGTTTTAGCGCTACACCATCACCGTCAAAAGAGTTCGGGTCTCTCCTGTTCCGGCGGGATGGTATGCGCCTCGAGTTTTTAGCGTTATACTTATCTACGTCAAGAGACTTTTCCAAATGGCTTTTAGCGCTAGTGACCCTAATGTGCATATAGATAAGTCATCATCGCTTAGCGGCAATTCATGTATGAGATATTGCATCGCATCCTTAAACACCTGAACGGACATGAGTATAATACTCTTGTACATAATTTAAACAACCTGAGAATCCATTGCAACAAGCCTGAGTAATCCGTGTAACTCGTGCACCTGAATCAGAACCCTGCTCATGACACTCATGTTTGCTTATGCAATTTGACTTAGATTTTATATATATACATTCGTGCTTGGTTTAACTTTGTTTTATCATTGGACAGGGAAGGAAGAATGGTAAGTTGGTAAGTCTTGCCGTGTTCCTTTTTATATCGCACGACGCACTGCTACACGAGTTTGGCTTTTCATTATGCCATAAAACTGATCCTAAAGTAAGACTATAATGATAACTTAATAGATAGTGAACGAAACTTATATAACATGTTTGAATTTATCGAGTGGGCGAGAAGCCTCCCCACTAGTGCATTCATGTACTGCTAACCCACCAGATTGCTTGAAGGGTACGTGAGAACCTCGTTCGGTGTGGAAACCCCTTCGTGCGAGCTAAGGCATAAAGTTCACTCTGGTGCCTTAGAACTGAAGCACATATATAAAACATAATGTGGGAATATCGCATATGTATCATTGCACAAATGTAGCCACTTGAAACGCTTTTATGTTTCAAGAGAGATAAGACTTGAGTGACTTGCAATCTCGGCGTAGCACCGCTTGTAATACTTGTTCAATATTAATAAAGCGCTTGTTTTAATTCTATACTTGTATTATTCAATGCTTCCACTATTGACTACTCTGTGAACTTGTTACCAATTGCCTGTTCATTTTGTATTCCACTGTATTCGAATTATCTGTGAGACTCTATAGCTTAGTCATTTTATTATCTGTTTTGGATCATGGCCTTGTACGGGCGTAGCTTGTGCTCGTGCGGCATCACGTACAGATAGAAAATATCGTCCCGTAGGAGAGCTGGAACGGTGATTCTCGTCTAGCGGGGACAACCAATTCTTGCGGGAGATCGAGACGTGACACACGTATTACAATTATCGTCGCCTACTGATGGTCGGCCAAATAAGAAATTGCTTGACTTTGGCGAGCTCGTATTGCCCTAGACTTCTTCGTTCCAGCATGCACTAGTGCGTAGTATAAAGAGTCTAAGTTTACATCTTCGCCATTCTAATCCTGGCGTATGGAGTCAGCGCTGCGTGAGATTCGGTCGAAGACAGAACTTCTACTAGTGTTTTGGCCATATGTGGCGATCCTCCTGCAACTACCGAGCGGTGCCACATAGCCTTCCTCATGCGGCTATCGATGTGGCCGCATAGAACATATCTTAGCGCTCGAACTCCTGGCATCGTAGTATTTTCCTCTGTCAGATCTCAAGTGCTGAGCACTTTCCTTGTCAGAAGAGGCTGCCGCATGAAGGGCGTCAGCTCGTGGGGACCCATAATGTGCGTCCCCTATGGAAAAGAGAGAGACACGGAGGGCTTGCTCTACAGTTGGGTAAGGCACAACGGCCTTTGCAGCCCATGTCCTATAGGTCTTCAAGTGCTGACCAATTTTCTTATCAAAAAAGGATGCCACATTAGAGGCGTCAGCTCATTTGGACGCATAATGTGTGTCCCCTATGGCAGAGAGAGAGACGGGGAGCGCATGCTCCGTAGTTGGGTGAGGCACAGCAAACTTTGTAATCTATGTCTTAATTGTCTTCTTAGGCTTTGTCATCCTTGGAGAAGTGCCGCACTCAAAGAGTATTTCCTCGAGACTTGCTGGTCGAAGCATACAACCAGCATCCTCTGGGTCAAATCCAGCTTCGATTAGTCAGACTGTGTCATGACCTTGTCATAAGAGGAGAAGGAGGTACCCAGCAGAGTCACCATCTTTTTGCCATGTAAATTGAGTGCGGGAAAACTTTTGTTTAACAATAAACAAAAAAGTACAAAAAAATTATAGATAGAAAATCTAATTACAATATTTTTTATCTGGGTAATATGACGTAGAGATCGAGTACTACATCGATTCTTTTACTCCGTTGACGGTCCGATGATTGAATAAAGGATGATCTTTTCTCTTATCCCTCTCTCTCTTGAGCTTGTGTGCACGTACGTAGCTCACCTGAAAGGGTATAGTCTATAAAGAAGAAAAAGACCGTCAGTCGAACGTGCAAGTTGCTCCTGTTTATAGCCATCATGTTGGTGGGCTATAGGTGCCGCATATGCTTCTATTTGGTGGCCTTAGGGGGATCCTTCAACAAAATATGGTTGTAACTGTAGGCGCATATGATGGACAGGCTTCCATGTATTCTTCATCTTTAATAAGATATAGTTGGGTCCAAGCCGAGCTTCCACGTAGACCTTTATTGTGATTTGTTGTTGCTGAGAATCTAGGCGGTTTTTGCTTTTTGTTTGCGTGACTTGGTCATCTTGACACGTGGCCCACATTTAGTTGGAGAGAATCACTTCAGTCACAATAGAAAGATTTTGCCTTAGGGAACCCAGCCACGTTGGACGCAAAGACTCTGGGACTCATGGGTTGCAAGGAACGCATGAAGTCTTGAATGCATAGGGCCAGAGACGTATGGAACGCATGGAGTCTGGAACGCATGGGGCCAGAGATGTATGGAACACATGGGGTCTGGAATACATGGGGCCAGAGGTGCATGGAACGCATGGAGTCTGAGAGGCATGGGGCCAGAGACGCATGGAACGTATGGAGTCTGGGACACATGTGGCCTCATACACGTAGCGTTGTACGCTTGTCAGAAGTCATTATTAGTTTGACAAGAGCTTCTTGTCGCTTAGTGTGCTTACATCTTTCGAGGTGTTAGAAAATTCTTTTTGTCAGGATTCTGTCTCAGACATAATTTGTGTCAGGCATTTATGCGGCCAATATTTGGGACGCATGGATGCAACTTTTTCTTGGCCGTATGGTTATTCTGCAGCCTGATTTCTTCTAATTCGATGTTGGGGTGCATGGTTATTGGATGCATGGATCAAGATTTTCTATGCTTCTACAATATCTTTGTACCTTCGGGATGAATATAGTAGATCGAAACTATGCACTTCAGTCATCAACTCCTGGTACAACTCGCCATTCAGCACATATAGGCGGCAATTTCCATACCTCAATACACCATCCTAATGTATCTGAAGTTTGTTTGCATACCTGCCTCTTTGTCAAGACCCGTACCCGGAAAATCGGGCATAAGTCGTAGATACGTCCAGCCTACGCCGCAGCATCGGCGGTAGAACGATGTCTAGGTCAACTATCTAGATAACAATCTCACGCAATCAATATATAAACCTGTCAAGATCTCAACTCCAAACGGAGGAGCAATATCATAATGATAATCACAATGTACTGAATCACGAATCTAAGCACGATAAGATAACAAAGAAGACTAACAGCTACCAAGTCTAAACAACTGCTGCTAAAAACAACCATAACATCAATAATAATAATACAACATCCAAAATCATATACAATACAAGGTCTCATTCCAAAATCGGGGACAAATTCGGTACTAAAAGCTAATAAAAATAACAACAAGGTCTTAGTGATCCCGGCTACCAACCCGAAAATTAGTCCTAAACTAGAGGGTCCATGTCTGCACCATCGACATGCATAGGTCCATAAAATGTTGGACACCACTCCTCTGGATACTTTGGAAAAAATATGTCCAGTCAGGACTGGAGCAAGGATATCTCTAACAGTAGTTCCAGTTAAATGATAAAAACTATAAAATAGTTGTAGAAAGTAGCAAGGTGCAGGAAATATAGTATAAACAAGAAATATATATATGTCACTGGTGCATAAAGATAAAGATGCATGAATATCAGAAGCAAGATAGTAATAACTGCAAGATACAAGAAATCTAAGCTAAGTTCAAGTCTGTACACAAGAACGTATAGTGAGTCCAGCATGAAATACATGTAATGAGTCAAGTCCAGAAACTATAAGTGAGACCAGCAAAAAATGCAAGTGAGTCCAGACTAGAAAGAATGAACTCGGTGTCTTTGAAATACTTGTTTCGACATGTAAACGGCTAGGGGTAAGTATGGTTTACCGCGCACTGGGTGCGCGGCTGCTATCATTCCAAATTAGACCAGAGAGAGTGATTCCTGATGATTCCAGATAGAAATGTTTAAATGTCTACTCGAGTATTTCCCCGCCCCGACTAATACAAGTGAATCCAAGACCCGATACGTAAATAAAGTTTGAGTCCAGCCTGAAACATGAGTGATGCCTGTAGGTGATGCCTGTAGGTGATCCCAGTAGTGATTCCAAAATAGAGGCCAAAAATATGAAAAATACGTGTCGCAAGTAAATGAATCCAGAAATACCAGTCCGTGTCGTACCAAAAAATCAGATGATACTATACTAGAAACTGAATCATAATAATCATCAGATAATAAAAACTATCAGAGAATGTACTCGCCTGACGTCTTGAGCAACTAGCAATCCGAACTGGTATCGCAAGGACCTATTACGAAAAGCAAGGTTAAACATGGTTCTAATGAGTTAAACAGATATAAAATAACTAAAAATAGGCTTCTAGGGTCGTTCTAGGTCAAACGGGTCAAACCGGTAAAATCTGGATCAAAAAGTTAACTCTAGGTCCAAAAAGTCAACTCTGGGTCAAAACTAGGTCAAACGTTGACTTTGGCGGTCAACCGGGTCAACTACGGTCAACTCTAGGTCAAACTAGGGTGCCCCTAAAATTTTAGGTCAAAACTAGGTCATTAAGCTAATAAACCCTCAAATTCGCCTCCTTGAGATACCGGGATACCCTCGGTATCTGATACCTCACCCTACGCTATACGCCCCGCCTATACCCGCTAAAACCTATGCTAGCACGCGTAAATATATACACATATACATAAAAACCTATCTCTAAACTCAAACCTAGACAATTGCTCAAAAACCCCGCTCGAAACTCAATACCTTGGATATCTCAAGGTATTGAGATACCTTGATATCTCAAGGTATTGAGATATCTCCCAATACCCCTCTAACTACCCCTCTAGTTGGCTATTTAAGCATATAGACATATACCTAGCTATATGTATAGGCTAATATATATATACAACACACACATATACAAATACCTAGATATCTATTTATATATATATCCACAAACACAAATATATAACCCTTACCCGGTACATACCTATACATATATATTACCTAGCTATAACATATATCTATCTAGCTATATGTATATATACCTATACATATAGATATCTATCTATCTATCTATCTATCTATTTATCTATCTATCTATCTATCTAATATCTATATATCTATCAATCTATCTATCTAACTATCTAATATCTATCTATATATCAATCTACTTATCTATCTATCTATTTAGATATATATATCTATCTAGATATCTATCTATCTATCTAATATCTATCTATCTATTTATCTAACTATCTAGATATTTATCTATCTATTTATCTAGCTATCTAGATATCTATCTATCTATCCATCTATCTATCTAATATTTATCTATTTATCTAGCTATCTAGATATCTATCTATCTATTTATCTAGCTATCTAGATATCTATCTATCTATCTATCTATCTATCTATCTATTTATCTAGCTTTCTAGATAAATATATATACACATATCTCTCTCCCTCTCGCTGTGCTACTGCCAGAGCCTTGCCACGCGGCACGCAAATGCTGCTATGCTGCTGCAAATACTGCTAGCTGCTGCTGCTAGTGCTGCGTGCTGCCGCGACGCGCAGCCGCTGTTGCCGCGGTGAGCAACCGCTGCTACCGCGGCGCTGCTGCGCATGAGTGCAGCTGCTACTACTGCTGCGTGCTGTCGCGGCGTTGCCGCGGTGCGCTACCGCTGCTGCGCCTGAGCGCAGGTGCTGTTGCTGCTGCGTGCTGCAGCATGCTATCGTGGCGCTGTCGCGGCGCTGCTGCGTCTGAGTGCAGCTGCTGCTGTTGCTGCCGCAGCGCTGCTGCTCCACTCCGCGGTGCCACGAGCGCCTGCGGCTGCTGCTGCCGCTGCTGGAGGCTGTTGCAGTGCGCTCTGCTGCCCCCTCGCTGCCTCACGCAACCCTCGACGCTCCACACACACACACGAACATGCACACACACACACACACACACATACATATATATATATATATATATATATATACACACACGCACACGCTCATACATATATATATATATATATATATATATATATATACATATGTACACACTCTAATACATAACACACACAACTCACAAACAACGCACACAACACCCCACCAACGTACGCCCAACGATCCCTACACGCACAAACACATATATATATATAAAATATAACCCGAGAACTCTAGCACACAGTCCTCGAAGCTAATCCAACGCGCACACAAGCCCGAAACTAGAAAACCAAGTCAAAATGGCCGTTCGGTCATTTCGACGAACACACGGTGTGCGGTTCAAAAAACCTCCTGAAACGCACACCAAACCAACTCAGAATCGGCCCAAAATTTACACACGGATTCTAAACGATGTCTAGATCCTAGAAAAAATGCTAACTCGTTAATTCTAGGCCCGTGGCAAAAATGCGCACGCACTTAGAACCGACGACGACGAAAACCCCGAAAATGCTCGAAACGTCCATTTCTCTGCGACACGACTTCACGTGTTCGAACGGAGAGACATACTAACCCTCAAGACACCTGACAACATCTACCTAGGTCTGTCTAACCTAGGGCATCACACAAATTTGGGCCAATTTCGGATTTCACCCGAAATTGACACAAAACCTAGTGTCAAAGTCTCCAAACACAACCAAACTTGTTCCAACTTCCTCCCACTGGTAGCCTTAGGGTCTAGGAAGATTCTAAACCACTAATTACACTATATTAGAGCAATTAGTAAGGGTAAATTTAGGATTTACCTCTTGGGAGTTGGAATCCCAAGGCCAAAGTCTCTAATCCACTTTAAATCACCTCCCTCAAGTTCCAAGCCTCCAAATCTAGCCTCCACACTAAGTCTAGGCTCTAAACACCTAGGTTGGGGAAAAAATGTAGGGTTAGGATTAACAACCATGAAGAACAGAAGAAGAAAGAAGAGAAATAGTGTACTTACTTGGAGTGGAAAGAAGAAAGGAAGAAGAAAGAAGTAGTGGAGAAGAAGAAGAAGAAGAAGTGAAGGAAAATGGAGAAGAGGGGGAGGAGCTACTGGTCGGGTCTGGAATGGGGGGATAGGGTCAGCCACAACATGAATAAAGGGTTTCACAAAGTCCAAAATACCCAAAATGCCCTCTCCTAACTTGGGTTTTGGGTTTCGGGTTCCAAAAGCACTCAAACTAACTCCCAATCTCTCCAACTAACCCACTAAAAATATAATAAATATTATAAACCCAAAAATAGGTCTCACAAGGGTGTGGGTTGGGTCGGACATGGTTCCACTAGGGTCTGACATAGGTTCAGGCTAGCCAAAACCCTAAAACAATCAAATAAAAATAATACAATCACTAATTAAATATAAATATAATTAATTATAAATAATACACAATTAACCAAATTAAAATAAAAAAAATACCCGGCTCTGAAAATGGGGTAGTGACAAGCCTATCCTCCTTAGAAAATTTCGTCCTCGAAATTTAAAGTCAATGGCACTCTCTCTAGGTCAAACCCCCAACAATCACAGTCAAGAAATTCTACCTAAACAACATACAAGATCATGGTCCTACTGGTCGTTTTATCACAGTCTCAATCAGGATCACTACACTATCTACCATAGCACAAAGAAAATCTAACAGGTACTAATGAAGCACACCACAAGGAATGGAAAGGACAGGAAGAAGAACAAAGAGACAAACCTGCTAACCCGACACCCGTAGCATCGGCCTCCTCGACCGTCAACGCATAAGCCCTGCCTTGTTGGGGTATATCCCTCTATTGGTGCGAGGCATGATACTGTGCCACAGGGGGCCTAGCTCCAACTCTCTGATCCTGTGCTCCACCCAATGGAGGTGCAGTGGGGCAATCTCGCATCTGGTGAGCAGTGGATCCACAGAACAAACACACCTTCAACCTCCTCCTACAAATATCCCAAGTGTGTCATGCCTTCCTGTAGTAGGCACAAGTGGGCACCCTCTGATCCTGACCCTGCTGCGCTGCCTTCTGCACATAGGGACGCTTAGCTGGTCCCGCACTACCACTCACACTGCCTGAATCATCCCTGCCTCTCTTGGACTTGAGCTCCAAGTCATCCTCTGCTCTCTGAGCATCTCCTACTATCTGCTCGAAAGTTGTCTCGCAGTCGCTCCTGGTCAAAGACTTGACCGCCATGACCAAGCCCTTGCGAAACTTTCTCGCTTTTGCTGCCTCACTCAAGCCCTCTACAAATCTGCCCAGACAGCAGAACTCTGCTGCGTACTCGTCCACCATCATGTTCTCTTGGACGAGTACCTCGAACTGGCTCTTCAAAGCACTGAGCGACACATCTGGGAAAAACTTTTTCTTAAAAAGCCTCTTGAAAGCCTCCCAAGTAAGCCCTGGTGCCGCGATCCTCGTATCAGTGCGATACCACGTCAAAGCAAGGTCGAACATATGACTTCCCACTGCCTCTATCTGCATGCTGTCTGGAATTTGTGCCAGCCTGAAGATGCCCTCAATCTGCTCTATCCAGTCATCCGCGTACATAATCCCTTTTGTACCATGGAACTCCTTGGGCCGCATCCTCTGGAAGTCAATGATACTGTCCGGCCTCGGACGCTGAATCTGATCTGCCTGTGGCTGAATCTGTGCCACCATATCCACTGCCGTCATGGCCACCTGGTGGGCGTTCTCAATGCCCAGCCTCATCACATCCACCTAACGGTGTTGCGCGTCCATCATCTCCCTGAAGAACGCAAATAACTATGCGGCATCTACTGGTGCAGAAAGTGTTGGAGGAACCACCGGAACGACTGGGGTAGTCCTCAGATCGATAGGTAGAGGAGGATCCCCGAGAGAAACAGATGCTCCCTTAACTGCAGGAGTGGTGAGTGGAGCGGTAGCAGCTGCCAGAATACGAGCTGGACCAGAGGTAGCAGACCTCTCGGTGGCAACTGCTGGAATGGTACGATGGGATCGTGTCTTCAGAGGCATCCTGAACACAGATCAAAAGAAGTCAATACGGCGCAAGATACGATATCATCAAAGAAGGACAGTAATATTTCAAAAGAAACAATTTTAGAATAATTAGATTAGAATTGTTCCTAGTCATGATTGAGTACACTCTCATCCTAGATCTTATATCCTAGAGCAGGCTTGCAGCAGAACAACTAAGTTGTTGTACCACCATTACATCGCAGTAATTTTGAATCGAGACCTGCATGGGCCGCCACCAAAAATGTGTCATGATCCGCACCCGAAAAATCGGGCATGAGTCGTGGGTACGTCCAGCCTACGCCACAACATCGGCGGTAGAATACTATCTCGGTCTACTATGTAGATAACAATCTCACGCAATCAATATATAAATATGTCAAGATCTCAACTCCAAACGGAGGAGCAATATCATAATGATAATCACAATGTACTCAATCACGAATCTAAGCACGATAAGATAACAAAGAAGACTAATAGCTACCAAGTCTAAACAACTGCTGCTAAAAATAACCACAACATCATTAATAATAATACAATATCCAAAATCATATACAATACAAGGTCTCAGTCCAAAACCGGGGACAAACCCGGTACTAAAAGCTAATAAAAATAACAACAAGGTCTTAGTGATCTCGGCTACCAACCCGGAAATTACCCTTAAACTAGAGGGCCCCTATCTGCACCATCGACAGGCTCAGGTCCATAAATCGTTGGACACCACTCCTTCGGATACTCTGGAAAAATATATCCAGTCAGGACTGGAGCAAGTACATCTCTAACAGCAGTTCCAGTTAAATGATAAAAACTATAAAACAGTTATAGCAAGTAGCAAGGTGAAGGAAATATAGTATAAACAAGAAATATATATGTCACTGGTGCATAAAGGTAAAGATGCATGAATATCAGAAACAAGATAGTAATAACTGCAAGATACAAGGAATCTAAGCTAAGATCAAGTCTGTGCACAAGAACGTGTAGTGAGTCCAACATGAAATACATGTATTGAGTCAAGTCCAGAAACTATAAGTGAGACCAGCAAGAAATGCAAGTGAGTCCAGACTAGAAAGAATGAACTCGATGTCTTTGAAATACTTGTTTCGACATGTAAACGGCTAGGGGTAAGTACGGATCACCGCGCACTGGGTGCCCGGCTGCTATCATTCCAGATTAGATCAGAGGGAGTGATTCCTGATGATTCCAGATGGGAATGTTTAAATGTCTACTCGAGTATTTCCCCGCTCAGACTAATACAAGTGAATCCAAGACCCGACACATAAATCAAGTATGAGTCCAGCCTGAAACATGAGTGATGCCTGTAGGTGATGCCAGTAGTAATTCTAGAATAGAGGCCAGAAACATAAAAAATACGTGTCGCAAGTAAATGAGTCCAAAAATACCAGTCTGTGTCATGCCAAAAAATCAGATGATACTATACTAGAAACTGAATCATAATAATCATCAGATAATGAAAACTATCAGAGAATGTACTCGCCTGACGTCCTGAGCAACTAGCGATCCGAACTGGTGTCGCAAGGACCTATTGCGAAAAACAAGGTTAAATATAGTTCTAATGAGTTAAACAGATATAAAATAACTAAAAATAGGCTTCTAGGGTCGTTCTAGGTCAAACGGGTCAAACCGGTAAAATCTGGGTTAAAAAGTCAACTCTGGGTCCAAAAAGTCAACTCTGGGTCAAAACTAGGTCAAAAGTTTACTTTGGTGGTCAACCGGGTCAACTACGGTCAACTCTAGGTCAAACTAGGGTGCCCCTAAAATTCCAGGTCAAAACTAGCTCATTAAGGTAATAAACCCACAAACTCGCCTCCTTGAGATACCGGGATACCCTTGATATCCGATACCTCACCCTACGCTATACGCCCCCGCCTATACCCTCTAAAACCTATGCTAGCACGCGTAAATATATACACATATACATAAAAACCTATCTCTAAACTTAAACCTAGGCAATTGCTCAAAAACCCCGCTCGAAACTCAATACCTTGGATATCTCAAGGTATTGAGATACCTTGATATCTCAAGGTATTGAGATATCTCCCAATACCCCTCTAACTACCCCTCTAGTTGGCTATTTAAGCATATAGACATATACCTAGCTATATTTATAGGCTAATATATATATACAACACACACATATGCATATACCTAGATATCTATTTATATATATATCCATAAACACAAATATATAACCCTTACCCGATACATACCTATACATATATATTACCTAGCTATAACATATATTTATCTAGCTATATATATATATATATATATATATATATATATATATATATATATATATATATATATATATATATTAGATATATATATATATAATATCTATCTATCTATCTAACTATCTAATATCTATTTATCTATCTATTTAGATATCTATCTATCTAGATATCTATCTATCTATCTATCTATCTATATCTATCTATCTAATATCTATCTATTTATCTAGCTATCTAGATATCTATCTATCTATCCATCTATCTATCTAATATCTATCTATTTATCTAGCTATCTAGATATCTATCTATCCATCTATCTATTTATCTATCTATTTATCTTGCTATCTAGATAAATATATATACACATATCTCTCTCCCTCTCGCTGTGTTACTGCCAGAGCCTTGCCACGCGGCGCGCAAACGCTGCTATGCTACTGCAAATGCTGCTAGCTGCTGCTGCTAGTGCTGCGTGCTGCATCTCGATATCAATGTTGGTCATCAACTCCAGCCAACGTCTCTCCCTCATATTGAGCTCCTTCTGAGTAAAGTCATACTTCAGACACTTATGATCAGTATAAATCTCCACCCACTCTCCTTAAAGGTAACGCCTCCATAGCTTTCATGCAAATATCACTACCGCTAGCTCTAGGTCATGCATCGGGTAGATCTTCTTATGATCCCTCAGCTTTTTCGATGTGTAAGCTACAACCTTATCATGATGCATCATAACACATCCAAGTTTAATTCCATATGCATTATTGTACGCAACAAATCCTCCGGATCCAGAAGGTAGTGTCAAGATCGGTGTTGTCGTTAGATGCTTCTTTAAGTCATCAAAAGTCACCCGACACTCCTCTATCCAAACAAAATCTTCGCCCTTATATGGCAATCATGTCATAGGCACAGCAATTCTCGAGAAGTTTTCCACGAACCTTTGATAATATTAGACAAGTCCGAGGAAACTCCTAACCTCCGTAATTAATATAGGAATGGGCCATATCTATACTGTGGTGATCTTCTTTGGGTCAACTGATAGTCTTTCCCCAGTGATTATGTGAGCAAGGAAAGGTACCCTATCCAGATAGAACTTACACTTGATGATCTTAGCATACAGCCTCTTTTGCCTCAGCATCTCCAACACGATCCTGAGATGCTCCTCGTGACTCTTGAAGTATACCAAGATGTCATCAATGAACCCTACCATAAATTTATCTAAGTATTGGTGGAACAACTTGTTCATCAGGCTTATAAACACAGTTGGCACGTTGGTTAAAGAAAATTGCATAACTAGAAACTCATAGTGGTCGTACTTCATCCGAAGAGCTATCTTTGGAATATCCTCCTTCATCGCCTTGATCTGATGGTAGCCTGATCTGAGATCGATCTTCGAGAACATACATGTGCCACTCAGCTAATCAAATAAATCATTGATACGTAGTAAAGGATACTTGTTCTTGATTGTTACAGCATTTAGTGCTCTGTAATTAATGTACAAGCATACCGACCCGTCCTTCTTTGGTACAAATAAGATTAGGGCTTCCCTTAGAAAAAACTAGCTCAGATGAAACCTTTGTCTAAGAGGTCATGGACTTGTGCCTTCAACTCAACCAACTCCTTCAGTGCTAATTTGTATACAAGGGAAGTAACAAGCTCAGCTCCTGGTGTCATCTCTATAATAAACTCTATCTTTCGATCAAGTGGTAGGCCTAAAAGATCCTCGGATAACACATCCTCAAACCCTGACATGATCTTTGGGTTTACTGGCTCTCCTTCTGCAGTATGTACCTTATGGGTAGGCTGGATACCCCACTCTCAAGATTCCCTAAGAAACTCTAACTCGGGGTGGCCTGGTGGTCTATAGATGATACGTCCACGTCGGTAGTCTAATGTCGCATGGTACTGGCTCAACCAATCCATACCAAGAATAACGTTATAGTCCGACATAGAGAAGACTAGAAATTAGGCTCGTATCTTTCGACCGCACACAACCTACATGTATCGTTAACCGGTATTATTCTATATCTCGTTATAATCTTCATGATATTCGGAAGGGATGAAGTTGCTACTCTATGAGTAGCTACAAAACTAGTCGCTATGAAAGAATTCAAGACTCTAGAATCAAATAATGTTATTGCTGGTATTGAAGCTACTAATATAGTACATGTGATGATTTCTCCTGCTATCTCTGTCTCCTCCATAGTCATCGCAAAAGAATGACCATGACCCTATATTGGTGCTCTCCTTTGTTGTTGTTGGGCCAGTTGAAAGAGTGCTGATTGTGGAACTAAGGGTAGCCTCTGTTGATATCCTTCTGGTGTTGGTGGTCACATCCCTCTAACTCCTGCAGGTGGCGTCCTTGGTGCTGGGATAACTAGCCTAGTTGGCTGCTGAACTGGCCTCGGTGCTGGTAAAGCTGGTCGGTGTACATCGGTGCTCCTCCCTGTCACTTTTGACCATCCCTGGTTGAATGCTAGTCTTAAGCACAAACCAAACACAGTCCCAATTTACGTCGAATATCTTTTATGATATTACCTACATTGATACAATAATGACAAGTATGTAGTACTTGTGCTCGTGGTGGGGTTGCTCTTTGTGGCTGATGCATCTTTAGTCGCTTTGTGGGCCCTTCATGGGGTGCTCGAGCTGGTGCTGTTGCTACATGTGGATGTTTTTGGATGGCCTCCTTCTTGTTGACACAATTCATGCGTCGTGCTGCCAGAAGAACTGAAGTGTAGGAAGTAGGTGCAACAGGTCCGATCAATTCTTACATCTCAAAACTCAAGCTGTCGTAGGAATTCTCAAATTTCTCCTCTTTAGTCTGGATCAAAGTAGGGGCAAAATGTCTCAAGCGAAGAATGTCACGACCCACACCCGGAATATGGGCACGAGCGGTGAACAACGCCTAGCCTACGCCACGACATCAGCGGTAGAACGTTGTCTAGGTCAACCATACTATCTAAACATCTCATACAATATATATAAGGTACCTGTCAATGTCATCTCAACTCCAAACGGAGGAACAATATGGTATATGATAATGGTAAACAATAATCAATCATAATATAAAACTAAAGGAGGATGAAAGCACGATATGGAATAAAAGAGAGAAAATAAGAGTCACAATACATCCACAAGTCCAAATCAATAAGTCTAGACATAGCCACTCCCAAAATAATATATACATGCCATGAGTCTAGGAATGAGACTAATATAATGTCCAAAAATATAACTAGGACTCCTCGGTCACTAGAACTAGGTCATCATGCTCTAGGAGAGTATCCTCTAATGGCTCACCATCCTGCGGCCCGTAATAAGTGGAACACAGCTCCTCTAGCCAATCATTTGAAAAATATATCCAATTAGAAAAGGAGTGAAGTACAAAACTCTGAAAGCAATTCCAAATATATGGTAGAGAATATATAACAAGCAATAGAAAAGAATACAAGATAACTAGCAATAGAAAATAATAATGATCTAGAGTGAACAGGTAATATACTAGAAAGTAAAGAACAGGTAATAGAGAATAACTGCATGTAAAGAAAAAGATAACACTAGCTAATGTGCCTTGGGTACAAGTTCATTATGTGATTAATTTGTGTTGAACATGAATACAATATGGTAACTTGATTACACGTGTGATATGTAATCGACATGTACATGAATACACTTGGGCTTGATCACATAACCAACTCCTACTCCCCCATCCCCAACCAATACTTATGGATCCAATCAGACATGTTACGAACACGAATATAAGCACACTAAACACGAGCAGTATGTGAACATTAAGTACACGATAATCAATATCCGACACACGATGAAATACATGTGAAGGAGTACCCGCTGAATACGGTAGGGGATAATATCCCATGATAGGATCTATTTAGTACCAGTCCATGTAGCCACTATATCAAAATCAAGTAAACAGTTCTAAAACATATGATATATACACTATCATGAAATAAAAACTAACAGAGGGATGTACTCGTCTCTGGTCCGAATCAAATGATGTCACTCGGTGTCCGAACTGGTGTCACACACACCTATATATGAATGTCATGTCAATTGAATGTATAAAAGTGATAAATGAGCAAAGGGATGCACTAATATAATTTCTAGGTCAATACTAGGTCTACACTAAGGCTTTAGGTCCAATACTAGTTAACTGGTCTATAAGGGTCACAAATCTAACTGATACACTAACTAACTACTCATAACTATATAAACTTAAAAGTGATACCAACATATCATTAATATCTTAATACACTAACTGATATCAAGGAACTAACCAACTGACATCTAATTAACTGATATCTAGTACTTATCCTTTCTTAACACTATATATTAATTGACATCTAATAATACTAACTGCTACCAAAATAATAATGACACTCTAACTTAACTGACATCTTACTATTGACTAACATACAACTCACTAGCATAATATATAACTAGTAATACACTACTAACTAAGTAACAGTCATCCAAACTACTAATGATAGCTTAACTTACAAAGACATTAACTAACCACCAACTGTTGATGACCGACCTTAGCTATCCTCTTAAATGCCTAAGGTACTTTACTGATACACCTAGGATGCACTTACTCTCAATACTGCTATTTGTAGTTGCATCACCATATAATATTCACAATAGCCCCAACTAGTACACTGTCACCCCCATCTCACAAGTCCACAACTTACTACAAGTGTAATTGATATTGGCCACTGCACCCACCATAGCACTCAAGGTTGGTACTCATCTGTATACCTACCTGGTGTGATACTCTCTAGGATATCAACTATTATATCCATCAGGTTCAAGAAATCCTTGCACACTAACTTGTTAGTGTTCCACACTAGATCACTAACATTTATCTTTGCTGCAATTACCCGTACCCATGACTTAACCCCTCTTAATGCTAATTCATATACCCTTAACCTACTGATAATCACTGAGAATCTTCCCCTAATACTTATCTTTGAAGCCACAGTCAAGTATCAACTAATACTTAACAGTCCAAGTGAACTATTATCCCCCTTTGAAGCCATTATTGTTGTTTGTGATTTTTAAGCTAACTGACTAACCTTCCTTGCTAATGCCTTGAAGACACCACAATGCAACAACTCCAAGCCAGCTCCCATACCTTAGCCAATAGCTGATGTGCTGCTTGCTGCTCTGTTTACAAGTATTGGCCTGTTGCTACCCATGTTGCTGTTTGTATTGCTTATGGCAAATTAGCCTGCTACATAATGCTCATGTTCTTGCTGCTAAGAGCACTGCTCCTTATTCCCTTCATAAATAGACAGAACCCGATTCTCTTTTAACCTGGCTGCTAATGCAATGCCCCTTAGATCCTATTGCTACCCCAAATGCTTCTAATCCCTTCAAACTAGGACAGACCCGACCATGGCTGCTACATGCTATAAATATCAATTGACAAATGGCCCTCCTATCACTTCACAGCACTTAACCAATTGGTCTGTCACCCGATCCAAACACAGTCACAGTTTACAAATACCACATACACTCGCTGCTCACATACAATTATCCATACACACTAAAGGTTATTGATCAAACACTTAATAGGCATTAATGTGATACACTAATATATACATCCAAGTGACACACCAAATCTTCCAATTCACTATAATTAGCATATATATATATATATATATATATATATATATATATATATATATATATATATATATAATATCATAATACAACTAAAGTAACTTGTTACAATAAGAATTGAGGAGCAATTGTACAAAATACCCAAAATAGAGCTATATATCACACCGTATCGCAAAATAACATGATACGACCTACACATATCCATTTAATGATACGTATCTAGTTCCATAACCCCAATCTTAGTCTAATTAGACTAAATTGGTCTCATGACACATAATTTATGTGTCAATCTCATAATTCTCACAAAATACATACAAAAACCTAAGTATAATTCTCTATACACAACCAATTGGCCTAGAACTTGTTCCTATTGGTAGCCCTATGCCATGTGGTGATTCCTAATGGTCAAATGCATGATTTAGAATTTAGAAAGAAGAGAAATTCATATATATACCTATTGGAAGGTGGATTCCCAATGAAATACACAATAGACACGATCTCTCAACTAAAGCTCATTCTTCTTGTGATCTTTGCTATTCCAAGCTCCAAAGCTCCTTGAGGGATGAAAATGAGGGATAATGCAATTGAATTAATGGTGAATTGATGGAGGAATGAGAGAATTGGGGATCTAAAATAAGAGTACAAATGAGGAAGAGAGAGAGAAGAGCCTCTTTATGTGGCCGACCTTGCCCCCTCTCTCAAGCTATTTTCAAAGGTCTAATTTGCCCCTACATGGTGCATCATGAATAATAATTAAGGATATATATTTTGGGAAACTTCTATAATAATGCAAATTAGTCTAATCCTCCTAATTAATTAGTGGGAATATGTTTCAATAGGCTTGGTCCATGTTGGGCTCATTAGTTGTCATGACAATTCTAATTGGGTTCACAAGTTTCAAGTCTAACTATTAGGCTAGCCCACTAACTATAATTAAATAGCATTATAATAATTATTAATCACTAGGCATAATCGATATTCAAAATGACCAAAATACCCTCATTTGGAAAAGTGGGGGTGACAAATAAACTCCGTATTATATACCTTTAAGGTCACACAACCCTTAGTGAGGTGTATGAACTTGTCCCTAAGCTCTACACAGGCAGTAGATGGAATGAACGTCTCCTGGAAGAGTCTGGAGAACTCCTCCCAAGTGACCCGATCGGATCCTAGTCGCTGCTCCTCGATAAGCCACCAGTGATGGCCATTGCTGATCAACTGCATCTTGATGGCAGTCATCCATCTCTCTCTTGGGAGCTCGGTGACTTCCAACAGGTGTTGAATGTTGGTAAGCCACTCATGTACCTCATTGGCCTCCTCTGTGCCAGAGAATGGTAGTGGCTTCAGTTGACAGAAATTCCTGATAGACCCCGTCAATACCTGACGTGCTGGTAGTATCATCTGCTCCAAGGCCGTCCCTATACTCTCCCTCAAGGACTTATCCTGACGTTATTGGGCTTGCTACTAAGCCTGCTATTGAACTTTCTATTGTGCCTGCATCATGGCGTATAATATCTAAAATATCTGTTGAGCCTCCATCGGTTGCCCCGGTTGGAGAAAAGTCATGTATGGCATCTGCGGTAGTTTTGGAGGTGGTGGGGGCAATTGTTCCTCCTCCTGTCCAGGGGTTTGTTGGCCTACCAGATCGGCATTGGGGGTGGTTTGGTGCTTACCTGGTGGAACCTATTGTCGTCCAGGTATATGTCCCCGGGTAGCAGGGGCAACATGAGAGTCTGTCTCAGCGTCGGATCCTCAGATGAACCAGTCTCCCCGGGGTCACCTCTTGGTTGTGTAATATGTCCGCTACGAAGATTCATGATTCTGAAAAGATGGAGTTGACACTCAGAAAAATGAGACGAACAAGATAAAAATTGACAGATATGATATCAAATTGTATGATCGATAGATAACTCTAGAGAGGGTGAATAGAGTGTATGTGTGTGCAGCAGAATATAGTTTCCAATAAAAAAATTCTATTATGTAAAGGCAGTTACCAACTAGCAAATAATATAGCAATAAGTAAACAATAAATAAATAAGGAAGAGCAAACGCAAACACCAAAAATTTATATTGGTTTTTCTCTTAGAGGACTAGTCCAGTCCCGAGAACTCTTGCTCGGAGTTTAACTTCACCATTAGTGGAAACACAAGCTTTGATTCAAAGGGCTTACGACTTCGTAAAAACATGAGACTTTGATCTAAAGAGCTTGATGACTTCAGACTTTCGAAGAAAATAGCTTTGAAAAGCCAAGATTGTACAACTCAAACACTTCTAATTGAAACCGCACTGGCACTTAGAAGAATGGGAATTATCTTGGTGTTTAGAATATTTAAAGCTCTTATAATGAATAGATAAGATGAAAGAATAATTGAATGAATGGATGAGTGAGTTAGTGAGGAAATCTCTTCCCTATTTATAGGTTTTCTAAAACAAAACTCGGCCAAAACTCGAATATCCATCGTTCAAAAATTTAAACATTAGAGCCTTGGGAATAGGTCTAGCCAACTGAATCAAGAATCGGTTTTGGTCAATCTAGTTCGGGCAGAGTTCGGACAGAACTCGGACCAAATTTTGTTTTCCAAATTCTAGTAGGTTCCTGGTTAAGTTTAGGTTAGTTTGGGTTGTGTTTCAGTGGATCTTTCGTCTAGCATAAATTCAGGTTTGTTTAGGCATAGGTAGGCCTATTTCATTGGACTTTGGATAAGTATTCAACTAGTTCCAAAGTGCGTTTGACTCAAATAAGTCCTAGACTCAATAAAAATATATATAAGAAAATATAAAACAACATAAATATCCAAAGAACCATCTTCAGCTGATGGCACAGTCTCCTGTTACAAGTATCGATTTAGAGTTTTAAATAAATTATCAAAATTAGGTTGACTGAGACCAGATGGGTCAACAATCTCCCCCATTTTGATAATTGACAAAAAAATGCAACTAATACAACGATAGATACAGGTTGTTGATTAATATAGCAATTGCTTCCCCGTAATGATGATAATAGCTCTCCCGCAATGAGAGCTATTACGAGCAAGAGATAGGAAAAAATATGTATTAGTGTTTGTCCCCCATTGTCACTTCATCAAAAATGTAGTAAATTTCTCGTAAAAAAGAAAGTTGAAGAGAAAAACACAGATAATATATAGTAACATGCATCAACCAATAGTAGAGCAAACTAACAACTAGTTTTCATTGCAAATAAACTGAAGTACATACTCAAACAAAATTTAATAACCAAATTCTACTCAAATACTAATAAATTAATGACGTACATCATCCAAATAAGACTAAAATGTCAAAATAAAATCTAATAAAGTCCACTAAAAGATAATGTCGCATCACTAAGCATAATATTAAATCTAAGCATAGGATATATGCATCACTGATGATCATCGTCATCATCTCTCCTCTTGGGTTCACCAGTCTCAGCAGACCGGTTGAGATCATAACGAGCAATAGTTGGGTCAAAGTATCTTTGCGCATCTCTGTCGTTGATGCGGTAGCTAGTCATAGTAGGATCACAAACTATAGTAATAGATCTGCCATAATGATGTAAAAAAATATAGCGCATGTCCATCAGGGAGTTGGACATAGCATGGAGCTAGAGAGTAGTGCAAAAATCCTGAGCACGATAACGATCATCTTCGAGTCTGAAGCGGTCCTGAAGCATAGTCTGGATGCTCTCAAGAGTAATAGTTGATGTATCTGGAGGAGGTGGAGTAGTCGGGTGACCAAGAGATAGGTCAATGGGATATGCAGGAGCAGGGGCTCAAGTCTACGATGCTTATGAAGATAAGAAGTCTCAGCCAGATAAGGAGAATCATCCAAAGGAATCTCAAAATACACAAAGATCAAGGGTAAGTACATTGCATAAATTTGGTTACACGGTTTCTTGCGAAATTTTTCCATAGATGCAATGATTGTTTTTGGTAAAGTAAATTGTCTCACAAAATGTAAGTGATAGAAAGTGGACATCTACAAATATGTAAGTTCAACTGTGGAGGATTGCTTGGGTAGAATGACAGAGAAAACCATGCGGTGCAAATCATAAAACCAATCATTCATGTATTTTGGTTTAAGTTTGCTAGAAGAACGAATGTTGGGTGAACACATAGAGTCCATAAATAAGTCAAGAGTCATATTTTCAGAAAATTAAAATTTGGTGATGTTGCATAGGGCTTCACCTTCATTTGGAACATGAAGCATCATCCATAAATCATCATCATCATCAAATTCAATATCTATACCACCGACTCGTGATTTTACGGTATCCTCTGTGACAGACAAGTTGCAATAGAACATACAAATTATGTTTAGATAAATAGGATAAGTGGAGGTGATAAGATCTTCTAGTCCAAGTTTCTGAAAGGTATATAAGTAAGTTGGAAATAAAGTAAAATTCAATGGGCTTCCAGCACAAATAGATCTATAATGAAAATCAATGAACCACTCTAAGGAATAATCAATTAAACGAAAGATAAGATTATTAAATTTACCTTTTTCAGGAAAAGATGGACTGAACAAGGAGAAAGAAATTTATTCTTGAATATTGGAAGAGGAGGCATCTCCAACTTTCCTTTTATTCTTTGACATCCTAGGTGCCACTGAAAGAAATAGAGAGAAAGTAGAGATAATACTTTAAATAAATGAATAGAATTGATGGAGAACCTTAAAATAACGTTGAATCCAAGATTTAGAGAGTTGAAGACCTTGGAGGAAAGAGATCCACAAAACTAGGGTTTTAGAAAATAAGGTTTTAGGAGGAAGAAGATGAAATCGGTTGTTGTTCTGGTTCGTCTCGATTTTGTATAATGTATATAGGGATACAAATAGTGGGCCCTACACAATTAGAGTCTGGAAAACAATTAAAAATCGAGTTCGGCCCGAGTTCACATAGATTTCTGCCTGAGTTCGGTTATTTGGTTTCCCATGACTTGTTTTGTCTGTTTCTCAAACTTTTTAAAGCAAATAATGCATATTTAACTTAAGTAGATCAAAAATTAGAATTTTAAGATTTGAAAACAATATAATTGCTCGTATTATTAATTATTCTTTGTTCGAAAAAGTAATAATTATTTTGGGTTAGCTATAGGGGCCATATCCCAACTAGCGGTGATCCATAGACACTTAAATACCGTATCGCTTGAGGCTATTTACGCCTGTGTGATAGAAGGGCCCTTTTGGCTTATAACAAAAATTATCTTTACAGATAATGAACATTGAATCAAATATTAATATAAGTAAATTATATGATTTTATAGTCTAAAATTCATAAATCTTAATGTATAAAGTTAAAACGAAGTTCAGCTAAAGGTTTAGTGAATATGTCAGCAAGTTGATATTCTATGTCAAAAAATTCTAAACATATATTACTTTATAATTGATGATATCTTAGAAAATGATGTCTAATTTTTATGTGTTTAGTGTATGAGTGACATATTGGGTTCTTTGTCAAGTTAATGGTGCTAGTGTTATCACAGTAAATAGGAATATTCTTGTGGCAAAGTTTATAATCTTCTAAGGTCTGTTTCATCCACAAAATCTGTGCATAGTAACGTCCTGCTGCTATATACTCAGCTTTAGTAGTTGATAATGCGATAGAGTTTTGTTTCTTACTAAACCAAAAGACTAAAAATTTTCCCAAGAAATGACAAGTGCTATTAGTACTTTTTCGATCAACTTTACATCTAGCAAAATCAACATCTGAATAACCGATTAGGTCAAGAGATGTGGTTTTGGTATACCATATGCCTACCAAAGAAGTGCGTTTAATGTATCGGAAGATATGCTTAACTGTGCATAAATACGATTCCTTAGGATTGGCTTGATATCTAGTACAGAGACAAATACTAAACATGATATCAGGACGACTAGCAGTTAAATTAAGTAGACTTCCAATCATACCTCAATACTTATCCTGGTCAACAGGTTTGCCACTTTCATCTTGGTCAAGATTTGTTGAAGTCACTACCACATATTCTAGGAAAGGGTATTTTAGTCATTTGATAATTAATTAAATATTGTGCATGTTGAATATTTATTTATTATATTATTTATTTATTGTTAGCATGTTAGATTTATTTTTGGACTTGTGTTAGTGGACCTAACTAGTTTAGTTTAGACTCATGGACCAACATTTAATTCTAGTTAGAATTGAGCCTAATAATTAGAAGCCCAATTATTAGGAGGATGATTAATAATATTAAACCCATTAGACTATAAGCTTTCCTCCTTAATTATTTCTTCATGAGAGGCCCCAAGGGATATTTTAGACTTTATATAGTAGCTTTAGGGAGGGGGCAAGTGAGGCCTATATAAAGGGGATGGAAACTTTTTCTCTCTTTATTTTTTATTCCAAATCTAGATCTAGAAAATTCTCTCAACCAAATCCCTACCAAATTTCCATCCAATTATTTCCCAAATTACCACTGGAGGCTATTAGAGCATGGATCTACAAGAAGGAAGCATAGATCTACAAGGATGAAGCATGGATCTACAAAGAGAAGCAAAGATCTACAAGTTGGAGGCCAATTTCACCAATTTTGGAGGTTTTATTGAGAATCCATCTCCCAATAGATACAATTCAGTTTTCCCCTTAAATTAGGATCTAAATATGAGAATTAACCATGATAAATCAACCCATATGCATAGGCTAACCATAGGATTTTATTTTGTGTTCATAGGAGGCCTATTGAGAAAGTTATGGTACTTTTTGTGTCAATTTTGGAGGAATTCCAAGATTGATATTTGTTGGGTGTGTCAATTGGTCCTATAGATCAATTTGACATGTGCTTGCGTGTTTGGGGTTAGTGTCGTGTCCACAATTGGGTACGTATAGGTCGTATCCCATCAATTTGGTGATACGTGTTGATTTGGGGGGTTTTCCTCCGACACGGGACTTTGTACATATCATATTTTGACACGGACACGTAGATCTATATTTGACTCTTCGTATTGTTCATAAATAATATACGTGACTTGTTCATGTCCTTTGGGGTACGTTTGGATGTATGGTGGACTCGTGTCACATGCGTATCCTAGATCTAGTGGGATACGGTCTGATACTCTCCATATGTTTGTGCAATTATAGGTAGATCTATTTCTTGTGTTCTTAATTCATGGAAAATATAATTGTGTATATATATATATATATATATATATATATATATATATATATATATATATATATATATATATATATATATATATATATATATATTATGGTATATATAATTATGCTTCTTGTGTCTTAGATCTATGTATTTATTATGTATATTATATATAGCTATATATATAATTGTATATGGTAGAATGTATAAATAAATAAATAAATATATATATATATATATATATATATATATATATATATATATATATATATATATATATATATATATATATATATATATATTACTATATATGTGTGTGTATGTTACTATATATTTATTATGTACATATATTGTATATAGTTGTAGCTATGTATATATATGATAATATATTATAATATGTATTATTATGTACATATATATGTATGTTTGTATGTTATTATAGTGAATATATATACTATGAGTTATATATATATTATATATATTATTTGGTTTATATATATTATTATATATATATTAGGAGAGAGAGAGCAGCAGCTATTGTGACAATTCAGTGTCACAAATAGCACGCAGCAGCAGCCAAGGCAGTAACAGCAGCAGCGGGAGCTACAGCTACAGCCGTAGCGTCGCAAATAACAGCAGATGCAACACAGCAGCAGCGGCAGCAGGAAAACAACGACAGCAGCCAGCGACAGTTGCAGGAAATTGTCGCTGAAACAGCAGCGTATTAGAGGTTGTAGTGACAGTTTTTAGCTACAGTACAAAAAACTGTCACTAAAATAACAGTATATCTTAATTAACAGCAGCTTTTAGTGACAGCAGGAATAGTTATACGACAGTTTGACAGTTTTTAGATATTTATATATATAGATATATATATGTATATATATATGGTAATTAATATATACGTATATATGTTCCTAATTTTCTAATTGTGTTTTAGTATACTATATGTATAATATATTTAGTTGTAGCATATAATATTATTGGAATAGTTAGTATATTTTAGTTATCTATTGTAATGAGTATACTTAGTTATATATATTATATATTTGTAGGTATGTATGTATGTACGTATATATGTATTAGTATTTAGTGTGTAGTTGGAAGTTAGTATTTATTCTATTTAGTACATACTAGAAGTTATTTGGATTGATATATGTATACATATAGTTATTGATGAATAGTTAGTATATATATATGAAGTTTTGGAAATTACCTTAAGATACCAAGGTAAGTATCAAGAGATACCAAGGTATGAGTAGTAGGTATTGGCATAGTAATAGGATAGTTGTAAACTAATTAAGTGTTGGTACTTAAGATGACTAAAATAAGGTATATAGTATTGTATAAATATTAAATGCATGGTAGTTTATAATTATTGTTGGGTAGTTAGTATAAATAAGGTTTTGATTTTACCTTGAGATACCAAGGTAAGTATCAAGGTATTGGAGGATAATCAAGGTACGGGGTTTGGGTAGCAAGATCAAGGTTTAGTGTTTTGATACCAAATTGGTTTAAAACCAAGATAATCATTTAGCATTTATAATTATGATTTATATATTTAATATTGCTTTATTATAGATATGTGATATTTACCTATTGTTTGCGTATCCTGAGATACGGTATCTTAGTATCCTAAGTTATAGCTTGTTGACCTAGATTCATAGTGTATGAACCCAATATCATTGAGATAGACTCATGCAACCTAAAAATTTATAGTTGACCATAGTTTAAATGTAGTTGACCATAGTTGACTTAGAGTTGACCGAGTTTGACTTAATGACTTAGAATTGACTTGTTGACCTAGAAGTTGACTAGTTTAACTTATTCTCATTCCAGAAACTTGTATTAATGCAATATTCCATATATAGGTCTGTGTGGCACCAGTTCGGATATATTTTGATATTCATTGCTCTGGACCGCAAGCGAGTACATTCTCTGATAGTTTCTCATTTATGATATCCTCTATGTTCATTGTATCTAGTATAGATATCCATGTTTCTTGACACGCTGGTTACACGGATTGGTATATCCGGATCTCGTCATGCGATATTATTTCTTTTATATGGTGTATCTTGTGCAAGTCTTGTTTTATTGATTATCTTGTTCATGTACAAACACTGATTCTCGGAAAGAGTCATTATCTTCTTGGGGAATCCCGTGCCATAGCATACCATGGTTGGATCCACTATACCAGTCGGGGTTGGAGAGTATGTAGTGTAGATATGTGATCATACCCTCCTTGTGCAAGTCTTGTTTCTTGTGAGTGTTGATCATACACCGCACGTATGATTAACCAGGCCATTTACTCTTGTGCAAGTTCCCAAGCCGATCATATGTTAAAGCTGTTACTCACTCACTTTGTCATTAGTATTCTTGTTTATTGACATATTGTTCATTCTTGTATTTATTTCCAGTATTGCCTTTATTGTGTATCTCTTGTACATGTTTATGCATCTTGTATATTCACATCTATTTACTGTTATATAGTTTATATCATTGATTAGAACTGCTGTTAGAGATGTACTTCGTTCCATTCCTGACTGGAAAATATTTTTCAGAGGATCCGAAAGATTGGTGTACGACATACTATGGACTTCGACTTATAGATGGTGCAGACTTGGACCCACTAGTTCTAGAGTGATTATCGGAAGGTTTATCCGGATCACTGGTTTTTAAAGTTAGTTTCTTTAGCATTTTAGTACCGAATTTATTTTTGGCTTATAGTTTGAGATTGGATATTGTTTTATTGTTGATTATTATAGTTAGATTTCCTTCATATCTTCTTGTGCTTTAGATTATGATTGAGTTTTATGTGAGCTATTGTTGGCAGACTTTATATTATTGTGAGATTTTAGATAGTATAGCAGACCAAGACAGCGTTCTATCGCCGATTCTGTGGCGTAGGCTGGACGTTGTTTCCGACTTGCATCCCTACATCAGGTGCGGGTCATGACACGTTTTTAGTGATTACCCATGCCGGTCAGGCTTCACAAGTTATGTGATATCGTGGTAGTGCGACAACTTAGTTGTACTACTGCGAGCCCGTAATAGGATATAGGAATAGGATACTAGGATGAGAGAGGATACTCAATTACAAAATTCTTGAGAGATTCCTGGGATGACCCTTGAGAATCTTATTATAATTCCCATTTCAAATCTTTTCCTTGTTTTCGTCTGCTCTTATTTGTTGTTGTTAAATTTGATTCATGTTGAACGATTATTGAATTTGATTCTTGGTGATCGTTTGATTTTAATTCTTGGTGTGTGTTATTGAGTTTGATTTTATATCAAGATTAATTTTATGGACTGAGTTAAGGTAGCATCTGATGACATATATTGATGAGGACAGTGAGAAATGTGAAACGTCTGCTTTGGTTATGGAGCCTAGAGTTTATCGCAATTATATTAGCTGACGTAGCGAAAATGTAGGGACTTGACTTCGGATGTACATAACTTAGTTATAAAATTTAGAGTTTCTCGCAGCCATATCGGATGGCGTGGTGAGGATTCTAGATGACATGATTATAGAGTTGTATACCCTAGTTATGGAATATATCGTTTATCGCAGCTATGCTTACTGGTGTGGCAAGGATTCTGAGTGTCATGATTTCAGACAAATGTGTATGATTATCAGATTGTATCTTAAATTAGTTCTTAAAGTATCATCTCAATACTTTTTTACTTCTGTTATTTTAGGACTTTGTTCCATTGTTCCTTAGCTTAGCAATTGAGATACCTTCAGTTCTTTAGTCTAGTTCCTTATAGAGCTTCTTTCTATTAAGAGCCCTTGTTATTGTGATAATTGGTGACTTGCAATTAGGTCTGTGTCTTTAGTATCAGTATTGACTGTTGAGAGTGTGACTTGTGAGTCTGTAAGTGGTTCTTGGTTGGGCAGGTGAGCAATAAGCATAAATCTCGAGATAACCCATAGCATAGTACTTTGTAGCAATAGTTCTATGATAGGTGTTATTATAGATAGTATGGGTACTATAAGTAGAAGGAGGAGTAGAGAGTATCAGTAGTAGTTCCAGGAGTTAGTATCAGAGTCAGCATGCCAGTTCTGGATAGTTATAAATTCATGTAGTTGGGTAAGCCATGTAAACATTTAAATATCAAAGAAATTATGTTGGAAATCAATGGAGCATAATATATAATTGGGTAATTGATACTCGGGTGTGTCAAGAGTAGAGAAATGTATATGCATATAGGATATTAGTGAGTATGCCATAGTAGAATGGTACCCATAAGTGTATAGGAGAGTGTGAGGGAATCAGAATACATTGTGTTAAAGTAGTAAGACTTGTGTTACAGGTAAAAGTAGGGTATTAATGTAAGTAGATAGAGTGTACCAATATATGACTAGTGATGGGTATCTCACCTGATATTGAGGCTAGTAATGTGTTGGAAGCAATAGGTGGAAGAGTGTCTAAAAATTGTGTGCACGATGCGCAGTAGGTGATAAGTGTCAGTGGGGAAGTTCATGAGTATCAGAAAGTGGAAGCTCGAGTGTTAATATTATGTCATGGGTTAAGAAATATCAAGATTGGTCATGGAAGATATGTAGTATATCACTGATTTGTGTATCCATATGTAAAAGGTTTGAGGAGAAATACATATACATCAATAGAGATATAGAACCATATGTCCGCCTTTGAAAGTAAAGTGAAACATGTGTATTATAGAAGTTAATAACTAGTGCATTGGATGCAAGTGATCATGATTTCTAGTGAGTATTATGAGGTTATCTAATGATGAAGCTAGTATCCTAGAACCATAAGGATATATGTTTTATAGTTAGGAAGCTAGTGTTATTATATCAAGAGTGCTAGTATTTCTATATCAGGGATTAGTTGAGTAATGTGCTAGTAATAGTAAGTACCTTATGTAATGATATTGAATTTATGTATCAGTTAATATGGATAGAAAATCATTTGGAAGTAATAGTGCAAGTAATCCAAGCAGTAGACGAGAGAGATAATATATATAGAAGTAAGTAAGTATAGTACCTTGCTAAATTTGATTATAGAGGTCGTATGTATCAAAGAATAGTCCGAGGGGTATAAGGATACCTGTGAGATGTCATGGTGTTGTAGGGACTAGAAGATAATTGTGTATTTATTGTAATACTAATGTACAGATAAGAACCTTAGGATGATTAACAAATGTTAGAGGATGAGTTACGCCAAGTATCAGATAGAAAGAGATACCCTATGAACAAGAGACGAAGTACCTCAAGTATTATGGAAGTTGAGGCAAGTAATTTTAATAACTAATAATATAGAGGAGAGACACGAGTAACTTGGTATGAGGATGTCATCTAAAAATACATATAAGAGTTGGTGCCTTATGTAGACAGTAACAAGATTTGAGTAAGGTATCCTATTGGAAGTATTAAAGTTGGATGAGGGTGTGCTAATAAAACACATGATTGAAAAGGTATACAAGTGTTCCTTGCAAGAGAATGATTGAGAAATTTTGGTGACTGAAACAGAACAAGGAGGTAGTATCTTAGCAGTGTTTTGTATAGTATCCTAAGTAGCAAGTGCCAATGAATTAAGCATATCTATGACCTAGAATTAGAGTATATCACTAATATTGGTAACCCTCAGTATTTAGAATATCTTGACTAGGTTGATGATTAGTAAATGCTTAGTGTGTGATGGAATAGGCCACAAATGGCATAACAGGTTATCCCATACCAGTAGAGGGAGGTACCTCAGCAGGACAAAGACTAAATTTTATGATAGTTAGAGACTATATCTAAGTATGATTTCTCTTTCAGTAGAATGGTAGGATTGTATGTTATAAGATATATACTATTTTAGACTGTGATTGATGGGGTTTGACCATAGTAAGATTTGTATGAATAGGATATGACTGGCCTAAGAGAGAGGGGTGAGAGTTTTAATTTCGAGGACAAAATTCTTCTAAGGGGATAGATTTGTCACTACCATATTTTTTAGGAAAGGGTATTTTAGTCATTTGGTAATTAATTAAATCTTGTGCATGTTGAATATTTATTTATTATATTATTTATTTATTGTTAGCATGTTAGATTTATTTTTGGACTTGTGTTATTGGACCTAACTAGTTTAGTTTAGACTCATGGACCAATATTTAATTCTAGTTAGAATTGAGCCCAATAATTAGAAGCCTAATTATTAGGAGGATGATTAATTATGTTAAATCCATTAGACTAGAAGCTTCCCTCCTTAATTATCTTCATGAGAGGCCCCAAGGGGTATTTTAGACTTTACATAGTAGCTTGAAGGAGGGGGCAAGTGAGGCCTATATAAAGGGGATGAAAACTTTCTCTCTCTTCATTTTTCATTCCAAATCTAGATCTAAAAAAATTTCTCAACCAAATCCCTACCAAATTTCCACCCAATTATTTTCCAAATCACCATTGGAGGCTATTAGAGCATGGATCTACAAGAAGAAAGCATAGATCTACAAGGAGGAAGCATGGATCTACCAAGAGAAGCAAAGATCTACAAGTTGGAGGCCAATTTCAACAATTTTGGAGGTTTTATTGGGAATCCATCTCCCAATAGGTACAATTCAGTTTTTCCCCTTAAATTAGGTTCTAAATCTGAGAATTAACCATGATAAATCAACCTATATGCATAGGCTACCCATAGGATTTGGTTTTGCTTTCATAGGAGGCCTATTGAGAAAGTTATGGTGCTTTTTGTGTCAATTTTGGAAGAATTCCGAGATTGACATTTGTTGGGTGTGTCAATTGGTCCTATAGATCAATTTGGCATGTGCTTGTGTGTTTGGGTCTAGTATCGTATCTACAATTGGGTACGTGTAGGTCGTATCCCATCAATTTGGTAATACGTATTGATTTGGGGGTTTTTCCTCCAACACGGGACTTTGTACATGTCATATTTTGACACGGACACTTAGATCTATATTTGACTCTTCGTATTTTTCATAATTAATATACGTGACTTGTTCGTGTCCTTTGGGGTACGTTTGGATGTGTGGTGGACTCGTGTCACTTACTTATCCTAGATCTAGTGGGATACGGTGTGATACTCTACATATGTTTGTGCAATTATATGTAGATCTATTTCTTGTATTTTTAATTCATGGAGAATGTAATTGTATATATATATATATATATATATATATATATATATATGTTATGGTATATATAATTATGCTTCTTGTGGCTTAGATCTATGTATTTATTATGTATATTATATGTAGCTATTCTTATATATGTATATATAATTGTATATGGTAATATGTATAAATATACATATAAATTTATGGGTTATTATAATTATAATTATATAATGTGTATAGTGAATGATTATATATATATATATATATATATATATATATATTACTATGTATGTGTGTGTAACTTACTATGTATTTATTATGTGCATATCTTGTATATAGTTGTAGCTATGTATATATATGATACTATATTGTAATATGTATTATTATGTACATATATATATGTATGTCTGTATGTTATTATAGTGTATATATATACTATGAGTTATATATATATATATATATATATATATATATATATATATATATATATATATATATATATATATATATATATATATTATTTGGTTTATATATATTATTATATATATATATTAGGAGAGAAAGAGAGAATAGCAGCTATTGTGACAATTCAGTATCACAAATAGCACGCAGCAGCAGCCAAGGCAGTAACAGCAGCAACGACAGCTACAACGACAGTCGTAGCGTCGCAAATAACAGCAAAGGCAACACAGCAGCAGCGACAGCAGCCAGCGACAGTTGCAGGAAACTGTCGGTGAAACAGCAGCGTATCATGGGCTGTAGTGACAGTTTTTAGCGACAGTGCAGGAAACTGTCAGTAAAACAGCAGTATATCTTAATAAACAACAGCTTTCAGTGACAGCAGGAATAGTTATGGCGACAGTTTGGCAGTTTATATATATATATATATATATATATATATATATATATATATATATATATATATATATATATATATATATATGTGTGTGTATATATATATATATGGTAATTAATATATACGTATATATATGTTCCTAATTTTCTAATTGTGTTTTAGTATACTATATGTATAATATATTTAGTTGTAGCATATAATATTATTGGAATAGTTAGTATATTTTAGTTATCTATTGTTATGAATATCCTTAGTTATATATATTATATATTTATAGGTATATAAGTATGTACGTATATATGTATTAGTATTTAGTGTGTAGTTGGTAGTTAGTATTTATTCTATTTAGTACATACTAGAAGTTATTTGGATTGATATATGTATACATATAGTTATTGATGAATAGTTACTATATAAATATGAATTTTTGGAAATTACCTTGAGATACCAAAGTAAGTATCAAGAGATACCAAGGTATGAGTAGTAGGTATTGGCATAGTAATAGGATAGTTGTAAACTAATTATGGGTTAGTATTTAAGATGACTAAAATAAGGTATATAGTATTGTATGAATATTAAATGCATGGTAGTTTATAATTATTGTTGGGTAGTTAGTATAAATAAGGTTTTGAGTTTACCTTGAGATACCAAGGTAAATATCAAGGTATTGGAGGATAATCAAGGTATTGGGTTTGGGTAGCAAGATCGAGGTTTAGTGTTGTGATACCAAGTTGGTTCAAAACCAAGATAATCATTTGGCATTTGTAATTATGATTTATATATTTAATATTGCTTTATTATAGATATGTGATATTTACCTATTGTTTGCGTATCCTGAGATACGGTATCTTAGTATCCTAAATTGTAGCTTGTTGACCTAGATTCATAGTGTATGAACCCAATATTATTGAGATAGACTCATGCAACCTAGAAATAGGTAGTTGACCATAGTTTAACTGTAGTTGACCATAGTTGACTTAGAGTTGACCGAGTTTGACTTATTGACTTAGAATTGACTTGTTGACCTAGAAGTTGACTAGTTTAACTTATTCTCATTCCAGAACCTTGTATTAATGCAATATTCTATATATAGGTCTGTGTGGCACCAGTTCGGATATATTTTGACATTCATTGCTCTGGACCACAGGCGAGTATATTCTCTGATAGTTTTTCATTTATGATATCCTCTATGTTCATTGTATCTAGTGTAGATATCCATGTTTCTTGACATGATGGTTACACAGATTGGTATATCCGGATCTCGTCATGCGATGTTATTCCTTCTATATGGTGTGTCTTGTGCAAGTCTTATTTCATTGATTATCTTGTGCATGTACAGACACTGATTCTCGGAAGAGTCGCTATCTTCTTGGGGAATCCCGTGCCATAGCATGCCATGATTGGATCCACTATATCAGTCGGGGTTGGAGAGTATGTAGTGTAGATATGTGATCATACCCTCCTTGTGTAAGTCGTGTTCCTTGTGAGTGTTGATCATACATCGTACGTATGATTAACCAGGCCATTTACTCTTGTGCAAGTTCCCAAGCCGATCACATGTTAAAGCTGGTACTCACTCACTTAGTCATTAGTATTCTTGTTCATTGACGTATTGTTCATTCTTGTATTTATTTCCAGTATTGCCTTTATTGTGTATCTCTTGTACATGTATATGCATCTTGTATATTCACATCTATTTATTGTTACATAGTTTATATCATTGATTAGAATTGCTGTTAGAGATGTACTTCGCTCTATTCCTGACTAGAAAATATTTTTCAGAGGATCTGAGAGATTGGTGTACGACATAATATGGACTTTGACTTATAGATGGTGCAGACTTGGACCCACTAGTTCTGGAGTGATTGCCAGACGGTTTATCCGGATCACTAGTTTTCATAGTTAGTTTCTTTAGCATTTTAGTACAGGATTTGTTTTCGGCTTATAGTTTAAGATTGGATATTGTTCTATTGTTGATTATTATAGTTAGACTTCCTTCATATCTTCTCGTGCTTTAGATTGTGATTGAGTTTTGTGTGGGCTATTGTTGGCAGACTTTATATTATTGTGAGATTTTAGATAGTATAGTAGACCAAGACAGCGTTCTACCGCCGATTTTGCAGTGTAGGCTGGGCGTTGTTTCTGACTTGCATCCCTACATCGGGTGCGGGTCGTGACAGTTGATGTAGCCATTGGAGTGTCAATCAGTTTGGTATTATCGAGATCGAATTTCTTTAGCAGCTATTTTGTGTACTTAGCTTGATTGATGAATATTTCCTATAAACATTGATTAATTTGTACTCCAAGGAAGAAGTTGAGTTCTTCCATAATGCTCATCTTGAATTCACTCATTATACACTTAGCAAACTCTTTGCAGAGTAATTAATTAGTAGACCCAAATATGATATCGTCAACATATATTTTCACTAATAAAATTATGTCATCATGTAATTTTATAAAAAGAGTCATGTCAACTTTTTTTTGGAAAAATTATTTTCAAGTAAGAAGGAACTGAGGCTATCATACCAAGCGCGTGGGGCTTGTTTGAGTCCAAACAGGGCCTTATGTAACTAGAAAACATGACTTGGATATTTAAAATCTTTAAAACTAGGGGGTTGAGCTACAAAAACTTCTTCTTTTATAAAACCATTTAAGAAAGCCCTTTTGATATTCATTTAAAATAATTTAAAATCAAAAAAATTTGTAAAAGCACAAAGCATTCGAATAGACTAAAGTCTCACAACAGGAGCATATGTCTCATCATAGTCAATGCCATATTCCTGATTATTGTCTTGATCTACGAGACGTGTTTTGTTACGTGTGACTTGTCCAACCTCATTAAGTTTATTTCGTAATAACCACTTGGTGCCAATTATAGAGGGGCCATCAGGTCTAGAAACCAATTAACAAACTTGGTTTCACTCGAATTGGTTCCTCTTGTATTGCCGAAATCCAAAACTCATCAGTAAAAGCTTCTACAACATTTTTAGGTTCTATTTGAGAAATAAATGCAACACTTGCAATGATATCTCTAGTTAAAGATCGAATACTTACTTCTTTTGATACATCACCTATTACCAAGCCTTCTGGATGATCAGCCATAAACCTCATCTTCTTTGGCAAACTTTTCCAGATATCTTGTACCAGTTTCAGTATCTTCAGGTGATTTATTGGTTATTACGCCGACATCTTCATCATCACGGTCACTAGTTATTTGCATGTTAAGATAATCAAAAGTAACATTAATAGATTCTTCAATATTCATATATCTCTTGTTAAAGATCTATTACCTTTACTCTTAGCAGCATATCCGAGATGTTTATCTTCATCAACTTTTGAGTCAAATTTACCTAAGTTATCCTTAGTATTCATAATTAAATATCTACATCCAAAAACTTTAAACTAAGAAATATTAGGAGTTCTACGAAACCATAAATCATAAGATATCTTCTTTGATATATGTCAAATTAGAACTCTATTCAATACATGACATGCTGTATTGACAGCTTCTGCCCAAAAGTATTTTGGAAGGCTAATTTGATTTAACATAACTATGGCCATATCACCGAGAGTTCTATTCTTTCGTTCCCCAACACCATTTTGTTGAGGATTTCTAGGGCAAGAGAATTCATAAGAATAACCATCAGAATCATAGAAACTTCTAAAGTCAGCATTTTCGAACTCGCCACCATGATCACTTCGGATACGAGTAATCATAAAGCCTTTTTTATTTTAAACCTTTTTTACGGAAAGAGAAAAATTTAGAAAATGATCACTTTTATTTACAAGAAAATAAACTCAAGTATATCTAGAATAATCATCAACAATTACATATTCATATAGCTTCCAGCCAAGACTAGTAATTCGGCTAGGTCCAATAAATCTATGTGTAGTAACTGAAGTGGTCTAGAGGTACTTACAACATTTTTAGATTTAAAGGAAGATTTGGTTGAATTTTTCTTCTCACAATCAGCATCAAACATATCTTTCTTGAATGTTATGTCTAGCAAGCCTCTTACCAATTTCTTTGATGATAATCTTGCAATAATATCCATGTTGGCATGTCCTAGACGCATATGCCAAAGCCTACTCTCATCTTTGCAGAGTAATTAATTAGTAGACTCAAATATGATATCGTCAACATATATTTTCACTAATAAAATTATGTCATCATGTGATTTTATAAAGAGAGTCATGTCAACTTTTCCTTTGAAAAAACTATTTTCAAGCAAGAAGGAACTGAGGCTATCATACCAAGCACGTGTGGTTTGTTTGAGTCCATATAGGGCCCTACGTAACTAGAAAACATGATTTAGATATTTAAAATCTTCAAAACTAGGGGGTTGAGCTACAAAAACTTCTTCTTTTATAAAAATATTTAAGAAAGCCCTTTTGATATCCATTTGAAATAATTTAAAATTAAAAAACTTTGTAAAAGCACACAGCATTCGAATAGACTAAAGTCTCACAACAGGAGCATATGTCTTATCATAGTCAATGTCCTCTTTCCTGATTATTGCCTTGATCTACGAGACGTGTTTTGTTACGTGTGACTTGTCCATCCTCATAGAGTTTAGTTCATAATACCCACTTGGTGCCAATTATAGAGGGGCCATCAGGTCTAGAAACTAATTACCTTTCTTGGTTTCTCTCGAATTGGTTTAATTCCTCTTGCATCGCCGAAATCAAAAACTCATCAGTAAAAGCTTCTACAAAAATTTTAGGTTTTATTTGAAAAATAAATGCAACACTTGCAATGTTATCTCTAGTTGAAGATCGAGTACTTACTCCTTTTGATACATCACCTATTACCAAGTCTTCTGGATGATCAGCCATGAACCTCATTATCTTTTGCAAACTTTTCCATTTATCTTGTACCAGTTTCAGGATCTTCAGGTGATTTGTTGGTTATTACGCCGATATCTTCATCATCACGGTCACTAGTTATTTGACTGTTAATCTCATCAAAAGTAACATTAATAGATTCTTCAATAATCATATATCTCTTTTTAAAGATCTATAACCTTTACTCTTAGCAGCATATCCGAGATGTTTACCTTCATCAACTTTTGAGTCAAATTTACCTATGTTATCGTTAGTATTCATAATTAAATATCTACATCCAAAAACTTTAAAATAAAAAATATTAAGAGTTCTACCAAACCATAACTCATAAGATATCTTCTTCAAAATATGTCAAATTAGAACTTTATTCAATACATGGCATGTTGTATTGACATCTTCTGCCCAAAAGTATTTTGGAAGGCTAATTTGATTTAACATAACTATGGCCATATCACCGAGAGTTCTATTCTTTCGTTCCCCAACAATATTTTGTTGAGGAGTTCTAGGGCAAGAGAATTCATGAGAATAACCATCAGAATCATAGAAACTTCTAAATTCAGCATTTTCGAACTCGCCACCATGTCACTTCGGATACGAGTAATCATAAAGCCTTTTTCATTTTGAACGTTTTTACGGAAAGAGAAAATTCAGAAAATTATCACTTTTATTTATAAGAAAATAAACTCAAGTATATCTAGAATAATTATCGATAATTACATATTCATATAGCTTCCTGCCAAGACTAGTAATTCGGCTAGGTCCAAATAAATCTATGTGTAGTAATTGAAGTGGTCTAGAGGTACTTACAACATTTTTAGATTTAAAGGAAGATTTGGTTGAATTATTCATTTCACAATCAGCATAAAACATATCTTTCTTGAATGTTATGTCTAGCAAGCCTGTTACCAATTTCTTTGATGATAATCTTGCAATAGTGTCCATGTTGGCATGTCCTAGACGCATATTTTAAAGCCTACTCTCATCTTTGTAGAGTAATTAATTAGTAGACCCAAATATGATATCGTCAACATATATTTTCACTAATAAAATTATGTCACCATGTGATTTTATAAAGAGAGTCATGTCAACTTTTCCTTTGGAAAAACCATTTTCAAGCAAAAAGCAACTGAGGCTATCATACCAAGCACGTGGGGATTGTTTGAGTCTATACAGGGCCTTACGTAACTAGAAAACATGATTTGGATATTTAAAATCTTCAAAACTAGTGGATTGAGCTACAAAAACTTCTTCTTTTATAAAACCATTTAAGAAAGCCCTTTTGATATCCATTTGAAATAATTTAAAATCAAAAAAATTTGTAAAAGCACAAAGCATTCGAATAGACTAAAGTCTTACAACAGGAGCATATGTCTCATCAAAGTCAATGCCCTCTTCCTGATTATTGCCTTGATATACGAGACGTGTTTTGTTATGTGTGACTTGTCCATCCTCATTAAATTTATTTCGTAATACCCACTTGGTGTCAATTATAGAGGGGCCATCAGGTCTAGAAACTAATTACCAAACTTGGTTTCTCTCGAATTGGTTTAATTTCGCTTGTATTGCCGAAATCCAAAACTCATCAGTAAAAGCTTCTACAACATTTTTAGGTTCTATTTGAGAAATAAATGCAACACTTGCAATGATATCTCTAGTTGAAGATCGAGTACTTACTCCATTTGATACATTACATATTACCAAGTCTTCTGGATGATCAGCCATGAACCTCATCTTCTTTGGCAAACTTTTCCAAATATCTTGTACCAGTTTCAGTATCTTCAGGTGATTTGTTTGTTATAATGCCGACATCTTCATCATCACGGTCACTAGTTATTTGATTGTTAAGCTCATCAAAAGTAACATTAATAGATTCATCAACAATCATATATCTCTTGTTAAAGATCTATAACCTTTACTCTTAGCAGCATATCCGAGATGTTTAACTTCATCAACTTTTGAGTCAAAATTTACCTAAGTTATCCTTAGTATTCATAATTAAATATCTACATCCAAAAACTTTAAAATAAGAAATATTAGGAGTTCTACCAAACTATAACTCATAAGATATATTCTTCGATATATGTCAAATTAGAACTCTATTCAATACATGGCATGTTGTATTGACAGCTTCTGCCCAAAAATATTTTGGAAGGCTAATTTGATTTAACATAACTATGGCCATATCACCGAGAGTTCTATTCTTTCGTTCCCCAACACCATTTTGTTGCGGAGTTCTAGGGCAAGAGAATTCAAGAGAATAACCATCAGAAGCATAGAAACTTCTAAAGTCAGCATTTTTGAACTCGCCACCATGATCACTTCGGATACGAGTAATCATAAAGCCTTTTTTATTTTGAACCTTTTTACGAAAGAGAAAAATTCAGAAAATGATCACTTTTATTTATAAGAAAATAAACTCAAGTATATCTAGAATAATCATCAACAATTACATATTCATATAGCTTCCTGCCAAGACTAATAATTCAGCTAGGTCCAAATAAATCTATGTGTAGTAATTGAAGTGGTCTAGAGGTACTTACAACATTTTTAGATTTAAAGTAAGATTTGGTTGAATTATTCTTTTCACAATCAGCATAAAACATATCTTTCTTGAACGTTATGTCTAGCAAGCCTCTTACCAATTTCTTTGATGATAATCTTGCAATAGTGTTCATGTTGGCATATCCTAAACGCATATGCCAAAGCCTACTCTCATCTATGCAGAGTAATTAATTAGTAGACCCAAATATGATATCGTCGACATATATTTTCACTAATAAAATTATGTCATCATGTGATTTTATAAAGAGTGTCATGTCAACTTTTTCTTTGGAAAAATCATTTTCAAGCAAGAAAGTACTGAGGCTATCATACTAAGCACGTGGGGCTTGTTTGAGTCCATACTGGGCCTTACGTAACTAGAAAACATGATTTGGATATTTAAAATCATCAAAACTAGGGGGTTGAGCTTCAAAAACTTTTTCTTTTATAAAACCATTTAAGAAAGCCCTTTTGATATCCATTTAAAATAATTTAAAATTAAAAAAATTTATAAAAGCGCAAAGCATTCGAATAGACTAAAGTTTTACAACAGGAGCATATGTCTCATCATAGTCAATGCCCTCTTTCTGATTATTGTCTTGATCTACGAGACGTGTTTTGTTACGTGTGACTTGTCCATCGTCATTGAGTTTATTTCGTAATACCCACTTGGTGCCAATTATAGAGGGGCCATCGGACCTAGAAACTAATTAACAAACTTGGTTTCTCTCGAATTGGTTTAATTCCTCTTGCATCGCTGAAATCAAAAACTCATCAGTAAAAGCTTCTACAAAAATTTTAGGTTCTATTTGAGAAATAAATGCAACACTTGCAATGTTATCTCTAGTTGAAGATCGAGTACTTACTCCATTTGATACATTGTTTGTGGTATTAAACGAAAGAATGAAAGTGTATTTCAATGACGGGGTTTGTGCGAAACCCGCGCCCTTTGGTTTACAAACAAACTTGTACAATGTAATCCTATACGAGGATGTGGGACTATAATTTATTTAATCTGGGTATAAATTGCTATAGGTGTCTGATCTGCGGTCGATCACTTTAGCCCTTGGACCACGCGATATTGAAGAAGTGCCGTGGAAGACAGGTAGCAGCTTCGAAGGTTGTAGGAGAGGGTGAATGCACGATGCCGAAGTCGTCGATCCCCGCTCTTTGCCTGAGCTCCGGGCTCTCTCTCTCTCTCTCTCTCTCTCTCTCTCTACTCCTCCTTGTTCGATCTTCTCCAATTGTCGACCTTGGATCTGATATTGGTATTCTTGACCAAATTTTCCGACCTTGTTTCCTATTGACAGGGGCCTCTATTTATAAAGTCTTTGGTGACAGTGACCACTCCGTTGGTGTAGCAACCGAGGAGTGGAAAGTACAATACCCTTTTACACAACGGTTAAAGTAACCAATGCCTACGTATAGATGATCTTTTGACTGAGCGGGTGACGTGGGTCCAACTAAGGGGACACAACACGTACGGTTGCTACTAAGATCATGGCGTAAAAGCCACGTGGGTAGGTATCCATTGTGTAGAAGAGGTTGGCGTAGAAGCCAAATGTCCGTCACCATGGCATAGAAGCCAAGTAGGCATAAAAGCCGAACAGGCATAGAAGCCGAGTAGGCATGGAAGCCGAGCAGGCATAGAAGCCGAACAGTCGTAGAGACTGAGTGGTCGTAGAGACTGAGTAGGCGTGGAAGCCGAGTGAGCATAGATCCTGAATGGGCGTAGAAGCCGCTGCATATCGTGCCAGAATGGGCGTAGAAGCCGCTTGAGCACAGATCCTGAATGGGCGTAGAAGCCGCTGCATATCGTGCCAAAATGGGCGTAGAAGCCGCTTGAGCAGAGATCCTGAATGGGCGTAGAAGCCGCTGCATACCGTGCTGATGTGGATGCCTTAGCCGGAATTACGGCTTTTGAAGATATAACCAAATCTCTTGCAGAGATTTGCCATCATCTTATGCATTAAATGCGGAGGCGTGTTTCGAAGGTTTGCAGGCTTTCTGTGCACCCGTCGCAGAGACGTGTCTTGAGAGAAACTGTCACCGCTCTGTGCAATTAGACGTGGAGACGTGCCTCGAATCCCGTATGAAGTGCAACTTTTGACGTGGCAGACGGTTTGTCTGCTGCGGAGCGTAAAACAACTCATGTTTGCCTGTGTAAAACAGGGCGGCGTATTCCCTTGTATGCAAAAGAGTGGTTTATGCTGAGGGGACTCCAGTAAACGACGGTTTGGTGATGTTTTACCAAATCCTCTGCATTAAATGGTGAGATCCGCCATCATACTGTGGGACGTGTCCCGAGAGGTCTGCCATCGTTTCCAGCCGTCGTCTGGGTAGCCGTGCATCACCTTTTGTCAGGAGTCAGAGGTCAGATTCACTGCGTGACTTGACAGGTTCATTTCGGGGAAGATGAAGCGTTCCTCGTACGCTATAACGCTGTTTTGAGAGCGGATAAGTTTTACGCCATGGAGGCGATGAAGAACTCTGTTTCACGCTGGAGCGGCATGGACGTACTGCACTTATACTAATGGACCTTTGAGTTTTATTCTTCACGCTGTATTTTAGCGGAGAAAACTCTGTTGTACGCCTGATGGCTCTGAAGGCCTCTGCTTACGCTGCTCTGTATCAAGAGGCTGCATAGCTCTTTCCAGCGCATTTTTTATGCTTCTACAAGACCCCCTTCAGAGCTTTTAAATTCTTTGGAATTTGAAATGCTTTGAACGAAGCATGAACGGCCCCTCGTAACTCGAAACGTTTCTGAATGGAGCGTTGAAACGGTCGGTGCAGACTTTATGGCAGATTTATGGGGACCGCTGTGATCTCTTTTGCCTATAAAAAGGCTGGGGGGGTGAACCTGTTCTCACCACATTCCCATCACCATGCAGAGATGATCGTCGGAGTTCGTCGGGTCGACCTGAGGAAGTAGGAGATCATGTTCTTCCAGCATGTAGGGAGCCAAAAAAGACGGCATCTTCGAGCAAATGTCAACTGCAACGATGGATCACGAAAGGATATCTTAGCCTCCCTTGCTCAGGATAATCAGCAACTTTGTATGGCGTTGCTTCCAGGAGAAGGGAAGGGTCATATTAGACCACACTGCTTGCAAGCGGTATCTTCTCCTGTTGCCTCCGGTGACGAGAGTCAGACAGACTCGCTCTGTCCCGGCTTGATCGGCGCACGGAGCATGGGATCTGCATAGTCTATGCGAGCCCCAACTCTGTCGTGTCCGTCGGTGATCATTTCCATGGAAGAAGAAGACCTCCACCCGTGCGAGAACCTGTCAGAACAGACTCCGGATGCGATCTTCAGATGACGAGGGGGTATCTCCTTTTGTAGACGGAGTTTCCCTCAGATGTAATCATGAAAATGAAAAGAAAACCCTTGTAGATCGGGTCTCCCTCATATGTAATCATGACTCTGATTTTAATAAAATCGTCTTGCTTCTTCATATGATCATCTTGCCATACGTTGCTGTGTAGTCTGAATATGTGCAGCTTCAACACGTCTGAATCTGTACGCCGACTCTGTAGAAAGAGTGCTAGGTCCTGTCCTTTACGCATAGTGGGTAGTCCATAGAACGCTGTAGAGCATTTTGAACATTTTTAGAACTGTCCTGTTGCTAGGACTGAGGAATCACGTAGAGCTCTGAATTTCTGGTGAACAGAATTTTTTGTTCAGTCTTCGTCTTCAAGAGTGACTTCTCGAAAATCCCTTGGAGCAAGGTCGAGGAATGGCTGTCAAAACTGAGTTGCCATCTTTTGATAGACGAGATATTCAGACTGGAGTCTGGATGAACCTCCAATTGACCCGAGAAGAGTAATTTCTCAATGTTTGAACTCTTGTATGTTTCGGGTACTTGGGATATGTTGAGGCCAAGGAGGAGTATCTTCTGTGTGAACTCCTGTAATTGATCGTCTTGGGGACTGTTCGAATATACGGAAAGTCGTGGAGCGAGAAATCATCAGTCTGTAGCCTCCGGGCGTAAAACACCATCGAGCGTGAAATCGTAGACTTGTAGTTCCTGTGCGTGAAGTCATGGGTTTGTGGCCTCTCGAGCATAAAAGCTACTGAGCACAAAGGCATCCGGGCCAAAAACCTAACTTGTAGCTGTCGAACGTAAAGTTGTAGATTCGTAGCCATCGAGCGTAGGAAGCTCCTTTAGCGTAGAACTGTTTATCTGTATCTCCTGAAAAGAAAATTTCTCCGAGCGTGAAGTCTTGCGGATCTGTTGCTTCTGAGCATAAACTGAGCGCCACTGAGCGTGAGATCATCGATTTGGTATCTGCTGAGCGTAAAGTCGTAGATTTGTGGCCTCTCGAGCGTAAAAGCTACTGAGCACAAAGGCATCCGGGCGTAAAACCATAGACTTATAGCTTGCGAGCGTAAAACCGTAGATCTGTTGCTGTCGAGCGTAGAAAGCTCCTTCAGCGTAGGACCTGCTGAACCGTCTTTGCGCGAAAAACTTTTCGAATTTGCTGACTGTCCGTCTTTCAAGGTTAGTGGGCTGACGTGGCATCCAATAATAACCCATTATTTAATTTTACGAGATTTGGTTAGGGTCTCGAGGAGTCCGTCTGAGGATTCGAGGAGTCGGCCCGAACTCTATATATATCCCAAGTTTTCTGAGAGAGAAACTTTTTATCCGTCTTCTGCGAAAGAGAGCTTTCGACTGTTCGAGTTTTTCTGCGTTCTCTCTCCGAGCATCTCGAGTCTTCAGAAAATGGCGTCGAAACAGACCTCCTCCGCCAAGGGAAAGGGTATAGGTTCCTCTTCTCATTCTTCCACCCCAGCGAGGGAGTCTTTGGTCGGTCAAGGCAAACTTCCTTCTGAGCGAAGTGTCCTGCCGACAAGCAGTGCACACGGTCTTAGAGGTAAAGCCTTCGGGGTGACCAAAACGATGAAAAATCCTTCGCACACGTTGAACGTGACTGCGCTAGGTCGTCTTCTGTGCTGATAGCCTCTTCTTGAGGAAGGTGATGCACGGAGGCGTTTTCATCTTTTATGCCCACATTTCTAATGTGTCAGCGTAAAGACTCCATTTTTTCGTAGTTCTGAGCGTAGAAGCTCTGGCTACCGAAAATTGGGGTATATCGTAAAATTTGAATTTTACGCTTGTGGGGGGACTGCCGGCGTAAAATAGCCAGATTTGCATAATCCTGCGTAGAGCACAGACTGTCATTTATTTTGGTCCGTATATTCGTGTAAGACTTGTGATGACGTATTTTCCTTGCACTTTTGTAGTTGACTTGGGTGAGTCTCCACTGGCCGAGGTGATGGGCTCCGTTGCTGGGATGCTGCACTCGAACTACCTGGAGGATCTGTCCCACGTGGCATTCCCTATCTCCGGACCCCAGTACCCTGAAGGAAGAAGGATCATAATATCGGCTCAGGGCGAGCGAATGCTGCTGAGCATGATCAACGGGGAGCCTCTGACTTATGTAGACGGTGAGCCGTACATAAAGCCGGCTTTCCTTTTTGGGGACACGATCGACAAACAGTCCCAGACGAAGCTTAAGAGGGAGCCCTGGGTCTTCCCAGCCGAGAATTTGGTTTTGTACCTGCCAACGATGCCGAGGGATTATCCCATCTCGGCCTTCTTCCACGCGAGATGGACGCTGACTCCTGATCTTCACGGCAAGCCGGGGAAAATTTTTTATCTGAAAGGAGCTGACCAGGGGTCATTCGTCAGTCGCCCCTTCGGCGTTGTGACGTTGTTCAGAGGACTATGCCCGGGCAGTGTTCCAAGTGAAGATATCTTGGTGATCCAGCCGGTACAATTGCCGACCTTCTGCAACGACTTCATGGGTCGAGGTGGTGTATATCCAAAGGAGAATCCTCGGTGCAATGGGTGGATCGCCCCAACGAACTCCCGATGGAGATGCCTAGTTGACTGGGCCTTGAAGCACTTCCAGTGAGAGTTGGAGGGCATTGGACTATATGCCGCTGTGAGTGCGACGAGCGTCGGGTTGCCTCCGAACCCTAATTTGTTCCTGGCGCTAATGGAGCGGTACATTCCGCTCACTGGGACCTTTGCCACTCCACTGGGGGAGTTGGGATTGGCGCTCCACGAGATGGCAGTTGTCTCGAGACTGCCGATGGGGGATACTCCATATGAGGAGTATGTTCCCACCAACCGAGAGTTGGGGGATTTGGACCCTCGGGTGGCAGAAGTATATCAGGAGCTGATGTGTCAATACTTCGCGTGCACCGCCTTTTATAACGAGCCTTCTGATTTGGCTCACACCACCAAGTGGATGTCCTACCTCTTCTTCCACCGAGCCAGAGCCGCCAGGTCGGAGAAAGCCTCGGGTGGCAAGAATGAGCCCGTGAACTGTTTGGACGTGCTTAGTGCCCAGGTTGTGGAGACTCTTATGGAGGAGGCTGAAGCTCCGGATCAGATTCTTGTCGAGGGGGTAGAAAAGTACCCAGAAGGCACTAAGGCCTGTAGTTACTTGAGGCGCTATCGCAGGCCTTTGTCTAAGGAAGCCCAGCGGGCTGGTTTCCTCTCCATATGGCTGCGTCGAGTAGTGGTGCCAGGTACCGCGTCCGCGGACCGCATTCACCGGAACATCCTGTAGCCGGCAGTGCGCCTGGTGTTTGGGACAAGACTGGGCTTGCTTTCTGCCATGGTGTGTCGTATACAGGCTGGCTTGAGAGCCATAACTGACGGGTTGCTTGTCGACGAAGCTCGACGTGAGAGTTTTCCCAGGGTGGAATTACCATACCTATACTTGATGGGATGGTTGATTCTCCACAATCCCCGGGTGATGTCTCCTGGGTCCGATAGCAGCTCGGAGGGAATATTCTTGCTGAATTACAAGGATTCCTCCTGGAATGTGAGCACAGTTTTAGACTGCCGGCTGGTGTTGAACCTCAGCCACGGTTGGAAGCTCCTCTGTACTGCTCCCCCCGTGCATCGCAATCAATCAGGGGTGCGGCTTGAGGATTCAGGTGGAGAGAAGACCGACCTTTCCCCGGAAGCTTTTAACTGGTTGGTCTGTATTAGACCCTCCCATCTGCTGTACAGGAGCGAAGATCACTGCTTCTTCGAGCCATACTTGCCTAGTCGGTTTGCCAGGCAGTTTGGGTACGATCAGCTGCATGTGGGCAATGCCGTTACCAGCTTTAGGTCCAGGAGCGGACTCATTGATGGAGCTAGAGGGTGGCGATATTTTCTCATGGGTTGTACAAGGGCAACCTTCATTGTGCCGGTCGTTACAACCTCCACGGAGCTTCGCATTCTCCATTCTTACGCCCAGTTTTACGTGGCGATTAACACCTTCCATCGTGATTTCGACGTGCGTGGAAGCTTCCGGGTGCCTTCTCCCAAGCCTGGGGGAAGAGTTGACGTCCCTTCAGTTTCTTCGGACGAAGGTGAGGAGTCTGGTACTCCGGACGAGCCTCTGGTGTCGGTGCCGGGGTGCGAAGTGCCTCTGCCTGCGGGGGATTTGGTAGTCCCTTCTGGGAAGCGACGGGCTTCTGCTCTGAAGGAAGTTTCTCTTCGCAAGAGGAGGAAGGAGACGGTTGCTCGTCCTCTCCGCATTCCTGGTATTGCGGCTCCTGGGAGTGAGCCTGCCTCTCCCTACATCGGGGATGATTCTTTGGCTGGAGGTTCCTCGCCTTCTAGAGAGGGACCTCCTACAGTTCCGGTCGTCGATGCCGGAGAATCCTCGTTAGAGGTGGCTGTGGCGGCTACTGCTCCAGGTAGCGGAGCGAGGTTGCCTGTGTGGCCGAGGCAGATGGGAGAATCTTTCCCGAGGCCAGCAGCTGGCATGACTCCTGCCGCGTCAGTGAGCGCGTCTGGCGAGATTCCTGCCGATGAACTTCGACCACGTCTTGGTGGAGGCCTGACAGAACTCTCGGCGATGTCGGTCGGCCCACCTCCTTCTTCCGACATGACGATTCGCATTGCGTCATTAAGGCGTGGTTTAGCTATATCGACTGCAGATGCGTCATATATGCCGTTGGCTCCGGGTAAATATCGTCTTTATGCCTCCCTTCAGAAAGATTGTCATCATACTGATATTGACTTTCTCGTCTTCTTCTCAGGGGATAGCGCCCACGGGGAGTATAGCGTTGAAGCGTATTCTGGTTCCGCTCGGGCTTCTGACGAGGAGGCGTTCGACTTTGATGAGGAAGTGGCTTCGGGGGCCAGTACGCCCGGAGTAGCTTCGTCACCTCGAGAGGAGGATGAACACGTCGTCGTAACCCTGCCTCTTGTGAGTGTGGCGACGACTTCGACCGCCGTTACCGCACCTTCTTCGATTGTGCCATGTGTCGATGCGACGGCTGTGGCTACCTCGTCTGCAATCATCCCTGGAGAGGGACTTGCTGACATTGCGGGCGCTCCTAGCGTTCAGTCGGATCTAGTTGTGTTGACCGAGCAACATACCAGCCTTTTCTACACCGGTTTGAGAACGATGGTATCAATGGTGTTAGCGAAGAGTCTGGATTTTGAGCGCCTGAGGAAGACTTCTCTCGCTTCGATCGGGGTCATCAGGGAGCTCGGTGATCCCGAGGTAGTTGACGCCCTGGAGGCGGTGGTTAATAGGTTAGAGCAACCTATTAACGAATATTTGCGGCTGACTCGGGGCCTCGATGCTGATGTTCAGGCTCGGTTTGACCTCATGACTGCGCGGCTTGATACGAAGCTGGAAAGCCTAGACAACTCTATCCAGAAGCATAAGCTGGAGGTGGATAGGAGAAAAGTTGTCGTGGAAGAGGCTCTTGTTGTTGAGACACAGTGTCGTTCTGAGCATGAAGGAAATACAGCAAGGGTCTCCATGTTGAAGGAAGAACTCGCTCGGGCAGAGGAGTGGGCTTTCCAGTCGTTGGCGGGTCTGGAGGTAGCGTTTGGCCGACTGAGCACAGCGTGACGGGAGTTGGATCATGCAGAAGCTGCTCGCACGGGCTGTCTTCGGGCAAAGGCTGATCTGACCCTCACGGACACTCCCGAGGCACGGCTGGAGCAGGCTCGTACCGACGCCTTGGTTCTTAGGAATGAGAGGATAGCTGCGCTGGAGCGGCTGATTCACAATCTGACTCACCCGCCATCATGATATATCCTTTCCCCTTTTTGCTTACCCAGATATAATTCTGCCTCCCTCTCGGGAATAAATAAAGGCGACTCTTTTCTGACTTTTATGGACCCATCATTTCGGAATGTAAATGACAGGTTTTGGTGAGAGCGATAACAGAGGTAGTATGGACATGATAGACTCCCGATAAACTTCTTAGTAGGACACATCTATTCAGAGGTCATACGGACATAATAGAGCGTAACCCTACCAATTGCGTTTTGGAAGTAGTTTTGTCAGAATCGAGATCCTTGCTATGTCCCACCCGAGCAGGGGAGATTAAGCATAGTACCTTTTCAGGAATTTGCTGTTGATAGGAGCCATTAACAGGTCTCTATTAGGCTGGGCTATCCTGTAGGCGCCGTTCGAGAACGTTGTCTCGATCACATAAGGGCCTTCCCACTTGGGCTAGAATTTGTCTTTACTTCTGTGGGTAAGAATCATCGGCCTTCTTACGGCTAGAACTAGCTCGCCGACCTTGAACACTCTTTCCTTCACTTTATGATTAAAAGTTTTGGAAATGCGTGCTTGGTAGAGCGTGATGCGCTGTTGAGCTTGTAGGCATTTCTCGTCTAATCCTTCAAGCTCTTGGAGCCTTAACAGGTCATTCTTTTCTCGAGTCAACTCACTAGTCACTGCTATCCTGGGCGACGGGATCTGGATTTCGATGGGAAGAACTGCCTCGCTTCCGTAGACCAGTGAAAAGGGGGTACAACCTGTAGGTGTCCGTACCGTTGTGCGGTATGCCCAGAGACATTCGCCCAGCTTCTCATTCCAGTCTCTTTTGTTTGAAGAGACAAACTTCTTCAGGAGTTTGATAATGGTTTTTTTTGAAAGCTTCCGCCAAACCATTAGCAGCTGGATAATATGCCGTAGAGGCAAAATTATGTATTCGACTTTTATCGCAAAATCGATGAAACGCTTGGCTGATGAACTGAGGCCCATTGTCATGGATTATCCTTCGAGGAATCCCAAAGCGATAAATGATATGGTGCTTGATGAAGCTGATCACGTCAGACGCTTTTACCTCAGCCAGAGGGATCACCTCTGCCTATTTGGAGAAGTAATCCGTGATGGCCAGTATGAACCGGTGGCCTCTGGAGGAGGACGGGTGAATGGGACCGACGATATCCATACCCCATGCTTCGAAGGTCCAGGATGCGACCGTAGGATGTAGATATTCAGACGGTTGGTGTATGAAGTCTACATGAACCTGACAGGCTCTGCATTGTCTTGCATAGCTGATCGCGTCCGTGATCATAGTGGGCCAGTAGTAGCCCATTCTCCTGATACGATCCTGTAGCTTAGGACCGGGCTGATGCGCTCCGCATACACCGTCGTGAGCTTCTCGAATAATCTGCTGTGCTTCGTCGTCTGAGAGACATCTTAATAGCAGTCCGTCGTAGGTTCGACGATATAGGCAGTGTGAAGATGCATCGAAATAGAAGCGTAATGATCGTCTCTTGACGGATACTGCTTCTTTGGGGTCCTCTGGCAAGATTCCGTATGCGACAAAATCTATGAAGGGACTTCTCCAGTCTCTTCCGGGGGGATCTGTGTTCACAGCGTGGCTGCGTTCTATGTGAAGGTTGTTCTTCCCGCAGAATAAATCTCTGTTAAGAAGGATCACCGAATCTTGCCTTCTTATAGGGGTAGCTAAGTCCGCAGCTAGACTGGCCAGGGCATCAGCTTTCAGATTCTGAGATCGAGGTACATGCTCTAGGAAGAACCCTTTGAACGTCATGGCTATCTCGATTGTCGCTCGGTGATAGGGGATGAGGTCTGGATTTCGGACTTCGTATATTCCTCTGACTTGATTGACGATAAGCAGAGAATCACCGAAAGCTTGCAGGGATTCGACCCCCAGCTCTTCAGCGACTTGGAGCCCGATCAACAGGGCGTTGTATTCCACCACATTGTTGGAGCATGGTTCATTAAGAGAGTATGCCCGGTAGATGACGAGTTTATCAGGAGTGACCAGGATGATTCCTACCCCTGAAACCATGTTTCCCTGGGGGCCAGTTCTGGAGGCACCGTCAAAGAACAGTTGCCATATGTCACTTTCCATTGCAGAATTATACTCTACAACTTCGTCGGGAATGTCTTCGTATAACTTGGAGGCCTCCGGGATCGGATGAGCAGCCAGGAAGTCGGCAAGCGCTTGGCCTTTGATGGACTTCTGCGGGATGTACACCATGTCATATGGTGTTAACAGCATCGCCAGGTTGTGAGTCAGGAATTAAGAATACTCGGCTTGCTCATCAGTACTCGAAGAGGGTTGATCCTGGAGATGATATGAATAGTCTGGCCGCTGACGTAGTGCCGCGTCTTTTGGATAGCGAACATCAGAGCCAGACATTCTTTCTCCACTGGGTTGTAGCGGTGTTCGGCTCCGACCATGATCCTGCTGAGGTAGTAGATAGCCTGCTCATGCCCCACGTCGTTCTTCTGCGCTAGAAGAGCTCCTAGCGAATGATCCATTGCTCGGACGTACAGCAAGAATGGTTTCCCCATGATGGGGGGCACCAGAACTGGCGGACTGGTGAGGTAGCGTTTGATCTCCCCGAATGCTTGCTGACAGGTTTCGTCCCATACGAAGGATACACCTTTCTTCATGAGGTACGAAAAAGGCTGGCATCTTCCTGAGAGGTTGGATATGAACCTCCGGATATAAGCCAGACGGCCTTAAAATCCCCTGAGTTCCCTCAGATTACGGGGCGATCGCATTTCTACGATGGCCTGGACTTTGTCAGGGTCCACCTGGATGCCTTTGGCGGTGATAACAAATCCCAGGAATTTGCCACTAGATACGCCCAGGAAGGACTTCGTAGGGTTCATCTTGAGTTGATGTCGGCGCATTAACTCGAATACCGTCCTTAGGTCCTGAATGTGATAATCCTTGAGGCGGCTCTTGACGGCTATGTCGTCTACGTAACACTCTACTATTTTGCATAAATGTTCATAGAATATGCCGCTTATAGCCCATTGGTATGTAGCCCCGGCGTTCTTCAATTCGAAGGGCATGACCGTATAGCAATACACTCCCAACGGGGTGCGAAAGGCAGTATGCTTCTCGGCTTCAGGATGCATCTTGATCTGATTGTATCCTGAGAACCCGTCCATGAAAGACATGCGTTCAAAACCGCAGGTGTTGTCGATCATGATGTCCGTGATGGGAAGAGGAAATTCATCCTTGGGGCAGGCCGCATTCAGATCTCGGTAATCGATGCAGATACATACCTTCCCATTTTTCTTCATGACTGGGACAACATTGGCGACCCAGTCGGGATGTTGTTCTTTCCGGATGAACCCACAGGCTATCATCTTTTTGACTTCAGCTTCAATGGCGTCCATCATGTCCGGTCAGAACCGGCATTGGTGCTGCTTCACAGGCTTTGAGTCAGCCAATATGTTGAGTTTGTGAGTAGCCACCTTCGGGTCTAGGCCCGGCATGTCTCCATAATCCCATGCAAAGACGTCGACATATTCCTTTATCAGCTGTATGATTTCTTCCCTTTCGGCTGGTGGAAGATTGTCACTGATAAATATCGGCTTTGGCGAAAGCTCACCCCCAACATCGATTTGGATAACTTCGTCTTTGGTTGGAGGTTCCCTCTGTTCGAAGCAGAATTCCCACTGTATATCCATTTGTTGAGCCCAAGAGTCATTCTCAAACGGCTCAGAATCTCGTTCCTTTGCTTCTGAGGGATCTGTCATCACCACATTTGCTGATAGTGCTTGTTCGGGAGCACTAGGTGAGTCGGGGGGTGGCGAGCCGTCCTTGTGACATCCGTCGGGAATGGAGGCACATATCTGCTCAGAGGTGATATGGACATGGCAGCTTTTATGGACTTAACACCACTGGCGTACTTAGAGTTAAGTACGGATGTTAGGTGTAGGTGACAGTCGATTATCAGAGGTAATATGGACATGATAATTGACGGTCGAGAGTTTATTCAGAGGTAACATGAACATGACAAACTTCTTGGGATGTAATTCTATCGGAGATGGAAGTGCGTATCTGCTCAGAGGTGATATAGACATGGCAGCTTTTATGGACTTAACACCACTGGCGTACTTAGAGTTAAGTACGGATGTTAGGTGTAGGTGACAGTCGATTATCAGAGGTAATATGGACAAGATAATTGACGGTCGGGAGTTTATTCAGAGGTAACATGAACATGACAAACTTCTTGGGATGCAATTCTATCGGAGATGGAAGTGCGTATCTGCTCAGAGGTGATATAGACATGGCAGCTTTTATGGACTTAACACCACTGGCGTACTTAGAGTTAAGTACGGATGTTAGGTGTAGGTGACAGTCGATTATCAGAGGTAATATGGACAAGATAATTGACGGTCGGGAGTTTATTCAGAGGTAACATGACAAACTTCTTGGGATGCAATTCTATCGGAGATGGAAGTACGTATCTGCTCAGAGGTGATATGGACATGGCAGTCTTTGTGTAGGGAGCTTTGTTCAAAGATATCTCCCTTGTTTTTACACACATGAATCTTGGCGGGAGCAATTTGTTATGTAAGAATGGAAATCCAATCGGGTAAGGGCTGTCCCCTCGTTTACAGATTCAAAGTGATGACCTTGGCCTCTATCAACTCCTGAATCTTTCTTTTTAGCACGTAGCACGCCTTTGTGGGGTGATGTGTGTACCGATGGAAGAGATAATAATCTGGGTCATCTACTTTGCCAGCCCTCTCAGGACGTCTGATGTTGGGTAGGTGAAGCTTGTGCTCTTTCATCAACATATCGAAGATCTCAATGATGTCGTCTTCGCTGAAGGAGAAGGTTCCTTTTGGTATTCGGGCTCCTGATGTCCGAATTTCGTGGTCTCGCGAAGAGATGGTCGTTGTTGTATCATCTACGGCCTTTGAGGGGATTCTACCCCTGGCCTTGGACGTCACTTTGTCCTGTCGAGGTATGTTACCTCCGGACATGCCGCGGTTCCTGGCTATAGAGACCGATTCATCAAGAACTGTCTCTGGTTGTTCAGGACTGGACTTAGGGATTTTCGGTCTCTTGAGAGATGCGGTATATCCCAACCCGAAACGAGCTTCTTGATAGCGAGAATTACTGCGCATCGGCGTTCGCCTACCTTTCCCATGGTTGAGACCTTGTTTTAGTTTTAAGTCGTAACCCATATTTTGCATAATATTTAATGCTTGTGGGCTGTATCTGTGGGTTTGTATTCTGCCAGATTCAGACTCACATGATTCTTCCTGTACGACTGGAGTGTTTCGCCTACTACCGAAGATTATCGGACGCTGATCGTCGCGGGTGGGTGGGATGATAAAGATGGAGTTTTCCTGTGGCCCACCTGTGAGGACGACATCAGACGTTGACGTATCCTCCCATAAGATCTCCCCGCGTTTGATTGTTAGGAGAACTGCAGGCTGTTTATGATTCCTGCCTTCGCGTTTCTAGGTTAGATAATCTCGTAGGTCCGAAGAATTTACAGAAGAGGACGACGACTTGTTTCTTCTGTTCCTATCAGTGGACACGCGGAGATTGGGCACCCTGGCTTTCCCTATTCCACCTGTGTACAATAGGCTGGCCATCTGGGCGGCGGATAATCCCTGGGGAGAGGGCCTTCCCGTAATCTGAGCTCGTCCTGCGTCGTGACGTAATTTGGGGATCTGCTCAGACCGACGTAAAGCTGAAGAGGTTCTTAGTCGTCCATCGGCTTCTCGCGTAATCCGGAGGGTAGGCAGATTGTTCTCTTGCTGGCGTAAAGGCCGAGAGACTGAATATTCGCCTGCTTGCTTCCCCTTGCGGAGATCACCGCGCTCATCTGTTTTACCGTGGAAGTCAGATGTTGTTTCGTGCGTGGAGCATGATCTGTTCTTCCGATTTGGCGTTGAGGCACCATCGAAAGTTTTGTCTGTACCGCGCATTGCGGGAGACTGATTCCTACGCGTAGAGCGCAGTGGATACTTCTGGGTTAGCGCAGAGGACTTGCCCGAAGTTTTGTCTGTACTGCGCATAGCGGGAGACTGGTTCCTACGCGTAGAGCGTAGTGGATACTTCTGGGTTAGCACAGAGGCCTTGCCCGAAGTTTTGTCTGTACCGCGCGTAGCGGGAGACTGAATTTTACGTGCAGGGCACGGAGGGAGCGATGCTACCACCTCATGGGTCGGAGAGATCGGAGAGATCGGAGAGTCCACAGGAATGGTTGAGGATGTCTTGGGCATCCACACTTTGCGCAGCTTCCTGTTGTCTTGGACGGAGAGAGAGTGAGAGCTACCCCCGGTTCGAAGCATGTCTTCGTAAGCAGACTGGTCGAAATGAACGACCAGCGTCTTCTTCACGGTTCCTATAGATAACGCATCGCGTTGAGCAATTACTTCCTCGTCAGAAGAGAAAGACGTCCCCAGCAGAGTCGCCATCTTGTTTGTGGTATTAAACGAAAGAATAAAAGTGTATTTCAATGACGGGGTTTGTGCGAAACCCGCGCCCTTTGGTTTACAAACAAACTTGTACAATGTAATCCTATACGAGGATGTGGGAGTACAATTTATTTAATCTGGGTATAAATTGCTATAGGTGTCTGATCTGCGGTCGATCACTTTAGCCCTTGGACCACGCGATGTTGAAGAAGTGCCGTGGAAGACAGGTAGCAGCTTCGAAGGTTGTAGGAAAGGGTGGATGCACGATACCGAAGTCGTCGATCCCCGCGCTTTGCCTGAGCTCCGGGCTCTCTCTCTCTCTCTCTCTCTCTCTCTCTCTCTCTCTCTTTCTCTCTCTCTACTCCTCCTTGTTCGATCTTCTCCAATTGTCGACCTTGGATCTGATATTGGTATTCTTGACCAAATTTTCCGACCTTGTTCTCCATTAACAAGGGCCTCTATTTATAGAGTCTTTGGTGACAGTGACCACTCCGTTGGTGTAGCAACCGAGGAGTGGAAAGTATAGCACCCTTTTACACAACGGTTAAAGTAACCAATGCCTACGTATAGATGATCTTTTGACTGAGCGGGTGACGTGGGTCCAACTAAGGGGACACAACACGTATGGTTGCTACTAAGATCACGACGTAAAAGCCACGTGGGTAGGTATCCATTGTGTAGAAGAGGTTGGCGTAGAAGCCAAATGTCCGTCACCATGGCATAGAAGCCAAGTAGGCATAAAAGCCGAACAGGCATAGAAGCCGAGTAGGCATGGAAGCCGAGCAGGCATAGAAGCCGAACAGTCGTAGAGACTGAGTGGTCGTAGAGACTGAGTAGGCGTGGAAGCCGAGTGAGCACAGATCCTGAATGGGCGTAGAAGCCGCTGCATATCGTGCCAGAATGGGCGTAGAAGCCGCTTGAGCACAGATCCTGAATGGGCGTAGAAGCCGCTGCATATCGTGCCAGAATGGGCGTAGAAGCCGCTTGAGCACAGATCCTGAATGGGCGTAGAAGCCGCTGCATACCGTGCTGATGTGGACGCCTTAGCCGGAATTACAGCTTTTGAAGATATAACCAAATCTCTTGCAGAGATTTGCCATCATCTTATGCATTAAATGCGGAGGCGTGTTTTGAAGGTCTGCAGGCTTTCTGTGCACCCGTTGCAGAGACGTGTCTTGAGAGAAACTGTCACCGCTCTGTGCAATTAGACGTAGAGACGTGCCTCGAATCCCGTACAAAGTGTAGCTTTTGATGTGGCAGGCGGTTTGTATGCTGCGGAGCGTAAAACAGTTCATGTTTGCCTGTGTAAAACAGGGCGGCGTATTCCCTTGTATGCAAAAGAGCGGTTTATGCTGAGGGGACTCCAGTAAACGAAGGTTTGGTGATATTTTACCAAATCCTCTGCATTAATTGGTGAGATCCGCCATCATACTGTGGGACGCATCCCGAGAGGTCTGCCATCGTTTTCAGCCGTCGTCTGGGTAGCCGTGCATCACCTTTTGTCAGGAGTCAGAGGTCAGATTCACTGCGTGACTTGACAAGTTCATTTCTGGGAAGATGAAGCGTTCCTCGTACGCTATAACGCTGCTTTGAGAGCGGATGAGTTTTACGCCATGGAGGCGATGAAGAACTCTGTTTCACGCTGGAGCGGCCTGGACGTACTGCACTTATGCGGATGGTCCTTTGAGTTTTATTTTTCACGCTGTATTTTAGCGGAGAAAACTCTGTTGTACGCCTGATGGCTCTGAAGGCCTCTGCTTACGCTGCTCTGTATCAAGAGGCTGCGTAGCTCTTCCCAGCGCATTTTTCATGCTTCTATATACATCACATATTACCAAGTCTTCTAGATGATCAGCCATGAACCTCATCTTCTTTGGCAAACTTTTCCAGATATCTTGTACCAGTTTCAGTATCTTCAGGTGATTTGTTGGTTATTACGCCGACATCTTCATCATCACGGTCACTAGTTATTTGACTGTTAAGCTCATCAAAAGTAACATTAATAGATTCTTCAACAATCATAGATCTCTTGTTAAAGATCTATAACCTTTACTCTTAGCAGCATATCCGAGATGTATACCTTCATCAACTTTTGAGTCAAATTTACCTAAGTTATCCTTAGTATTCATAATTAAATATCTACATCCAAAAACTTTAAAATAAGAAATATTAGGAGTTCTACCAAACCATAACTCATAAGATATCTTCTTCGATATATGTCAAATTAGAACTTTATTCAATACATGGCATGCTGGATTGACAGCTTCTGCCCAAAAGTATTTTGGAAGGCTAAATTGATTTAACATAACTATGGCCATATCCCCGAGAGTTCTATTCTTTCGTTCCACGACACCATTTTGTTGAGGAGTTCTAGGACAAGAGAATTCATGAGAATAACCATTAGAATGATAGAAACTTCTAAAGTCAGCATTTTCGAACTCGCCACCATGATCACTTCGGATACGATTAATTATAAAGCCTTTTTTCATTTTAAAACTTTTTACGGAAAGAGAAAAATTCAAAAAATGATCACTTTTATTTACAAAAAATAAACCCAAGTATATCTAGAATAATTATCTATAATTACATATTCATATAGCTTCCTTCCAAGACTAGTAATTCGGATAGGTCCAAATAAATCTATGTGCAGTAATTAAAGCGGTCTAGAGGTACTTACAACATTTTTAGATATAAAGGAAGATTTGGTTGAATTATTCTTTTCACAATCAGTATAAACCATATCTTTCTTGAATATTATGTCTAGCAAGCCTCTTACCAATTTCTTTGATGATAATCTTGCAATAGTGTCCATGTTGGCATGTCCTAGACGTATATGCCAAAGCCTACTCTCATCCTTGTTAGCATATAAGCATCTATAGAGTATTTGTCTTTCGTAAAATCCATACCATAACCATAGTCGTCCAGATGACTGATGCTCAGTAGAATATGTTTTAATTCAGTTACTAAACAAACATCTTTTATTTCAGGATAAGGAGAATTATCAATATTACCGTTACCGATAATATACCATTTTAGATTGTTCCCGAAGGAGACGTATCCTTCTTTCTTCATCGATAGCATTGTAAATAGGGATGCATCACCAGTCATATGTCGTGAGCAACTACTATCGAGAATCTATTTGTTTTTAGCATGAGAGGGCTGGCCCACCTAGAACTTGAGTAGATGTGACCTTTGGTCCCCTTTTTTTAGGGTCTTGAAATGTTAGTTTTTGGTACCAATGCACATATATTCATATCAACTAATTTTTTAACTTTGTATTCTCGTAAAATGTGTCCTTGTCTACCACAATAATGACATGTCGTAAAGGTGTTAGTGATTGATGAAGCATGGTAAGTAAAAGTATGTGAAGTGGTATATCGTTTCTTTCATGGATATTTGTAAAAGAAAGCATGATTGTGTGTAGCATGTGATTTACTTGCTTTCTTCGGCAGTATTTTATGATGAGTCACCTTGTGTCTTGTGTTAGACTGAGTAGTAGGTTTTATTACCTACTTTTCCAATCTAATATCTAACTTTTTAGATGTGTCAAACACTTCTTGATATCTAGTCGTGAGTGCATCTATCCTTTGTGCAGCTTGATTATACTTCTTCTTCTCAGCTAGATTATACTTCTTTTTCTAAGGCATCATTGAGTTATCAGCTTCATATAGTTCATGAATAATTTTAATTTTAGGATTATTTTATTTAATATTGTGCATGCATGATTATTTAATTATTATATTATTTATTGTTTGTTAGTTGTAGATTTGTTTTAGACTTGTGTAGTAGACCTAACCCATTTATTAGATGCAAGAACCCAACTTTTTAGATTGGTTTAGTTTGATCCCATGAGTTAGGCCCATGGAGTAGGAGGTTGGATTAATTAGTAAAACCATTAGACTAGAACCTTCTCTCCCTAATTAATTCTTCATGAGAGGAACCAAGGGGTAATTGAGACATTTTACATGGCTTGCGAGAGGGTTATATGGCCGGCCACTTCTAGAGGAGAGAGAAACTATTTCATTTCACCAATTTCCCAATTCTTTAGATCTATAATTTTCCTCTTCCAATTCTCTCTATTCCCTCATAAATTCTCCACAAATTATTTACCAATTCCTTCCCTAATTCTTCATTGAGGCTTCTACATCAAGGATCTACCAGAAGGAAGCAAGGAACAAGGGGGAGGAGGCCAAGATCTACAAGGAGAGGAGCAACTTCGCATTTAGGGACTTTTCATTGGAAATCCATCTCCCAATAGGTACATTTTAGTTTTCCCCCTTCTAATAGACTCTAGATATGAGATTTAACCATGAGAAACCAACTCACATACATAGGCTACCCATAGAAATTAGTTTTAGGTTCATCGGAGACCTACGGTGGAAGTTATATCCAATTTGGTGTCAATTTTAGGAGAATTCCGAGATTGACACATGTAGTAGTTGTCATTGGGTCTAATAGATCTAAATGACATTTGATTTCTTATTTGTGACTAGTGTCGTATCCACAATTGGATACGTCTAGGCCGTATCTCGTCAATTTGACAAAATGGGTTAATTTTGGGGGTTTTTCTCCGACACCGGGCCTTGTGCATATCACATTGTGACACGGACACATAGTTACTCTAATTACTGTACGAATTATTCATAATTAGTGTATTACACTTGTTCGTTTCCTCCGGGATACGTTTGGTTGTGTGGTGGAGCCGTATCGCAAGCATATCATAGAGCAAGTGTGATACGGGTGCGGTACACTCCACATGTTTGATATTTTGTCTTCCTTGCTATACGTACATATATATATATATAATATATATATATATATATATATATATATATATATATATATATATATATATATATACACTAATATATACATATGTATATCACTTAATTATCATATACATATATATATATATATATATGTATATGTGTTTGCGTGTTGTTGTGTGAGCAGTCAGTACTCAACTAGAAAGTGAAGAGGGAGTGCTGCATCAGGCCACAGCAGGGAGTCACCTCGAGGCCACAACAGGGATGTGCAGCAGCTGCACTCGGGCAGCAGGGACTGCATAGTCAGTTTACTGTGCTGCTGTACATAGTTTTGGTGTAAGAGGCTTCACTGCACAGCAGGAAGCTCGGTGCTGATGTGCACTCGGGCAGCAAGCAGTCGAGGCACAGCAACCATCTACATAGCAATGTGAAATGGCAAGGATCAGGCAAGTTAGCTCTGAGTCAGTTCAGTCTTTCAACTGTGAAATACAACATTGTGATATAGTGAGTTAACCAAGGGATCAGCTAGATGGGTTCAGCACTGTGCATGGCAAAGAGCCCGAGCACAGTATCCACAGGTCAAAGTCTCAGTTTTTGTGTGGGTTCAGTTAGTTTTCAGTCTCTGGGTTCAGTTCAGTTTTGAGCTATTAGCCTATTAGTTTTGGGTAGTTAGTTCCAGGTATCAGTAGGATTAGTATGTTAAGGTATTTGAGTAGTAGTTAGTATATATATATATATATATATATATATATGTTAGTATACTAGTAAATAGTTAGCTATGTATGCATATTTTGTTAATAGTTAGATATATTATAGTAGTTAGTTATATATGTATTAGTTATATGTTAGTATTTGGGTTACCTTGGGATACCAAGGTATTACCAAAGTATTGGGCCAATCTCCAAGGTATTGACTTTGGGTATCGAGATAGGTGCGATACTCATTGGTGAAGGCCAAGGTATCATATTTTTCTTGTTTTGATCTAGTATTATAATATATGACTTGTACATATATAAAATAGTATTTTTATATACGAAAACTTGCGTATCTTAGGATACGGCTCTTTGAGTGCCTTGTTGTTTCTTAGCTTAGCTAGTATAGCATAGTTTCATAGTGTATCGACTTAGTGATTTAGTATTAGACTCTTGCAACCTAGATTTTATTGGTTTGACTTAGAAATGGCGTATCGACCTAAAATTGCTTCAACTTCACTTATTTTTATTCTTGAACCTTGTATTGATGCAACATTCCATATATAGGTTGTGTGACACCAGCTTGGGCATCGAGAGACAAACCTTGCTCAGGACTTCAGGCGAGTATATTTCTTTGATAGTTTTTAATTCATAATATTATATATATGCATGTCTAGAATTGTATACTTGATCCCGACACAGCGATTTCACGGACTGATACTATATAGATCCCGTTAGGAGATGTTATCCCCTACTGTGTTCAGCGGGTACTCATGTACATTGTATCTTATCGTGTATATTGGGTATTGATTACATTCGTGTTCACACACTGCTCATATTCAGTGTGCTTATTCGTGTACACCCACCTCTCGTGTTCGGTGGTTATGATATTCCTGTACACCCACTGCTCGTGTTCAGTGGTTATATTTTATGTTCGTAGCGTGTCGTGATTGGATCTATCGCTATTAGTTGGGGGTGGGAGATCAGGAGTTGATTATGTGATCAAAGTCCCATTGTTACATCGTGTACATTCTGGTTACATACCTCACTTGTAATCGTCTTACCTAATCATGTTCACCCTAACCGATCACATAATGAACTTGTATTCTGAGGCATATTAGTTAGATTGTAGTTACTTCATCATATTGCTGATATTCATATTGTTGATCTATATTCTTGTACATTACATGTATATCTATTGTTCATTCATTCATATGTTTAGTGATCGTGTATTTTATTTCTATATCTGTTTATATGCTCGATTATGCTATTGAAACTTCTTTCAGAGGTATGTACTTTGTTCCAATCCTGATTGGATATATTTTTTCAGATGACTGGCTTATAGAGCAGTGTCCCACATTCTATTGGCCGTAGGATGGCGTACCTATAGAGGATACTCCTATTGACCAGGAGGACTTAGTTGCAGAGCCTAAGGAGGTCTAGATTATATTTGTATTGGATTATTTTAGACTATTATTTTGGTGGATTCACATCTTATATATTATTTCAGATTGTGGATTGTATCTTTATTCTTTCCTTCGCTATTCCATTCGTACATTATTCTTCCTTAGTTTATTTTGTGATTGAGATTAGTTATTCATGTGAGATACCATATTGCTCCTCCGTTTGGAGTTGAGATGATTGGCAGGTACCATATTATATTGTTGAGATGTTAGATAGTTAGAAATAACCCAGACAACGTTCTATCGCCGATTCTACGGCGTAGGCTGGGCGTAACCACGTACTCGTGCCCGAATATCTAGGTGCGGGTCGTGACATCTGTATCATGGAACTTAAAGTAGGCTAGTAGAATAATAAAGCAAAATATATAGAAATTAGCCCATAACACGATGTAAACTCTCCCCTCTTATGTAACCTTATATATTGTATCATGACACACAAGATCATGACCTTTATCTATCACAATGAGTCAAAGTAAGCTAAATATAATTATATGTATATATATATCACCGCACGAGTCCTATATCCCTATATAGAATCTAAAATACCAAGAATATATCGAGATAAATTCTGCCACATGAAGGTCGTGTCAAGTGTCCTAAGGTCTGATATTCAAAGAGTATAAGCATGTAATATGGGTTCATGGTATCAACTTTCTAACTAATGATACTCGACTCCGCTGACGGACGTCGACACCCCAATCTGGTTTGGACAGTAAGTATCGTCTAACAGTCCTAGGGTAACCATGTACATCACTAAAAATATATAATAATAATATCCAATGCCAAATAATAAAATGGGAACTTGTCATGCCCTAGTCCCAAAATACGTAGGACTAGGAATACGTAAGCATGACAGCCGTATGTAAATGGCAACTCCAATATATGAATACCATTATACACACGTACGCTGTATTATGAATATTAACTCACATGTGGTATATATATTGTCACAAGTCACACGGCATAACTAACTCTCATCCACAAAAATCATCATAAAGAAATAAATGATCCAATATGTCAATAAACCAAATATGAACTAGTCGAGAAGAACTAATAGTTGGATGGAGACAAATCCACTACCAACTAGAATATAAGAGAAACAAAATAAGTACATCATCTAATGAACAACGAGACTCGAAGAGAAGACCTCCTCAAAAGATAACGAAGTAGCAAGTCCTGATCTGTACTCCTGCAAATAGCTATGATCGTCTACACCTGGAAAGGGACCAGGTCCTCAGAGGAAAGTAACAAGATACATAAAAGCATGCCAATAAAGTACTGAAAATAAACTTCCAATGGGTCGCATAACCGTCTATGTGAATGCACTTTGAGAACAACTTTTCAACAAGTGGGCTATCTGGCTAAAATGGGATTGGCATGATTCTCTCAGAGAATCAGGGGCCTACAAAGCATGTCGTCTTTTGAACGCCAGAGGCCGCCTGATAATATATAGGGGTCATCATGATCGCGCATCTCCGGCGGAGCGTACGGGTTACACAAGGAAAGTGCAAAGGAGCCCAAACGCCTTACTTGTTGTCCTCCCCACCCCATGCACTAAACATGTCATATCCATGACACGATAATACCTCTAATAACTGCCAAGTCTTTTAGCATACAAATTCTATCAGCAGTTATTCCCTATCGCACGTCTCATACGTACAAGTGGCCAAACCCATCATGCAAGTCTGTGTCCTACATGGGACTCACTCTCGTGTAACAGATGTGTCACGGCCAATGAAATCTAATGATGCCTCCAATTATGTGGTGGTCTCGTAAAACTAGGTCAACATGCATAATATATAATAAAGATAAAATACGAAGCTACCGTAGTTGCACCTAAGTTATTCTTGGATGCGCAGTTTATATAGCAGTTAAAATAAATGAACTAAATAAAAAAAAAATACATGCATCGTATGGAATGTAAATCACAGTAAAATGGCAAGGTACACTTGCCTGGCTAGAAAGCTGCGTAATATAAACGTCCATGTGTCAATCACATGGGATCAGAAACTATGGCATCCGAATAAACATCTCCGGATGCTGAAATAAAAATCACCAACATTCCCTGAATAAGCAAGGTAGTCAGAAAAGCCCACCCTTTCGTCCAATTTGGACACAGGAGCAAAACGGTAATTTTGGGTCAAAGTGGGGTCCACATATGGGCCACTTTGCACCGAAAAGCGTACCGGAGATAAAGGTCTCTAAATAGGAAAAATTATAGGTCAAACAGATTCTAAACGTCGATACAAACTCAATGGTATGTCCAATTTTAGATTCCGGTGAGCCGAACACAAATTCGCCCTTAAAGTCAACTGTGGGGCCCGCAAATAGGCGTCTTGGGCAACTGTCTCGGAATTGCATGAAACTTGGGTCACAAGACCAGCGTGATACCACGAATCCAATGGCGTAAGTTTCGTCGCATTCCGACGAGCGTACACAAAACGGCCGGGTGTTTTGCAAAAGTCGCAATACGGAAACTTTTTACGGATATAGGGCGATTCTGACGCGCACACATGTCCAAATCAGTTTTCGCGAAAGCCAACAAGTCAGGATATACCATACGCGCTTTTTTGTGTAATTGGTATGCGACGAGACGGTCCCGTTTGGCGGGACGTGCTCCGTATCACAAAATTTTAAGTTTTAAAATAACAAATTTTTGGTCGTTTTGGAGGCCGAATAATTTAACACATAGAACAAATTAACAAAAACTAAAAGAACAGAAAAAATCTTGGTTATATTGGGAAGAAAAATCTTTTAATTAGTTTTCGAAAATATTAAGCAGGTTGGTGGCAAATTGGGTGTGAACATGGGGGTTTGGGTTGAAGTTTCTGGACTGATTTTAGTCAGTTTTTCAGCCATTTTTCGATCGAATTTTAGACCAATCTAGGGCACAAAAACTTGTCCCACTTGAATAAAAATCCTAGAGGATCAGGTTGTGAACGTACACGAATAAATCGCTCAAAAAAATAATCAAAATTGAGGGAGATACATCACCTTGAAGATGGGTGCTCGGGACGGTGTTTCTGTACGCGTGTGGTGCGTGTGTGCGGCCGGAGGCGGCCCGCGGCTGTGGCGGCGCAGCGACGCTGAGTGGCTGGGGTCGGCGGGGAGCGGGACTGGGGTAGGGTTAGGGTTTGTGTATGGTTTATATATATATGTATATATATGTATATATAGAGATCGATAGAGAGAGATACTGGGAGAGGGAAAGGGTTCCAGGGGGGGATGGTTTTACTGGGGATGGGTTTTGCTTTGGGGATGGGTTTTTAGTTATAGGAATTAGGTTGTTTAGAAATAGGTTTTGGGTTTTGGTTTTATATTTATTTATTTTTCTTCTCTTTTTCTTTTCTTTTCTTTTTCTTTTTTTTTTCTTTTTCTTTTCTTTTCTTTTCTATTCTTTTGTTTTTATATTTCTATTATTATTATTATTATTATTATTATTATTATTATTATTATTATTATTATTATTATTATTATTATTATTATTATCATTATCATTATCATTATCATTATCATTATCATTATTATTATTATTATTAATAACTATATAAATATTAACATATATATATTTACATTTATAGATGATGTTAAAAATCCCAAAAATAGTATTTACACACAAAATAAAATTTAAAAATTATTTTGTAAAGCTTTAATAAAATACAACACCCAAAATTTTTTAAAATATTTTATAATTAATAATTAGATATTTATTTAGTTATAATAAATCAAGTAATTATATTATCTAATTAACTAAGTAAATAATTAAATGGTTATCCACAAAACAAGTAATAGTAAATAATATGCACATCTATAAAAAGAGAATTTGCCTAACATGGCACAGAAAATTATGGGCAACTATTTGTAGGAAGTTAGAATTAAAAAATAACCACAATTAAATTATATATATAAATTATCTAAATATTTAACACTTACTCTATGGTCTTTACACTAATGTCATACTAATGCCAAGGGATCGAATTTCTGTGCCAAGAAAAGATCATACAGTTACTGTCTCCTGTGTAGGCTACTTCCTATGAAGGAAGATACGAATTTTGGGGCCATCCTATATTATTAATGTCCAAACCATGGTGAAGTGTCCTAATAAAATTATTGAGTTTTATTTGATCTAAAAAAATATTCTAAAATAAATACAAGAAAAACAATTATACACAAAATACCTATTTTTGGGTGAGGGGGTTTATAATCTACCCAACTTAAAAAAAATTTGTCCTCGAAATTAAAATAAGGTATGATTTGTTAAATCTATCACATTCGTATATAAGGCAAGTCTATCGCAATCTCTTCCAAAAATTTAGATAACGAAATCTATTCAAATTCATCGCAATCACTTTAAAATTAAAATAACCACTGTTCAAATCAAAATTCAATATATCGTAATCTCTTCTCAATTTTCAAATTATCAACATCAAAATTTAAGTCAAATTCATATAACATCTTTAAAATTTAAATAACACATATCAAAATTTATATCACGATTTTTAACTATCATAATCTCCTCTAGATTTTAAACAATACACAATTATAATCAAATCTTATTCCTATTTTTAACTTATGAATTTTTTTACTCTTCAAATTTTAAATTTAACTTCCATCCTCAATATTTTAAATAGGTGATCCAACAATCAAATTTTAAATTTTAATTTAAAGCATCAAATTATAAAATTTTAAATCTAATTCACCAATTGTTCAAGTCTAAAATTCTAAATTTATCCTCAAAATTTAAATCGATGATTCAACCTTCAATATTCAGAATTTAAATGATGTGCTCAAAGTATAAATATTTGGTCCGCAATATCAAGATTTCAAAATTTATTAATCCTCATCGTCTTAATTATTCTTATAAAAATTCTTAAAATTAAAATGACTTAAAGCTCTCAATCTAATCTTACTTGATCACAATCAAGTTAACAATGCAACTTCTACCCAACTTAGAATTTATCCATCTATCACATAAGGCTATACATTTAAGAAAGGCTTCCTCAAATTATTTAATCATATTATTCAATCCTCAAACACAAAATATCTCACATGTGGTGTGCCCTTAATTACAAAAGATAATCACCAAGTAATGTGATTGGCCTATGGGGTATATCTAGTACTCTCTGTGTATCAAACTTATACCAAGCACAAGCGTTCGTCTTTCCGAAATAGGGGAAGACGGAGAACAATAATAAAGAATTCAGGAAGGAGGTGATAAAATACAAGTACGAGATTCAAGACAATTTTAAGAATTCAAAAGAGAGTTGTCAAGGAAGTTGTGGATTAAAATCTTATTTTGGTAAATTTCTATTCGCATGTTCATATCAGAGCAGTTATGTACCTGATATGATATGCTCTGACCTGTCTAGAGGGCAAGTATATTCGTTTACTAGTCAACTATATATCTCCATCCATGTAAAGTAGTCATACGAAGAGCGAACCAAGTGCAGTAAGGTTAGCTAGACCATAATACACTGATTCTGATTTTAGACAATATATTAGTGTGTATACCCAATAATACATATATCATGATCAAGCTCGATAAAAGAATAAGCTTGCAAAACTAGGCTATAACAACAGCATAAGTCGAGTTAGTCCAGAAAATATAAGTACGCTGAATTATGATGAAAGAAGGTACAAAATAATTCAAGTTCACCAAGAAGATGAGACTCGCCCGGTGTTGTGCCTCTACAGTTGCCATACTAACTCATTGTCTAAGTCTCTAGTTGACCAAATGGGGGTATGGGCCTCTAAGTTCTACAGTCTGGATAAACACTATTGTCTTATGCTAGCATATTGTTGGTGTCATTCAATTACACTTCATTAATGGGTCAAAAGGACTATGTTACTAGGTTGTGAGGCATACTACCCAACTTAAAATAATCAACTAATATTGTAACTGCCTTGAGGGGATTCTACAAAATAACCTTGTTCTTGTAAATAAAGTAGAAACTCTTGTTAGGGTATACGAAAAAAGATCTTGGTACCTATTAGGGTATCATATTGCTTTATATAGGTAATAGTCATCTTAAGTCTTAATCATAGTGCTTATAGAACAAAAGCGTTAATATTAAGAATGGAGAAGTTACTGGTTCTCAAGTGAAAGAGGATATAACTTGTATTGAGATATGGGTACAAATCACGTGATTTGAAACTAAAGGATAATCATAAAATCATAATCTAAATAAACAACTTAACTATCAAGTTCTAATTACCAAGCACATAATTTCAAAATTCAAGATTAACATCTATAATCTTAGCAAACTATATATCCTTACCATAAACGAAAATTACTTGGTCTACAATCAGAAGGGTTAGGTGGCACGAATTGAAAGTTAAAGAAAAATTTTAGTCGTCGCACAAATAGCGAGCGTTAAGATTTCGGAGGAACAAGATATTAAATTAAAATGAGAGACTCTTGATAATATCATGGTTTCCTAAGAAAATATGGTATGCTAATCTCTGTGTTCGAGGTATGATCAAGAAAAATATTCTATTTATTCCTCTTGGTTTCCTAAGGTACTGTTCTGCTAATATCAAGACAATAAGCTAAATTTATAGTTCTCTAATACTATCTCACTATGAAAGTTAGGTTTAGTCCTAATATTCAAACTTGAATTTCTATTGGTTCCTCAATACTAGGGTCAAACAATATGGTCAAATTTATAACTAACCCTAGTAGTATTTATACTACTCACAAGTCCTTCATAAATATATCAAGGGATAATGGTCAATTAATCTACAGGTAAGGGATGCTGGGGTTCATTAGGTATTATAAACTTAGTGATGTGCCAATATTCTAGTTGTATTCTTAGTAGGAATGTTACCCTAATTATCATCCTAACAACAAGGATTCCTATATTCTAGTAGAAGGCTATACTCAAGGAACTATTAGGAAAGTACATGAATCATGCAGGATGCAATTATTTAAATAGAACGGATTGGAAGGAAGGTGAGTCATAGTCAAATATGGATGAGATCCTTTACTCTAATCCTATTTGTAGGCTTGCTCGGTATAGTAACGTAACCAAGACAATATACTCTTGACCTGCATGAGCCACCACTAAAAATATGTCACGCTCCAGTCCCAAAATACGTAGGACTAGAAATACGTAAGCATGCCAGCCGTATGTATATGGCAACTCCAATATATGGATACCATTATACACACGTACGCTGTATTATGAATATTAACTCACATGTGGTGTATATATTGTCACAAGTCACAGGGCATAACTAAATCTCATCCACAAAAATTAACATAAAGAAATAAATGATCCAATATGTCAATAAACCAAATATGAACTAGTCGAGAAGAACTAATAGTTGGATGAAGACAAATCCACTACCAACTAGAATATAAGAGAAACAAAATAAGTACATCATCTAATGACCAACGAGACTCGAAGAGAAGACCTCCTCAAAAGATAATGAAGTAGCAAGTCTTGATCCGTGCTCCTGCAAATAGCCATGATCGTCTACACCTGAAAAGGGACCAGGTCCTCAGAGGAACGTAACAAGATACATAGAAGCATGCCAATAAAGTACTAAAAATAAACATCCAATGGGTCGCCTAACCGTCTATGTGAATGCACTTTGAGAACAACTTTCCAACAAGTGGGCTATCTGGCCAAAATGGGATTAGCATGATTCTCTCGGAGAATCAGGGGCCTACAAAGCATGTCATCTTTTGAACGCCAGAGGCCGCCTGATAATATATAGGGGTCATCATGATCGCGCATCTCCGGCGGAGCATATGGGTTACACAAGGAAAGTGAAAAGGAGCCCAAACGCCTTACTTGTTGTCCTCCCCACCCCATGCTCTAAAAATATCATATCCATGACACGATGATACCTCTAATAACTGTCAGGTATCCTAGCATGAAAATTCTATCAGCAGTTATTCCCTATCGCACGTCCCATACGTACAGGTGGCCAAACCCGTCACGCAAGTCTGTTTCCTACATGAGACTCACTCTCGTGTAACAGATGTGTCACGGCCAATAAAACCTAATGATGCCTCCAATCATGTGGTGGTCTCGTAAAACTAGGCTAACATGCATAATATATAATAAAGATAAAATACGACGCTACCGTCGTTGCACCCAAGTTATTCTTGGACTCGCAGTTTATATAGCAGTTAAAATAAATGAACTAAATAAAAAAATAAAATGCATGCATCATATGGATTATAAATTATATTACAATGGCAAGGTATACTTGTCTGGCAAGAAAGCTACATAATATAAACGTCAAGGTGTCAATCACAAGGGATCAGAAACTATGGCATCTGAATAAAATCTCCGGATGCTGAAATAAATATCACCAAAATTCCCAAAATAAGCGAGGTAGTCAGAAAAGCCTACCCTTTCGTCTAATTTGGACACAGGGACAAAACAGTAATTTTGGGTCAAAGCGGGGTCCACATATGGGCCACTTTGCACCGAAAAGCATGCCAGAGGTAAATGTCTCTAAATGGAACAAATTATAGGTCAAACAGATTTTAAATATCGATACGAACTCAATGGTATGTCCAATTTTGAATTCCGGAGAGCCAAACAAAAATTTGCCTTAAAGTCAACCGTGGGGCCCGCAAATAGGTACCTTGGTCAACTGTCTCGGAATCGCATAAAACTTGGGTCACAGGACCAGCGTGATACCACGAATCCAACGGCACAAGTTTCGTCGCATTGCGACGAGCGTACACAAAACGGCGGTGTGTTTTGCTAAACTCGTGATACGGGGACTTTTTACGGATACTGGGCAATTTTGACGTGCACACACGTCTAAATCAGTTTCCGTGAAAGCCTACACGTCAGGATATACCATACATACATTTTGGTGCAATTGGTATGCAATAAGGCGGTCCCGTTTGGCGAGGCGTGTTATGTATCACAAAATTTTAAGTTTTAAAATAATAAATTTTTGGTCGTTTTGGAGGCCGAATAATTTAACACATAGAACAAATTAACAAAAACTAAAAGAACAAAAAAATCCTCAGTTATATTGGGAAGAAAACCCTTTTAATTAGTTTTCAAAAATATTAAATAGGTTGGTGGCAAATTGGGTGGGAACATGGGGGTTTGGGTTAAAGTTTCTGGACTGATTTTGGTCAGTTTTTCGACCATTTTCCGGTCGAATTTTTGACCAATGTAGGGCACGAAAACTCATCTCGCTTGAATACAAATCCTAGAGGGTCAGGTTATGAACGTACACGAACAAACCGCTCGCAAAAATATTTAAAATTGAGGGAGATACATCACCTTGAAGATGGGTGCTCGGGGCAGTGTTTCTGCACGCGCGCGGTGCGTGCGCGCGGCCGGCGGTGGCGGCGGCGGCCCGCGGCTGCGACTGCGCGGCGACTTTGAGGGGCGGGGTTCGACGGTCGGTCGTCGGGGCGCGAGACTGGGGAAGGATTAGGGTTTGTGTATAGTTTATATATATGTGTATATATATGTATATATAGTGATCGAGAGAGAGAGATACTGGGAGAGGGAAAGGGTTCACGGGGGGGATGGTTTTGCTGGGGATGGGTTTTTAGTTATAGGAATTAGGTTGTTTAGTAATAGGTTTTGGGTTTTGGTTTTATATTTATTTATTTATTTTTCTTCTCTTTTTCTTTTCTTTTTCTTTTTCTTTTTTTTTCTTTTTCTTTTTCTTATTTTTATTATTATTATTATTATTATTATTAACTATATATATATATATATATATATTAACATATATATATATATATATATATATATATATATATATATATATATATATATATATATATATATATTAACATATATATATATATATATATATATATATATATATATATATATATATATATATTACATTTATAGATGATGTTAAAAATCCTAAATAATATTTGCACACAAAATAAATTTTAAAAATTATTTTGTAAAGCTTTAATAAAATACTACACCCAAAATATTTTATAATTAATAATTAGACATTTATTTAGTTATAATAAATCAAGTAATTATATTATCTAATTAACTAAGTAAATAATTAAATAGATATCCACAAAATAAGTTATAGTAAATAATATGCACATCTATAAAAAGAGAATTTGCCTAACTTGGCACGGGAAATTATGGGCTACTATTTGTAGGAAGTTGGAATTAGAAAATAACCACAATTAAATTATATATATAAATTATCTAAATATTTAACACTTACTCTATGGTCTTTACACTAATGTCATACTAATGCTAAGGGTTCGAATTTTTGTGCCACGAAAAGATCCTACAGGTAATGTCTCCTGTGTAGGCTACTTCCTATGTAGGGAGACACAGATTTCGGGGCCATCCTATATTATTAATGTCCAAACCATGGTGAAGTGTCCTAATAAAATCATTGAGTTATATTTGATTTAAAAAAAAATATTCTAAAACAAATACAAGAAATACAATTACACACAAAATACCTATTTTTGGGTGAGGGGGTTTACAGAACTGCTGTACAACTTGGCAAGGTACACTTGCCTGTATTCGGTTGCTGCTCAATCGTCTGCCAGATGTCCTCCACTACTAGAATAATTCAAATTAGCGACGTCTGGAAACATCACTAATGGCATAAAAATGTCGCTAAAAAACTTAGTGACATAATTAGTTATGCTTCATTGAAGTCACATTTAAGCTAGTCGTTGACAGAAAAATATCGCTATTGCGATATTTTCTTGTGATATATTCACGTCGCTAATATTTTTCATATTAGCGATGTTTAGCGACACAATATAGCTATATTAGAAAAGTGATGTGTGTCGCTAAACGTTGCTAATATTTTTCTATTTAGGGATATTTTGTAACACATTTAGCGTATGCTGACCTGGTAAATATTGTCATGTCAGTAATTTAGTGACGTTTAGCCGCATAATTAACCACGTTCTGATATAAACGTCGCTAAATTGAAAAACATAATTTAAAAAAATAGAATAAATATATTCTTGCAGTTTGTCATATGTCCCTACATTATCATAGTTTAAAAATAATAGACAGACCCAGATCAACCCTCCATTGAATTTTGTTGGTTCGCTGACCCCTCGGTGGAACTCTCAACACTGGTAAATTTTCATGCATTCAATATAAATAATAAAGTAAAATTAAAAGATATAGACACATTCTCAATAAATAAAGTAAGAAAATAAATATCCAGCAAATTCAAATGCATCATAAAAACTAATTCTGAAAAAAATATCCAGTAAGCATCACAACTAGTACTGGATGTGAACAAATAAAGTCTGAAACACTATCTCAAACATAAATGACCCAATATCATGGGCCAAATGTCTGAAAACAAATAAATTATCCTAACTAGAACTACTGCTGATCTAGAGGAGGAGCACTGCGAAGAGCCTAGGAGATGAGCCTGTCTAAAGAACAACTACTACTGATCAGGAGGAGAAGGAGTACCACCACGAATCTGGCACATCAGCGAGGCCCATTGCACTAGTAAAATCATCATGGCACCCGATGGAGAAGTCTATGCAGTCAATATAGATGTCAATGTCGGCATACAAGGAGGATGGATCTGCTCCAACGATGTCAGTCGAGCGTTGCAACTATCCAAGACAGATAACATCCTTATAGTACTTTGCTCCACTGACTGGCTCATCTGAACCTGTGACGTCTGCAGCCTCGCCAGTGCATCGCCTATGGCTACATATGACCCTTGTAGCGCAGTCACATTACGCTCTGTCGACGTGGCTAGATCGCTCAGCTCCGCGATGCTATGATCAAGAGAATCAAAATGCGTTACGATTACATCATCGTTCGTCTGAGGTATGGGCTGCGACGTAATTCTCTACAGCAACTTATCACGCAGAGATGCAATCTGATGGTCAACCCACTCCTGCTGGGCTTGTACCAACTCCTGGGAGGGATGTGTGGTATGCATACTGACAGAGGGGGTCCTATAGGACTGCGACACAACATAGGCGCCATATGATCCCGTACCGTAGTACGAACCCCTCTACAGACCACCAACGACGGTCATCCACAGCTCGTCAACCAATGAAGCTGGGATGGTGGGGGCTGCGAGAAACCACGGACCTCTCCCTATGTGGGCCGGGTCGACCGCTCACGGAGCCTAAGATACTCATCCTTAAAAATACGTATCTCTCGATAAGCGTACTACTAACTATCCACTCGTCATGCATAATTATTAATATATATCTAAGGTACTTATTACTATCTACATGAATATTTATTTGTATATTTTCTAAGTTATATTAAAATTAACAAAATATAAAGTAATACTTACATAGATCTGTGTGGCCCTCTCATCGATGAGCTGTCCTCCCTTCCTATGGGTGGCGAGGAAGACTGTCATCATGTTAGCATCCTCACCCCTCTGGACCTATTAAAAAAATATATTATATGTTACTAAAATTAAATATTTTATACTACTTGATTAAAATACTATGTATACAATAAAATATATACCATGCGACAGAAATATTTTGTCATCGGAATCGACCCACCACACCACTTTTCTGCCTTCTTCCTGGCTGCCTTCCCCTTCTCTGACTTTTTATTGTACCTAGGATCGTTAAATATAACCGTCATCGTGGTCCACTACTAAGGCATGATCCAACCTTGGATTGGTTGTCCCAAACGATTACGATCCTTCTGGTCCAAGATCGCATCATGGATAAGTTTGGCGGAGACGACCGAAAAGTGTTGCTCGATCACCTCAGCCCAGTGTGGCGGATAGAAATATATTTTCTACGAAAAGTAATATAGAAAGCTATATAAAAAAGACCAAATTAGATTATTGATATTAAAATCAAATTTACTTTTACCTTGAAGTTCGCAAACCAGAATGCCTTCCTCTCGTCCGGGGCATCCGAGTAGTTAATCCAAGGGCCACCATAGTTGTAACTCAAAAAGTCCCAATGATCTATGTACCGACGAGGGACGATATCTATATATAGATAATTATGTTAAAAAAAGTGAATATATATTTATATATGCGTAAGAAAACTAAAATTAATTAACTTACTTTGTAGGCCCATCGACCCAAATCTCTGTCCTCGTCTCGTCCGGAGGAGCACACGGAGGATCACTCTGAAACATGTGAGAAGACGAAGGCGCAGTCGGCTGGGCCTCGTCCATCTGCTCCTCGATACCCATGGTACCGTCAGAAGAAGGAACGATGGACGGAGGAATAGTCTTAGGCCTGGAACTCCTCGTCCCAGGAGTACTACAAGGAAGAGAGTGGTCGAAAGGCTAGAATAATAGGAGACGAGGGTCCGGACCTAGTACCATGTCCCGAAGGAGAACTGTCAGTTGGAGTAGCATGTCGTCTAGATACTCTACCTCTAGACTGACCGAACGATTCGTGTCATACTGTCACACCTGACTTATGACAAACAAAATTAAAGTTGCAAGTAAACAGTTTAAATACAGTACACGTTTCAAACGAAAAGCCTTAGTTTGGTCCATGCAATACGAACATGAGAGACGACCATGAGTGCTCCATCCTTATAACATGAAATAAGCCGAAAAGTCATTGATAGTCCACATAAGTGCTGCCCTTATCTGAAATTTTTGGTTTTTTGAAATATCGTACGTGTTGGCGCATACTTGCCACAGTTGATTCAACTCATCTATCAACGGTTGCAAGTACACATTGATGTTCCTCTTCGGATTGTTCGGACCCGGGATAATGACGGTAGGTTGTACGGGGTGACGATCACAAGCCAACATGAATACTGGGAGCCCAAAAGTCTGAATGGGGTAAAATCATCGGAGGAGAGCCCCAATCTTATATTACACGGATCCGAAACAAAATTGGGATAGTCTCGATCAAAGTTCTTTCATGCTTCTCTATCGGATGGGTGATCCAACACTCCTTCAATCTGTTCTTGCTTGTGCCAATTCATGTTTTTGGCTGTCTCCTTCACCATAAATAATCTCTGCAATCGCGACATTAAATGAAAGTAGTATCACGCCCCAAAACCAGAATACTAGAGAGTGGTACTAACAAGGCCAGTTACGTATACTTAAAGCACACCGATACTCCGCATATACGGTAAAGTTGTAAGACAAGAGGAGTCACTAATACAAACCAAAAGTCAAGCCTAGGTCCAATAAACCCTAGTATCTCAATCACAAGAACAACATGAATAATAACAAGTGCTAAGATCAGCTTAAATATAATAGTAAAGCATCCCAAACTATAATATACAGATGATCATAAAGCTAGTGAACACAAAATGAATAAACTAGCTAGAATCTAAGTCATACATGATCAACCCTAGAATATGTCAATCATGTTATTGTCCGTAGGCTAAGTGATCAAACCAAAATACGAGATAAATACGTGCTCGATGGCTAAACGCCAATAAAAGTAAAATTTATATCAGAGTTGAAACGTAAGAAAACCCACTCAAGTGGTCTGGTGCTCCTGGTGGTCACCATCCTCGGGAAGGTACGAAAGATCCTCCAGTGCTGCTATTGGATATGGCCATGTAAAACCAGTGGGGTTATCACAATCCTATAAACCTGCAATGAGATATATCCTAAACTGATAAGCAAACAAGAATAACAAGTAAAAAAAATAAAGGTCTTATCTTGTAAAGACTAGACTAACCATCATCCATCAATCACGACAAATCATATAAGTACAACTTAATACTTTAACTAACTAGGGTTACCACAATCCTAATTTCTAACAATTAAAATGCAACACGATACTAGGGTTCCTTCTGATCGCATGCTACAGCAGTCTGTCCAAGATATCCATACGCACGAACCAGCCACGGATACTCCTCATGATACTACACCACTAGATACACCACAAGATAACCATATGAATAACCGGGACTACATGCAATCTAGGAAAATTCCTAGCCATGTACTAAGTGAATCTCTTGTTAATAACCCCTAGCTTTTTCTTGTATGAATCCGAGTATGGCATTCTGCAGTAGACATGATCCAACAAAACAAGTTCTAATAATAATATAAATAAGTTTTAATATACATTGCACAAAAGGACTCATGTAAGCCACGACAACAACCAAGCCATGTAAAACCAAGTGAAGCCAGGTAAAGCTACGTAAAGCCATGTGAAGCCAGGTAAAGCCATGTACAACCATGTGAAGCCAAGTCCATCCCAGTGAAGCCATGTGAAGCCAGGTAAAGCCATGTACAACCATGTGAAGCTAAGTCCATTCAGGTAAAGCCAAATGAAACCAAGTCAAGTCATGTCCGATGAAGCTATGTAAAGTCCTGACAAGTCAAGTCCAGTCAATCATGTCATCACATGTAGCCGGGCAAAGCCAAGTGGAACAGAGTAAAGTCAAGTCATCTAAAGCTATGTAAGTTTATGTCTAGTTAGGTCAAGTCATCGCGTGTCCAAGCGAAAGCCAAAAGAATCAAAATAAAATCACAAAAACCAAAAATTTCTAAAGAAAAAGCACGATCGGAATACCGTCGGTATAGTCTAATACACCGTCGATATACCGGTCCAGAGATAAGAAAAATACAGCAAGTTTGGATTCCAACAAATCGGTATACCGTCGGTATATTATAGTATACCGTCGGTATGCAATTCCAAGTAGGCAAGAAAGGTTCTGGAAAACAAAGTTATACAAATTGTTATACCGTCGGTATACTGCAGTATATCGTCGGTATACCGGCCAAGACAAATATCTTGAAGTCGGTTAATAATGTTGGTAATGATCTGTATACCGTCGATACACTGTAGTATACAGTCGGTATGCCGATAAGGTTCACAAAAAAAATCTAGAAATCTAAGTTGGTCGAAATCGGTATACCGTCGGTATACTATATTATACCAGCGGTATGCCAATTTCCAAGGATAAACATGGTTAAAGTCAAGTCCAATTTTTGGGACACAAATCAAACCCCAAAAATTACCAGAACTAAGTCTAACAAGAAGTCAAGTATAGGGTAAGTCTCATATCATAATATGGACTAAATCTCAGGGTCAAAACTTCTATACAATCTCTGCTACCGAGTTACCAAAAAGGGACAGGACAAGATTCAACCAGAAATTAAAACTAAAATGGTCAAAAGTCTAGAAATCACGAGATGAACAATTATAGTAAAGCACGTCTAAGCTAAAAAGAAACAACCAAGGCTCCAGGAAAGTAAAATGACAGAAAGTAAAAGAAGTTCATAGAATCGACAAGATGTACTTGCCTAAAACGATCTCCCAGCCTAAACCTTCTAGTCCACCACAACGATGGAATTCAGAAACCATACTCCAGGTCTTAAGACCAAGCTCCAAGCCTGAGAGAAAAAGGGTGAAGAGAAGAGAGAGAGAGAGAAAAGAAAAATAAAAAGGAAAGAAAAATCAAAGGCTATATATAAAGAAATTCTCGAAAATATCTCGAAACGTAAAACAAATATATGTCGTGGTATACTGCAGTATACCATCGGTATACTAGTCAGGTAGTAAAGTTTTAATTTTGAGAATTTTTGAGCTTCCTCAAGAACCAATCTAATGCAATAAATAGAACCCAAAAAAATACGTAGTCGCTTCAAATACGAATAATGTGAGACGAGTCTCACAACTCTCCCCTTCTACGAAATTTAAATACGAATACTGTGAGACGAGTCTTACAACTCCCCCCTCCTTAAAAAAATTTTGTCCTCGAAATTTTCTTAAGGATCCAAAATCAACTAACAAGAAAATCCAAGAAAGCAAACACGGAACTAAAATAACCAGGAAACTCATATTAGCATGAAATTTCCTGGAAAATAACAAGAAATCAGAAAAAAAAATAACAGACACAACAGATAAGCTAACAACCAATCACATTCATAGGCTAAGATAGGACATGGGTATACGAATAATTATACCTCCCGAGTCAAAGAAAAATGGATAACGAGTACACATATCGTCCTCGCGCTCCCACGTCGACTCGCCCAGTGATGCCCCAAGCAACTCGAACTAATCTGATAGTCCGGTTCTTGAAAACCTTCTCCCTCTGCTCCAAAATAAACATGGGTCTCTCCTCATATTATAGGTCGATACCAACGACCAACTCAGAATGATCCAGGATATGGCTCAATTCTGGAATATATCAGCGTAACTGATATACGTGAAAGACGTCATGTACCTCATAAAGAGATGGTGGAAGAGCTAAATGATATGATACGTCTCAAACTTACTCGAGAATATTGAACGGGCCTATATATCTAGGAATAAGCTTTTTTCATACTCCAAATCTGATAACTCCACGGGTAGGCAAAATCCTTAAAAATACATGATCGCCGACAAAGAACTCAAGATGACGATGGTACTGATCTGCCAAATGACGCTAGCGATTCTGAGCCACTTTGAGATGCTCTCTGATCTGCCTGATCAATCCAACCAACTAAGCAATCATTTTTGGACCAAGCATCTACCTCTCGCCAATGTTATCCCATGCTAACAGTGATCTGCATCTCTTACCATACAAGACCTCGTAGGGTGCCATCTGAATGCTCGCCTAGAAGTTGTTGTTATATGAAAACTCTACTAAATGCAAGTGATCCTCCCAAGATCCACCAAAGTTAAGTTTACAAGCTCGAAGCATATCCTCCAAAGTCTGAATAGTACGCTCCGACTGTCCGTCTGTCTGCGGATGGTAGGCTGAACTTAACTTCAACCTATTACCCAGACTCTGTTGTAGGCTTTGTGAGAAATAAGATATGAACTGCGAATCTCTATCTAAGACTATGCTAACTAGCACGCCATGTAATCTAACTATCTGCCTCATGTACATCTCAACTAGTTGTTCTATAGACTTGTCCACTCTGAAAGAAAGAAAGTGAGTAACCTTCATGAGTCGATCCACTATAACTCATATAGCATATCTGCCAGACGGAGATCTAGGAAGACTGGTCATAAAGTCTATAGTAATATGGTCCTACATCCACTCCGAAATCGGTAAAGGCTAAAGTAGTCCAGTAGGTCTCTGATGTTCAGCCTTAACCTGCTGACAGACTAAACACCGAGAAATGAACCGATCTATCTCCCTCTTCATACCATTCCACCAGAAGTGCTGACGAATATCTCGATACATCTTTATCCCTCCTTGATGTACTGAGTACTGAGAACTATGGGCCTCTGTCATAATCTCCTGCCAGATATCTTCTCTCGGCACACAAAGTTGACTCCCAAACCTGAGAGTCCCATCCTCTTGAATGCTCAACTCCGGTCTGCCTTTTGACTCACACTCTGCTCTGAGTTGTTGAAGCCTGACATCACCAGTATTCTCTACTCTGATCCTTTTAACTATAGAAGACTGGACCTGTAGACTTGCCAAAAAATTAATATCACCAGGTAATACTATCTTGATACCCATCTCCTGCAGATCCTCCAAAATATGGTGTTGCATCTGTCAAGAAGTAAGCTCCTCCTCTCCTGCTACGACATTAGCCTTCACTAGATGATACTGAAGGTCAAGATCATAGTCCGATAATAACTCGAGCCACCTCCTCTGATGCATATTCAGTCCCTTCTATGTGAAGAGATACCTCATGCTCTTGTGGTCTGTGAAGATCTTCACTCGATCACCATATAGGTAATGCATCCAGAGCTTAATTGCAAACACTACTGCTGTTAACGCAAGATAATGCGTCAGATAACCTTTTTCATGTTCTCAAAGCTGTCGCGATGCATAAGCTATCACTATACCATGTTGTATAAGGACATACCCTAGTCCCACTCCTGAAGCAACACAATACACTGAGAACCCACTTGGTCCCTCTGGAAGTGTTAGAATAGGAGCCAAAATCAAACTTCGCTTGAGCTTCTCGAAATAAGTATGACAAGCATCTAACCACTCAAAGCGCACATCCTTAAAAGTCAACTGTGTTAAGGGTGCGGAAATCTTAGAAAAGTCTGTCATAAATCTCCTGTAGTAGCCTGCAAGACCCAGGAAATTGTGCACATCTAAAGTTGCACGGGGTACTGGCCAACTCTGAATAGCCTCCACCTTCTTGGGATCTACCTCGACTCCTCCACCAGAAATGATATATCCTAAGAATGAAATACGATTAAGCTAGAACTCACACTTATTGAACTTCGGGTACAGCTGCTGCTTCCGAAGAATCTAAAGGACTACACGAAGATGCTGCTTATGCTCTTCCTCACTCCGACTATAGACCAAGATAACATCAATAAACACTATCACAAATTGGCCTAGGTAAGGCATGAATATGCTATTCATAAGAGACATGAAAATAGCTGGTGCATTGGTCGCTCCAAATGGCATAACTAGGAACTCCCAATGACCATATCTAGATCTGAATGCCATCTTGGGTATGTCTTGCTCTCTAACTTTGATCTGGTGATACCCAGACCGCAAATCGATCTTAGAAAATACAGCTGCCCCACTGAGCTGATCAAACAAGTCATCTATCCTAGATATAGGATACTTGTTCTTAATGGTTGTCATATTTAGTGTTCTATAATCAATAACTAAACGCGATGAACTAGCCATCTTTTTAATAAGAAGTAACGGGGCTCCCCAGGGTAATGCACTAGGTCTAATGAATTTCTTGGCTCTCAAATCCTCAATCATCCGGTACAATATCTCCAACTAAGATGATGACATCCTATAAACTCTCTCTAAAACTGGCTCTGCTCCCGGGATCAAATCAATGTAGAACTCTACATCTCTAACTGGTGGTACACCTGGTAGATCTTCGAAAAATATGTTAGGAAACTCACAAACTACCTTGGAAAACTATGCCTCCTCAACCTCCGCCTTCATCAATGTAACCACCGGTAACTCTACTGCACCTCTCAAGAATGAGAACCCCTCCCCACCTGGTACACGAAAGATAACCTTGCCACTATGGCAATCTATCATCGCGTGTCTCTCACTTAACCAATTCATCCCAAGAATAACATCATAATCGCCCATAGAAAACTTTTTCAGCCTCGCGAGAATCTCTCTCCTGCACACTATAACTCTACACGAGGGATATACTCAATCTACTCCCACGAGACCGTTACTAATAAGTATATTCAACCTAACAGGTAAGGACTCGAACTCCAATCCAACTCGTGTCGCAAAGCATGCAGATATAAATGAATGTGATGTACCAGAATCAAATAAAGCTGAAGTTGAATGAAAGTGGATGAGAATGGTACCTACTACCACCTCTTCTGCTGCCAAAGCCTCTTCCATCGATAGAAATAAGGCTCGACCCTTCCCTCTGGGTGTTGGTCCCCTCTGCTGCTGACCTCTAGGTCTCGCCTGTGCCTGGGCCTGCACATACTACTGCGGCCTCTGCTGGAATGCCTGAGCCCGTAGAGACAAAAGACCTCTGAATCTACTGTTGTTGTACTGGTGTTGGTGCCATGTACTGTGGCGTTATTCGCCGAACAGCTGACTGGACTGATGATGAAGCTCGTAAGCGCCAAAATACCTTATCTGGAACCTCTCACTAAAAACTTCCCATAGAATCGGTGCTGTTAGAGAACCCTCCTACGCTGCCCACCATTCACGAGCCAAGTCCAACAACTGTAGCCTCACTACTGCTACACGCTCTCTAGCCGAAGTCCTAGCTATCTTCAAAATGGCCTTAGTATCCTGCATCCAAGCATCAGACGAAATCGTGTACTTTTTTCCATAGAAGTACGAAGGACTAAGACGCCTAAAGCTGGTCGTAGAATTATGAATCTGAGAACCACCTCACTCCAATGTTTTCTGGATCGACTGAGTGAGTACGTCACTCTGGTGCTGCTGAGTCATCATAAAACCTCGAAGGATATCCATCAGGGCTCGGACAATACCCTCTGGCTGCTCGGGCTGAACTGGGTGGACTGGTGTTGCTTTCTGGTCTGGTATTGTCGGCTGATCTGCCTCGGGATCTACTCTGAACTCTGCCCCTGAATGTTGAGGCCGATCTCCAAGAATACACTGGGCTCCCGAATAATATCCCTCCTCGAGCTTCACTCGATCCATCTGGCCGATAGTAACAAGAACAGTGCCCCTGAAAGTTAAGGACACAAGAGTCAATCGAAGAACGGGATAAATCAACGAATAAGAAGATATCAGATCAAGAATCAGGGATGGAAAAAAATGACTAGGGATCAAAGAGAACAGTTTATGATTGAGACATCTAGCAACAGAAATAACCCCCACATATCTGTAAAAACTAGACATGCATGGCCACCACTAAAACCATATCACGCCCCAAAACCAGAATACTGAAAAGCAGGACTGACAAGGCTAGCTACGTATACTTAGAGCACACCAGTACTCCGTATATACAGTGAAGTTGTAAGACATGAGGGGTCACTACTATAAACCAACAATCAAGCCTAGGTCTAATAAACCCTAGTGTCTCAATCACAAGAACAACGAAAATAATAACAAAATTTAAGATCAGCTGAAATATAATAGTAAAGCATCCCAAACTATAATATACAGATGATCATAAAGCTAGTGAAAACAAAATGAATAACCTAGCCAGAATCTAAGTCATACATGATCAACCCTAAGATATGTCAATCATGTTATTGCCTGTAGGCTAACTAATCAAACCAAAATATGAGCTAAACACGTGCTTTGTGGCTAAATTCCTACAAAAGTAGAATGTACATCAGAGTAGAAAATTAAGAAAATTTACTCAAGTCGTTTGGTGCTCCTGGTGGTCACCAACCTCAGGAAGGTACGGAAGATCCTCCGGTGATGCTACTGGATCTGGCCATGCAAAACTAGTGGGGTCAGACCTCATATAGCAAGTACCATAAAGGAAGCTAATCTAAGGAATTAAACCAACAACTCAAGCAATACAACTACTAAAACTAAATACTGAATGTAATAATCTCAGGATAATAAAAGAAATACTGTAAACCTGCAATGAGACATATCCTGAACTGATAAGCAAAATGGAATAAAAAGTACAAAAAATAAAGGTATGATCATGTAAAGACTAGACTAACCATCATCCATCAATCACGGTAAATCGTATAAGTACGACTTGATACTTTAACTAACTAGGATTATCACAATCCTAATTACTAATAATTATAATGCAATGTGGTACTAGTATTCCTTCTGATCGCATGCCATTCCAGTCTGTCTGGGATATCCATACGCACAAACCAACCACAAATACTCCTCAAGATACGCCAATAGATACTCCACAAGATAACTATATGAATAACCAGGATTGCATGCAATCTAGGAAAATTCTAGCCCTGTACTAAGTGAATCTCTAGTTAATAATCCTTAGCTTTTTCTTTTATGAATTCGGGTGTGGTATTTCACAGAATCCATCCTAGATATGATGCAACAAAATAAGTTCTAATAATAATATAAACAAGTTTTAATATACATTGCATAAACGGGCTCATGTAAGCCACGACATCAACCAAGCTATATGAAACCAAGTGAAACCAGATAAAGCCATGTGAAGCCAGGTAAAGCCATATACAACCATGTGAAGTCAAGTCCATCCAGGTGAAGCCAAGTGAAACCAAGTCAAGCCATGTATGATGAAGCCTTATAAAGTTATGACAAGTCAAGTCCAGCCAATCATGTCATCAAGTGTAGTCGGACAAAGTCGGGTGGAACCGAGTAAAGACAAGTCAAGTCAAGTCATCTGAAGCCATGTAAGTTCATGTCTAATCAGGTCAAGTTATCGCGTATCCAAGCAAAAGCCAGAAGAATCAAAATAAAATCACGAAAAACCAAGAATTCCTAAAGAAATAGCATGATCGATATACAGTCGGTACAGTCTAGTACACCGTCGATATACCGGTCCAGAGATAAGAAAAATACAGCAAGTTTGGATTCCAATAAATTAGTATACCATCGGTAAACTATAGTATACGTCGGTATGTCATGCCAAGTCGGCAAGAAAGGTTCTGGAAAACAAAGTTCCACAAATAGGTATACCGTCGGTATACTGTAGTATACCGTCGGTATGCCGGCCAAGACAAATATCCTGAAGTCGGTTAACAATGTCGGCAAGGATCTGTATACCGTTGGTATACTATAGTATACAGTCGGTATGCCGATAAGGTTCACAGAAAATATCTAGAAATGTAAGTCGGGTGAAATCGGTATACCGTCGGTATACTATAGTATATCGTCGGTATGCCGGTTTCTACAGATAAACATAGTTAAAGTCGAGTCCAATTTCTGGGACCCAAATCAACCCCCAAAAATTACCAGAACCAAGTCTAACAAGAAGTCAAGTCTAGAGTATGTCTCATATTACAATATGCACTAAATCTCACGGTCATAAATCCGGTACCATTTTCGCTACCGAGTTACCAAAAAGGGACAGGACAAGATTCTACCAAAAATCAAAACTGAAATGGTCAACAGGCTAGAAATCATAAGACGAACAATTATAGTAAAGCACTTCTAAGCTAAAAAGCAACAACCAAAGCTCCAGGAAAGTAAAATAACAGAAAGTAAAAGAAGTTCGTAGAGTCGGCAATGTGTACTTGCCTAAAATGAGCTCCCAGCCTTAACCTTCTTGTCTACCACAACGAAGGGGTTCAGAAACCATACTCTATGTCTCAAAACAAGCTCCAAGCTCGAGAGAAAAAGGGTGAAGAGAAGAGAGAGAAAGAGAAATGAGAAATGAAAAGAAAAGAAAAATTAAGGACTATTTATAAAGAATTTTTTGAAAATATCTCGAAAAGTAAAAGAAATATCTGTCGGGAAGTATACCATCGGTATACTGTAGTATACCGTTGGTATAATTAGTAATCTGAGGACTTTACCATTAAGGTTCACAAATAGTTGATTGATTGATAATATGTGTACCTGATTTGAGGAGATTCTACGCGATCAAGTGATTCAATGTGATAATAAGATTCAAGTGACCGATTTATAGGCCTGACTACCTGTATCCGAGTTGATACTCTTTTTCGCACTGAGTGTGCCACATGATTTTACTTGTGCACCGAAGTGCGACAAATCTTGTTAGATGTAATATGACTATCTGATCTGCTGGTAGGCCTGATATCCTGACTCGTCTGCTTGTATCTGTGTTGATATATTTACTACTTGCTATTTGTACCTACGTGTTATGTGTTACATATGCACTGAGGTGCGACATATCTTGTTACGTGCTATGTGTTACATGTTTTACTATTCTACGCTACATGTGATATTATATGATTTCTCCAGTACGGGCCTCGTAGTTAGTCAGTGATCATAGCGTGGTTAGGTTGCTTGCTTGATTTATTGCATTACGCTTGGAGGAATCCAAATTTGGCTCTCGAGCAACAATGTGGATTCGTACCTAGCGTACACGTATTACGGTACGTCATCTAAGGAGGGTGATCGTGTGACCGCGGCACGAGATTTTATACAACCGTAGGGTTAATTAGGTAACTTAAACTAATAAAAGCATTGAAAGGGAATGGAATCTCGAGATCATGCGTGGTAGCTACCGGTAAGATATATGTCTTAGGGCGTCATATTGGTCCCCAACGGATACTGTATATCATCTACAATAGTAGAGTGCAGTATCTGGCTATATTATATATTATTGCATGATTACTTGCGTGGTGGCCTTACGAGGGACCGATGCTTACATACTATGTGCTATGCGTTTATTGGCTCGGCCAGTCCGCCTTACCATCAGCATGATCTGAGGATTCCAATATTGTATCATTCTTCTGGGATAACCCAGATATCACATAGCAAGCTGTAGAACTGATTGGCCGTTATAACTTGACTCTCTGTGCATGTGCTGGTAGTCTAGGGACATGAACTATTGTGGTACAACTGTTCAACCCTTATCCTTGTTTGGTTGTAGGGTTGCGCCAATGTGTCACAATAGGTCATGTATCGAAGCTGCATATTATACATATATCTTAGCTTGTATTATGTCATGTGTGTTCTGGATTATATTGATGTGTTGTATCTTCATCGTGTTCATAATTGGTGATTCATATCCTGTCTCGACGTAGTGCGACACCTCTTGTCTTTGTTTGGTTGTAGAGGTGTCATACTGCTTCGATGAAAGGTCATACGCTTGCAGTTGTGGCACGAATTTATATTTATGTACTTTTATTGGTTTTGTTTCATTCACTTGTGCTCACTTGTGGTACTTGCTATTAGGGTCTGACCCTGCTGGTTTTGTTTGGCCAAGTTTAGTAGCCGAGTCCGAAGATCATGTCTTGCATTCGACCAATGGCGCACACCAGGAGGATGTCCACCGAGGAACTTGAGTGAATTTTTTCTCCACCACTATGAGTATCATTTTGTTTTACCCTTTGGCGTTTAGCCGACGGCAGTTGTTAGCCGGTTTATCTGGACATTAGTTTCTTTACATGATTGTATATTATTCAGACCGCGGCTGACTTACAATTATGTATTCTTGACAATGTACTAGTTTATCATTTTGTATAACTGGTTTCATAATCATTTTGATAGAGCGTCAAAGACGTCTAACTGCTTTATCTTACATGTTTATTCTTATTGTTTCTTAGTTGATGATTGAGACATAGATGTTCTTGACCCTAGGTGACTTGATTGTAGTATGCACCCTCTTGTCTCTAGACAACCTTAGCACATTGCGGGTTACTTCGGTATTCCGTAAGGTGTGGTTGGCTGAGTCATGCTCCCACTCTCCAGTATTCTAGTTCTGGAGCATGACATTTAGTGAGCACCAAAAACCTGTCTAAATTCCACTGGACATTTTCCACACTTTGTGGCATTCAAGCGATATATCGCTAGTATGCCACCAGCCCTGATACGCCTTAGGAACTCCTGATACATGCTCCAATTTGAGCTCCAACTTGTTGCCTTCGACTTTCTGACACATGGATGGAGCTTGTGGCGCTCCATGATGTTCTCCACATAGAAACTAAGGGAACTCAACCCCAACAACACTAGCCTGACGTCGCTTCAAAATATACTAGGTCACATCAAAAATGGTATTGTATCCATGTCATCATGTCCGAATCGTGTCATATCCGTGTCCGTGTAACCGAGCCCAACAATTTTAGATGGGAATTCTATCAAATTTACGTCCTTCGTCTTACCTAATCGATAATATCTAATCAGATTAAGTTCAACTATATATAACATAGCTAAAGTAATAACAACAAAATTGAGGTCTAGAATCAAACACAAGTGTAAATTAAACTCACAGCATCATTCCAGAAGACCCAGTCGTAATCACCGAGGCACGACCGGATGGCCGAAATCTTGCTCCAGCTGGACGAGCGGTGGGGTCGACCAGCCGCTCGGCGTCGAGGAAGCACTGTCAATTTTTTTACTACATAGACGACGTTATATAAACTAAAAACCCATATAGGATTTTGTTAACATATCACAAATCGAAATGTATAACAAAACCCCTTTGACAATAGGAAAATGCTTACTTGCCCGCAGGCGGGTTGGCCCGCCCGCCGAGTGGCCGCATCCCATTGGCCCCCCGCATTCATGGACCCCACGCCGGTTGATCTGCCAATGGGGACATGCCACATGGCGAGTGACCAGGACCGTCTGCGGGCAACGTAGCAGCACTCTTGACAATATCCTTTGAGAATATAAAACTCTGGTCGGCACGGCACGCTTAACCATGAGGCCGTCGAAGCCGACGAGGGTGGGTGGTTTCGACGTAGAGGTCGAGCCCACGCTTCCAACAGCGAAGTGGTAGACATCGCTGGGGGGAACAGTGGAGAAGAAGGGTACGAGGGAGGACTCGAAGCGGAAGGAGAGATCCATGTAGAATTCGGGAACGTAGGCGAGGCACTGGAGAAGCAGAGGGAGTCTGCAGCGGAATTTAGCATAGGCAGTGGTGGCATAAGAGTAAGAGGGAGAGGATCTTGGGCCGACGGAGGTAGGGGTAGAGCTGGAGAGGGGTCCAGCCAGAGGAGTTTTGGAGGGAAGAGTCGACGCTGGAGATGAGAAGACGGCAGAGGATGGGCAAAGGAGAGTTGAGGACGACGATATGGGCAAAAAACCACCCATGTATTGTGCCTATTTGAGAATGTATCTTTCTCATTCCCCATCCGGAATGTAGCAACTTATTGGTTGCTGCTCCCAACCTCTCTTGTGGGAGTAATTTGAGGCTTCTAGAAAATGCTGTTATGATCGAAAATCATCCAATCCAAACACAATTATGCTTGAAAATGCACTTTATACCCTCTCTTTCGGTGCATGAGAAATAGAAAGCCTACAGAGTGTCCTAACTCCCCTAGACTCAAATAGACTGCACACATGACAAAGAGCTGATAACACAAGAACAAGAAAAACCATCTCCAGCAACCCAAACAATCTTTACACATCCAGGAACATTATGTACTCCACACGCTTGAAATATTCATAAAAACAACGGGTTTTCTGGAATTCCTCCATTCTTCAAGCAGTCAAAAGAGTCCGAATAATTCTCCAGTTACCTTAAGAACACTATTGGCAATAAATAAATTAACAAGAAGTTCGAGAAAATCCACTTCAAGCATTTTCAGTTTGTTGTATGCCACAATTATTTGCAATTACATTTCCATCAAAATTTGTTTTTGTATCTCAACCTGGTACAGAAAAGAATCAGATACTACATTTTCGATTGAAGATCACAAAGATGCAATCATTTTATCGAAGGCAACAAGTGATTCATGAAAAAAATACTGCTACTCTGATCTATTCAACCATTTACAGCCAACTTACAAACCATTATGAAATACATAGAGAGATGGTTTACTGCTGTCAATGTGTGCAGTTTCAGAGGCTAGTGCACAAGGGATCAGTCATCCTAATCTGATGTACAGATATTCATCAAGGCCGAGATGAATCAAGACCCAGGAAACTAACTAGAGGAAGAATTACTAGTGTACAATTAGACCTGCTAATGCTTTTCTACCCCTCACCAAACAACTTTCTCCACTGGGGCTCCTTGTCATAGTTTGATCTTGATGACCACATATCCGAACTTTTTAACTTTTCTCCATGATTACAGTTTGAAGCAGAATTCACTAAGTTATGGGTGCAAACAGATCCCAACTAGAGCAGGTCTCTGCGGAAATGTAGCAATGTTGCTTAACATCTCCTAAAAGGTCAACTAGCAATGGTAGGTTGACAAGATTCGCATGCATTATATTGTTTCTCACAGCTGCAAAGCTAAGTCTGGGTGCTGGGAGTCAATATGGATCCGTGGTGAAGGCTGTGCCGGAGATTCAGGGGGTTGGAAACTAATGTTCAAGTCTGGAGGAAGTTGATCTTTCTGCTTATTATGCTGAACAAGACCTTGCCAAGGTGATCGTGATCTTGACTGATCAGTAGTCATCAATTGTGGAAAAATAACCAGTCCTTTGTTTTGGACTTGGGAAGCTTCACTAACCCCCTGAAGTGACTCTAGTTTCAACTTAGAATCTTCGTGAACCTTGGAAACAGGAGTGGAGGTCTTCGAAGAAGAGTTAAAGGAAATAGATCCCACTTGTTTTTTGCAAACACCATCAACTGATTTCCATTCTGAAGGAGCTCCAATTGACATCCAAGCCTTAGCAGCACCAGCATTGTGATTCTCTAGTCTTGGCGCATGGATGATACTTGGCATCGATCTTTCAAGATTGTTATTAGAGACTTTGGCAACGTTTGATTGGTTTGAATTCCTTCCTGACGAGTTCATCCATCTTAAAGGATCAATGGTAGCTTGCTCCTGGCTGCCTTGGCCAAACCAGTACTGTAGTCCAGCCTGTTGATTAGAAATGATTCCGAAGGAAGAATTCGGGTGACTACTATCAGAACTCTTCCAGTTACTACTACCTGCAACGTTCATAATGACAGCATCATTTCTTCTCTGTGGTGTCACTACTTGTAGCTGCTGCTGTGGTTCAGCTTGCACTTGATTCCTTCCCCTTGGAATGACTGATGGAAACCTTATTTCTTCTGCCACGGAGGAGGATTGTGGCTTATGTGCAGTTATTTCGTTAGCGCAAGCATTCAACAAACCACCAGTTTCTTGCTGCTTCTGATGCTGTGATATTGAACTACTAGTTGCAGGATGGTGTGCAAGTTCAATGCCAAAAAGACCCTGTTTCTGGTCTTGAGTTCTCCCGTTATTAGTTCCTTCCACTACATTTGACGTTCTATCAAGGGTCCTTACATTTGTCACTTGGCTTTGAAGACAAAAGGGCATGTCCTTGTGTTTGCCATTTTGTGCAGTCTCGGACTTTGTTTTATTCACCTTATCCTTCCTCAATATTGTCCGAGGCTGCAGTAGCTGTTGTTGCTGCTGCTGCTGCTGCTGCTGCTGCTTTTGTTGCTGAGGCTGCAGTAGCTGTTGCCGCTGCTGTTGTTGCTTAATCTGCAGTAGCCGTTGCAGCTGCTGTTGTTGCTGAGTCTGTAGTAGCTTTTGTTGCTGACGTTGTTCCTGAGGTTGCAGTAGCTGTTGCTGCTGAGGCTGCTGTGTCCTATTTCCAACATAGAGAATCGGAGTAGGAAGTGGCTCATATTCCCCCACCCATCCAGGACCAAATTTTAACCCAGGAGGTAAGGCATGCTCGATTCTCTTGGAGACGATGTCCCAAGCGACAGGCCCAAGGGAAGCAGCGAACCTCGCCAAGCTTCTAGCATACGAGTACTCTGATTGAGGCTCAACCTGATTTCGGGAATGGAAGTATGAATACCTGAATGTGGAAGATTTAAAAAAGAACTAATTGAATGTTACATACAGGAACCAGTTGCCTTGGCTCGCCCTCAAAGACATCAAAGACAAACTCAGGCTCGACTAGTTGTTGGTCAGATGTACTGTAAGTTGCCCGACGGTTTACATCAATCACTAAAGGCTTCTGCACAAGCTTGGAAGGCAAGCTCTTCTCTGAGACGCAACCAAAGTAAAAAAACAGTAAACATGAGCATAGGAAGTGGATAACTTTTCCAAAATAGCGAAGGTTTCATATTTGGACAAACTAGCAAATGGGATCATGCATGTACAGTAGAACTTTTAAATATTGGGGATTATTTTTGGCTAGATTTAGTTAATCATTAAGAAAGGATAAACTTCTCTACCCTTACGCAAGCGCCACACACACACACACACCCTTTTCTCTTCTCTCCCCAGTAAGGGTCAGGGAAACCTAATGTTTACCTTCTTTTTCGGCAATTTTCACATTCATTTATTCTGTTAGTAAACCTAGATTGTAGGTTATCATTTATAAAAATGTTTTGCAAAAAAGAATGCATGCTCTTTAATGCAATTAGCAACCTATAAAGTATAAATATCCTGAAAAAACATCCGATATTTGGTTCTGGTATCTACTATCTGCTTGAGTTCCCAAGCTCACCCAGTCAGGTGGCATGTATATGAGTTAGATGTGTATACGAGTTAGATAAGAGTTTAGTCCATCATCGATTAATTAGCTGGAGGATCTAATCTGAACAGTCAAAAAAGACAAACCAACGGTTATTTCGGAAAACATGTGAGAATGCTTAAGAGTGGGGATCCCAATCCCTTCTTTTATATATATATATATATATAGCCAGTCCGGGGCAGAGGTGGGGCTCGAACCCGGCCAACACCCGCAGGGACCCCCTACCTTAACCACTAGGCTAAGGCCCATATATATATATATATATATATATATATATATATATTATATATATATATATATAATATGTGACTTAATAAGTGGGTTACCTTTTATGTCAATTTGCACAAGCTCAATATAATTGCTCATGAGATGACTTTTCGGGTACATCACTTACAAAAAGTTGTATCATAGCTCATGAATACAGATTGGGCACGTAGGTTATATATAGAGTGAGGCTACAGTGCATGTGGTATAAGCAGTTCTATGACGTGTAGAAGAATATAATATTACTTTGGTATATTTTAAAATAAGTAGTTTATTTGGGTCTGTTAGAATAAAATAAATAGATAACCTTCAACTCTCATCATAGCTCCAAAACTTTGGTGCAACAACAGGTAAGCAAGCTAGCTTCGAATCTTTTCTAGCACACATTTTAAGCGGATTTCAAAAAGAGTAACCCAGGTTTGAATCCTCTCTATACGTGCATTTTAAGCAAATTTTAAAAAATATTGCTACATGAATATCACTCTTGGCTCATGAAATTGGTCTCTTACCTATGGGGACGTATTAGAATAGATATAAATATATAACCCTCAACCCTCACAACTCGAGAGTTCTGGTACAAATGCAGGAACGAGCTTTAACAGGGTCTAATAGATTTAGTCGTATACAATTATTTTCAGAGTAGTTATTCTTGTATATCCCTATTTAGTATATGTTTGTATTCCTTTAATCCCACCATATTGAATTGTCAATAAATTGAAAATTAGGATATTTATGGCGGCAAAGGGCTAGTGTTAGGTTTTTCTTTTGGATTTGTAAGAGGGTATTTTTGCCCTTTCACAACCAGATTTAACACTATTAAGGACCCTTAATAGTTCTAATATTTATTTGCTACTAAAAAAATCCATGATATTTAGTTACAAAAATGTGATACTTTTAGGTATTTAGTTGCAAATGAGCAAGAAAAACACCTTATAACCACCCAGCCCAGCCACCACTCAATGCCACCAACTCCCCTAGCCCTAGCCAATCGAGCTCGAGCCTTCCTGCACCCTTGAACTCGAGCTTCGACCACCCGCCACCACCGAGTCCTTCAACTGCACCCATGATCTCACCTCCCCTAGCATAGCCTAGCAACATTTAACCCAAAAACCTACCTCCCATTAATGCCTTGTTGATATGGTATGTTGGGTGTCATATTTAAGTATAGTATAAGCACATGGGAATATCCTGAGGACATATTTGGGATGCCAGAATGTCACAGGATGCCAGAATGTCACAGGTTATTCCATTATGAGATTATTGTCATAATGATTGAGATCATTGTATTAATGACTCTAAGGCTATATAATGCCAATGAGACAATCAATAAAATCATCAACTAATTTCAACATGCTATCAGAGCCAAGTTTCCACAAACCCTAGCCGTCACCAAGCTTCCACAAACCCACAGGAGGATTTCCTAGATCTCCTCCACCGAACTCTTCCACGCCCCCCCTTCTTCCCTTCTCCGCCCTTCGCAGGCCGCCCTTCGCTGTTGCTGCCCCGTCCCGCTACTGCTGCGGCTACTACTGCTACTGCGGCTGCTGCGACTGCTGCTGCTGCTGCGACGGCGGCTATGACATGCGTGCTGCCGCCTCCTCCGCACCAGCACGAGACAGCGCCTAATAGGGATGTCTAGATCTGAAAAAAGGGAAAACATGTTCGGATCTAGGAGCGGACGACGAGGACGAGCGTGAGTCGTGGAGCGGACGTGACGTGATTGGATAGACGACGCATCGATGGAGGAGATCATCAAGAAGCTAGATTCTGCAGAGGTGGCGACGTTGATGAAGTTGATGACGATGTCGGCTGGTGAGAACACGACACGAACGTCGCCGGAGTTGAAGCTTCCCTCCATCGATCTGAAATTAGATGGACCAGCCACCTATCTGAGTTGGTCACGGCGGGTGAGAAGAACCCTCGCAGGAAAAAACATGGAGGGGTTCCTGACGGGCGAGACGACAGAGCCGGACGAGGGCTCGACAGGACGCAATGAGTGGAAGTCCACTCATATGGTGATCTACATCTGGCTTCTCAACTCCTTAGTCCAGTCTATTGCCGCCACAGTAGACGGTATTGAGATGGTGAAAGATGTGTGGGAGAAGTTGAGAAGGACCTATGATGGTGTGAGGAACAACTTACGGGTCTTCCAGATAAAGGGGGAGATTGATGACACCGTACAGGGAGAGAAGACGGTGCAGGAGTATGCCACTGAGTTGGAGCGTCTGTGGTTGGATTATGATCACTCCTCAGATCGGACGAGCTGCGGGGACCCTAAGTGTAAGGAGAGACAAGTGTGTCTGCAGGAGAGGACGATGAAGTTCCTCAAAGGGCTGATTGCAGCTTTCGCACAGAGGACGGCCCTACTTCTAGCCCAACCAAAGATCCCTAGCCTTGAGGAGGCTATCTCAGCCATGATCCAGGAGGAGACACGCATCAGGCTGCAAGCCGGGACAGGTGGTCCCCCCGAAGCAAAGTCAGCACTAGCGATCACCAGCTCAGGTAACACAGGATCTAAGGGAGAGCCCTGAAAACATAACCGGCAGTGCTACAACTGTGGGAAGATGGGTCATCATCGGTATGCTTGTACCAAACCACCTAGGGAGGGAGATTCAGGTGGTGGTCGAGGACCGTTCGGCGGACGAGAATATAATGGAGGACGTGGTCGTGGTCGAGGGGGTAGACGAGGCGGCCGAGGAGGTTATCGGACGAACCTCCTGATATCAGAAGGGAACGGAGAAGCTGATGGCACATTTACTGTGGAGGACCAGGCACTGGGAGACATGAGGAGTAGAACAGAGGAGGCGTCCACCTCATTCTTTGTTAGGGACAACGCTGCCATGTATGTCCATCCATCAGAAGGTACTGACGAATCACTTGCCCTTGCGTCTATCTCTTCCTTTAAATCATCAGACTGGATTATCGACTCGGGAGCAGACAACATTCAGACAGCTGATGGCACTTTCCAGCCAGTGGTCGGTAAGGATACTGTTAATTGTAAAGGTTCAGTAAGATTATCCAATGTTTTACATGCTCCATCATTTCCAGTCAGTCTCTTGTCCATTAATTCTATAATCCTCCAACTTAAATACATTGTTTCTTTTGATATTCCTAAGGTGACATTCCAAGAGAAAGGGACAGGACGAAGACTTGGGACTGGCACTTGGCATGAGGGACTGTGGTACCTAGATCGAGAAGGACTGGACTCAGCATTAGTATCTATGGCAAAGAAGGCTGGCATGGAAGGACTGCAGCAGATGACTGAGGATACCTTGATACTCCATCATCGGAGGATGGGACATTCTTCCTTTGATACTCTAAGTAAGTTGTATCCAGAGATTTATGCAAAAACAAATAAAGAGAAATTAGTATGTGATGCGTGCGAGTTAGGAAAACTTACTAGGAGCTCATATGTTGGCACGGGTCATAGGAGCACTTTTGCTTTTGAGGTAGTACATTCTGATGTCTGGGGTCCATGTGCTACTAACACTATGAATGGTTATAAGTACTTTGTTTCTTTCATTGAGTGTGCCTCTCGTGTTACCTGGTTATATTTGATGAAAAATAAGAATGATGTACCTGCTTGTTTTCGGGATTTTCATAAGCATATCCAGACTCAGTACAAAGCAGTTGTGAAGGTACTGAGGTCTGACAATGGAACGGAGTATACCAACAGGACGCTTGCAGAATACTTGTCAGCACACGGAATACAGCATCAGACCACCTGTGCATACACACCAGCACAAAATGGAGTTGCAGAAAGGAAAAACAGACACCTTCTGGAGGTCGCAAGAAGTATGATGATCGACATGAATGTCCCACAGAGTCTGTGGGGGCATGCAGTGTTGACAGCAGCTCAACTCATCAACAGGATGCCCTCGAAGGTCCTCGGATGGAAGTCCCCATGTGAGGTATTGCAAGACAATAATAGTGGGATACTCCCACTGAAGGTGTTTGGGTGTGTGTGTTTTGTGAAGGATAACAGGCCATCAGTTGGGAAACTTGACCCTAGAGCGGTCAAATGCATCTTCGTAGGCTACTCGGCGACCCAGAAGGGGTATGTGTGTTGGAGTCCAGTAGAGAAGAAGAAGTTTGTCAGTATGGATGTCCACTTTCGGGAGCATGAGCCATACTATCGCCAGGACGAAACTTCACACAACACGCCTAATACTGCCAGTATTAGGCGAGAGGGGGAGATGGAGAACTTGGTGGTAACCGATTTAGAAGTTTGGCATGGAGGCACGGAGAAGGGACAAGAAGGTGAAGGTGTTAGGCCTACGGCTCAGGAAGAGTTACTTACCTACAGCAGGAGAGAGAAGCAAACTGCAGGACCAGTACCGACAGTGCCAGTGCCAAGTCCCTTGCCAGCGTTCGTCCCAACTCCTGAGGCACCGACACCAACCCCCCTTCAGGTGATACCCCCTCCTTCACAAGATATCATTCCTCCTACTTCTACTCCTCCCACACCACTATCTGTACGGAGGACCACTCGCAGCAATACAGGAAATCCTCCAAACAGATATGGTTGGGATATTGCTCAATTTGTTTCTTATGACCATATCTCTTCTTCTCATGGAGCATTTATAGCATCTTTGGATAGTATTACTGTACCTAACAATTGGCAGGTTGCCAAGAACGATCCAAAGTGGAAAGCGGCAATACACGAGGAGTTGAGAGCTCTGGAGAAGAACCACACTTGGTAGCTTGTGAGACTGTCAGAGGGGAAGAGAGCAGTTGGATGCAAGTGGGTCTTTACCGTGAAGCAGAACCCAGATGGACAGGTTGAGCGCTACAAAGCTCGACTAGTAGCCAAAGGATACAGTCAGACGTACGGCATCGACTATGACGAGACCTTTGCACCAGTTGCAAATATGAGCACTGTCAGGACTCTGATTTCTCTGGCAGCGAATGGTGAATGGAAGCTACACCAACTGGATGTGAAGAATGTGTTTCTTCATGGAGATCTAATAGAGGAGGTGTACATGGAGATACTACCAGGATTTGGCACCAATCAGACAGTAGGCAAGGTCTGCAGGTTGAAGAAGTCCCTTTATGGACTGAAGCAGTCTCCTCGAGCGTGGTTTGACAGATTCAGAAGGGCGATGATAGGGATGGAATATCAGCAGATCAATGCTGATCATACTGTGTTCTTCTGTCGGAGTGGAGGCCACATCACCATGCTTGCGGTGTATGTGGACGATATGATTATCACAGGAGATGATGAGTAGGAGATCGCCCAACTCAAAGGAAAGCTTGGCAAGGAATTCGAGGTGAAGGATCACGGCCTTCTTCGGTACTTCCTTGGGATTGAGATTGCTCGAGAAGCAGAGGGGATTGTTCTCTCTCAAAGGAAGTATGCACTGGACCTTCTCACAAAAACTGGGATGTTGGGGTGCAAACCTGCAGCGACACCAATAGATCAGAGGTTCAAGATTGATGCTGAGGCTGGAGAACCAGTTGATCGGGACAGATACCAGAGACTGGTTGGCAAGTTGATCTATTTGAGCCACACACGTCCTGATATCTGCTTTGCAGTAAGTGTGGTGAGCCGCTACATGCATGACCCACGGAAGGGCCATATGGATGTAGTATACCAGATTCTGAGGTACTTAAAAGATGCTCCCGGGAAGGGACTAATATTCAGGAAGAACAATCACGCGAGCATCGAGGGCTACTGTGATTCTGACTGGGCTAGTTGTGCTGATGACAGGAGGTCTACTTCGGGATATTGCATATTTGTAGGAGGTAACTTGGTCTCCTGGAGGAGTAAGAAGCAGTCTGTGGTGGCCAGATCGACATCTGAAGCAGAGTACAGAGCTATGGCCTTGGGAGTTGCAGAGCTGCTATGGTTGAAGAATATGCTGGTAGAGCTGAAGCTGGATCAAGGAGCCAAGATGAAGCTGTGGTGTGACAATCAGTCAGCTATTAGTATCGTCAACAATCCAGTACAGCATGACAGGACTAAACACATCGAGATTAATAGATTCTTCATCAAAGAGAAGTTGGATAGTGGATTACTGGAGCTTGGCCATGTTCCAACCAGGGATCAAGTAGCAGATGGACTAACCAAGGGACTCGCCTCAGTGAGCATGATTAGAGGATGTGACAAGATGGGCTTAGTGAATATCTTTCACCCATCTTGAGGGAGAGTGTTGATATGGTATGTTGGGTGTCATATTTAAGTATATAAGCACATGGGAATATCCTGAGGACATATTTGGGATGCCAGAATATGTCACAGGATATTCCATTATGAGATTATTGTTATAATGATTGAGATCATTGTATTAATGACTGTAAGGCTATATAATGCCATTGAGACAATCAATAAAATCATCAACTAATTTCAACATGCCTCCTTCAATTGCACACCCAATCCACCACTGCCTCCATTAACCTAGCCCATAGAAATCCTAACCTTAGCCCGACTCCACCACTGCCACCTCCCCTAGTCTAGCTCCTGATCCTATCTCCCTGCACCGCCTCCAACTGATACAATGACCAAAGAGCCATCTTTAAGCTGACCACATTGACCATTCCCCAAGCTGTCGACAACCTGGATTCCCCAGTCTAGCTGTCAGCTCCAGTTAGCCTCCAGAGACAGATAGCAGCCATATGGTCTTCTCTTCTGTGAGTATTTAATTGTAAAAGAAGTCCTCTTTCCTTCTTTTCTGTCCCCTCTTTTCTTCTTTTTTTTACTCTTCAATGTTCCTTGTTGCGACTTATTCCAAAGCTCATCATTTCTATTCTACTTCGTGGTGATCCAATCCCGGCTTGTGACTGGACAGTACTCTTATCTATGTGGACTTGTGAGCATCGTCGTTGGAGATTACGACGGGTTTGAACTGTTCATGGTTGAGGATTGAGGACCCAGATAAACAACAACAATGAAGTCTTTATTCCAAAATTTTGTGGTAAGCCCAACTTGTATTTTGTATGGATTCATTTCTGACAATGTTTTATGTTGGTTGTCAACTACCTAAACCCACCCAGATGCGCCTCCAGATTATCATCACCTTCGTTCACCAGATGATAAAGCTTTCCAAACCAAGAAGAGATGATGAAAAGCAAGGCCCGATGCACGTTTACCATCAAGGAGCATGGTAATAGCGTCCGCTATTGATGCAGATTCGAGAAACTTCGGGTTTATTTCGACTGCATTTGTTTCAATTACTTGTGGTTATGGGTTCAACAGAAGCAGATGGTTTTTAGTTATTGTACAAGGTTGACTTAAAGGTATTCTAAATTTATTAGGATTTGGTTCTCTTTGGTAGTTAGGATTAGCTTTAATTTGATACTTGTTTTCTATTGAAATTACTAGTAGTCTTAATAGCCAAGGTTCGATTGACTATATAAAATTGTGTTTTCTCTAATTTTATATATTGAAAAGTTGAGATATTTATTTGAGTTGTGGTGTTTTGCCTTTCATAAAATACATTTATTCCTATGTAAACCTTGTGCCCTAAATCTCATTACCATCCACCCCAAAATTGAGTTTCCTTTTATATTGCATGAAGGTTGATCTTAGGACCCCCGGAAAAAAAGTGACACATGGATCCATATTCTTTGTATGCAAGATTCGATCCATCTTGATTGCATCATGCAACTTTGCGATCCTCTAAAATTTCATCCATAACTTCTAATTGATTTTTTTAGTGATATTTTTGGTTTCTTTTTGGTAAAACTTTATCGGTCTTTGCTATATAATTGAACTTCCATGGATCTTAGTTTGTGAAGTCATTCTATAGTTCCATGTAAATTGTTGCTTTAGGTCTTGTCCTACATCACGGTTCTTGGTACAATAATTATTAGTTGTATATAATGGCTTTACTAAAACTAAGGGTATAAGATTTTAAAATCATATAGACATCCGTTGGGATTATAATTCCATTTCACTCTTAGGCTTAATGTGTCATAGAGATCGATCAATTCCCTGTAGGAAATTGTATAATCTTATATCTTCGTCGTAGAGATGAATCAAGATTTTGAATCAAGATTTTACTCGTTTTGATTGCTTGGTGCAACTTCTTCAATCCTTTGTAAATCGATCCAATAACTCTAAATTTAATTGATTGATTTTGTGATACTTTGAGGTTCTTTTGGGCAGATTTGTATCGATTTTTGTTATACAATTAAACTTCTGTTGTTTTTGTTATACAATTAAACTTCTTTTGTTTTTGTTATACAATTAAACTTCTGCTGAAAACGCTCATTGTATAATTTCCTATAGATTGTCCCTTTAGGTCTTTCCCTGCGTTAAGGTTCTTGATACTATAATTCTTAGTTAGATATAATGATTTTACTAAAAAAAAAATTTGGATAAAATTTAAAAATTATATAGAGTTCCTTTGGGATAATTATTTGTTTTCACTCTCTTACTTCTTTGTCTCGACCTTTCATAATGTAAGGGGTCTTGGAGGATGTTCCTTTGTTACATGGGATTAAACTGCATATCCAAATGTAAGTCTACTTGTCTGCCAACTAGCCACCTAGGCTTTATGTCATGACCCTCAAATTCATATAACTACCTTGGCCAGTAATTTGGCACCAATAGTTGATATCAAGTCGAAAAGTGGCCCAAAATTGAACTGATTTTTCAAAAAAAAAAAAAAAGAGACAAGCTAGTGTTACCAAAAACTTTGGACGGTTTTGTAAGAAAAGAAAAAAAAGCAGCAGCAAAAGCAGCCTACAATAAGCAATACCAAATCCAGACTTAGAAGCTCCCTACTCGGTAAAACAAAAGGGAAAAAATGCATATGATTTATAGTCATGCCCAATAGCCACTCTGACATGCCCACTTTAAATATCTATTACATATAATTATATATGATTTATAAATATTATCTAAAAAAAATTCTGAATAAATGTGAGCCTCGCATGCTCGGTCTTTTAGACTCTTTTTGCTGAAGTGCGTCTTGCAGCTTTAAAGTTGGTATATATAAAAATCATGAAGGAGGAAGATGAACGAGAAAAAGAAATGTGGAAATCAAGGGAACATGGTAAAATAGAAAGAAAGAAAAAAGTCAAAAGATTTTATGAATTTTACCTATTTATAGTCTTGCATTTGCTTAAAGTCTATCAATATGTCAAAGAATTATCTTTCCGTTTGGGTAAATTTGACAAAAAGAATCAAAGAGGAGCATTTCCAAACTCCCACTTTTAATATATATTCTTGACAGAATTCCTATTATTGGCAAATTGGACCAACCCAGTCACCCACCTAAATACATGCCAGAATCCTTCCAAGTGTGTGTTTGTGCTAGTTTAAGTGATCCAAAACCGAAGATGATGAATATTTTTCCAGTCATAGCCTCAAACTCACAGTGATCAGCCATATCTTTCAAATGGTTTCCAAACATAATCTAGTAGACGTCATCTAATTGTTAGACTCCACAATCTTCAGTTTTGCTAGCATTGAAGAGAAGAAGAGGAGAGGGAGGGGGGGGGGGGGGGGGGGGGGGTTGTTTGGATTGTTTTGGTAGAAATATCTCAATTTGAGTGGAAATACAAAGACAGTTATGAACATGTATAGTACAGACTGTAAGAGACCGTAAGAGACACAACACAGTTATAACCCAAAATTGTTTCCAATTCTTTGGGTACCAAGATGTGACTCAACCCAGCAAGAATTCATGTCATATTTGGTGTTTTAAGGGGATCCAAATCTACTATAATATTCAAACAAATGAAGTAGACTATTAAAGATACTTGTTAAACCCATAACTCAATCGTAAGATTCACATTCTTAAGTTTTCATACCTGGTGCTTCATCTGCCTTTTCTGATTTACTCTCCCCAAGAGAAGAACTTCCATCAACAGACCCATTAATAGTAACAGACCTCTCAACAGCGTCAACTTGTACAAAGCTCAACTCAGTTGCCTCTGTAGATGAGGGGAAACCATTACTCTGTTCTGTGCTCAGTCCAGTACAGGAGCCAAGACCTTGAACTTCTAATGTACTCAGATCAGTGAATGTATCCACAGCAGAGGCAACAGTGGCACCAGAAGAGACATCAGACCCAAGTGGCTCAGATGCAGTTCTACATGGGGTCGACTTCGATGTTTTGTTTTCCGAGGAGAAATCAGACTCAGGTGGCTCAGCCAATGTTCTACACTGGACCTTCTTGAATGTTTTATTTTCCGAGGAGATATCAGACTCAAGTTGCTGCAGTGTAATCCTAGACGGGGGCTTATTTAGCATTTTCTTTTCCAAGGATGTGATATTTGAGATAGGAGGTTCATGTGCAGTTTTCCTGTAGGGCTGTTTTAGGGTGTTCTTTTCCAGGGAAGAAATATCATAGCCAAGTGGTTTGGGTTCACTTCTGCCATTGACATCTTTTAGTGTCTTTTTGTCCAATGGGGCAATATCAGAGCCAAGTGGCTTGGGTGCAGTTCTGCCACTGACATATTTTAGTGTCTTTTCATCCAATGAGATATCAGAGGCAAGTGGCTTGGGTGCAGTTCTGCCATTGACATCTTTTAGTGTCTTTTCGTCCAATGAGGAGATATCAGAGCCCGTTGGCTTCGGTGCACATCTACCTTTGGCATCTTTTAGTCTCTCTTTGTCCAATGAGGAGATAACAGGGCCAATAGGCTTAGTTGGAGCTCTATACTGGCACTCTTTTAGCATCTTCTTTTCCATAGAGACATCTTTTATTGTCTTTTCATCCAATGAGGAGATATCAGAGCCGAGTGGCTTTGGTACACTTCTACAATTGACGTCTTTTAGTCTCTCTTTGTCCAATGAGGAGATAACAGGGCCAATAGGCTTGGGTGGAGCTCTATACGGGCGCTCTTTTAGCATCTTCTTTTCCATAGAAGAGACATCTTTTAGTGTCTTTTTGTCCAATGAGGAGATATCAGAGCCAAGTGGCTTGGGTTCACTTCTACCATTGATATCATTTACTCTGTTTTTGTCGAATGAAGAGATATCAGAGCCACTAGGCTTAGGTGGAGCTCTATACTGGCGCTTTTCTAGTATCTTCTTTTCCATACAGGTGAAATCGGAGCCAAGCTGGTGTGGTGCAGTTCTACAATAGGGCTTCTTTATTATCTTTTTCTTGGAGGAGATATCAGAGCGAAATGGTTCGGATGTATTTCTGCAGTGAGGCTTCTTCAGTATTCTCTTTTCCACGGTGTAGAAACCGGCCTCTTCTTCAGTATTCCTCGCAACTCTACTGGAGTTGGCATCAGCTCTTAACTCCTGAAACTTTCTTCTTGCCGTATCTTGTATGGAAGAAGCCTTTTGCAAAATAGAGTCAGCAAAAAGGGAACATGGTAAACATGGGATTAACATGAAAATGTTGAAGTACATGTTAGTATACCTGTCTAAAGTAAATGGTATCGGGGGCATTATACTGCATGGCGTTGCTGCAAATCAAGAAGACATCATCCTGCATGCAAGATGGATGGCATTACATAAAAATATAGCAATATCAAGTACAAGAATCTCCCCTCATCAACCTCAGATTTTCGCAAGTCGGAGAAAGAATACAAGAAAAAACATGGATCTGGAGAAGAATGATAGCTTATGTTAAACAAGAAAGAAACTAAGACGCAACTAGAAGGTTATTATTTAAAAAAAAATTGATACCAGAAATGGCCAATTAGGAGATGTGACGTGGCAGACTAGGTACTTGACTACTTTTCCCTAGGCCAATGTCTTACAAAAAAAAAAACTCATGGGACTCGTTTCAAGGAGACTTTCGAGTCGGTGCATCCAAAATGTCTTGGGACTATCTTAAATGAAAGGGAGGTCTATGAGGGGCGCGCGCTTGTGTGTGTGTGTGTGTGTGTGTGTGTGTGTGTGTGTGTGTGAACTAAGACGCAACTAGAAGGTTATTATGAACACATTTTGATACCAGAAATGGCCAATTAGGAGATGTGACGTGGCAGACTAGGTACTTGACTACTTTTCCCTAGGCCAACGTCTTACCACAAAAAAAAAAAAAAAAAACTAATGGGGCTCGTTTCAAGGAGACTTTCGAGTCGGTGCATCCAAAATGTCTTGGGACTAGCTTAATTGAATGTGTGTGTGCTTCACCGCCTTCTCCAGCCAAACCCCACTCCTCAGATCCCAACCACACCAACATCCTAAATCCATTATTTTTTTAGCTTATGTTTTATTATTTGCACCATAATATTAGCTTATGCTTTATTATTGATTATTTCATTCGTTTTTTAATTGTTTTAAATATATTAGAATTTTAATATAAATTTTCATTACCCTAGAAGCTTACATCACCTCTGTGGCGGGAGATACGCCTAACTGTGGGAGCCTAATTGCCTCACCTTAAACCTGCATCTTTTGAAACATTTCCCTAGGCATTAACATGCACTCAGAGTATGTGGCTCAGAGGCTTTAATTTTTAAGAAAAGTAAGCATGTTAACGTCACTAGTTTTTCTTATATTTTGAACACCCTAATTAAACTATTAGTGGTGGTATATGTTGATAGAACTTATAATAATTGGGAGTTGAATTTGACCTATGACAAATTAGATACTATGGCTCCTCTCGAACACAATCAAAATTTTATTTGAGCAGTTCTTCTATCCTTCTCATAATTCTTGCTTGCAGAGATTGTCTAGCAATGATCTTTTTGTCATTGATTGGCTTTTACCATCATTCCTTACCAAGACCATAACCGGATTAGTTTTCTCTCCCTCTTTACTCTCTCCCTATCAGTTGTTCTTGTTTTCCACAAAGTTAAGTTTTCAAATCTATTTCCTAATAGAATAGAAGTAACATTCTATTCAACCTATGGGGTTCTGCTAGTGTATGAAAGAGGCGATTGATCAAACATATATATTAGGTTTCGTTCAGCCAAAAGAATATGAGCAGCTCAGCTTATATATAAGCTTATATATATTAGGTTGGTTCTGGCCAAAAGAAAGGGAATAATTGTAAGTTGATAAATTTCTATGTATTCTTCTCCAACTTGAGGCCTCAATATATAGAGATTACACGAGCCTTGTATATAATTGAATCATTTTATTATTGTTATTTATCTTATGAGAGTACAATAGTAATTGTGGGTGTATTGTATATCAATATAAATATACATGAGATGCAACATAGGATTTCAAACTCTTGCAATCTCCTTTCTCATATTCTCTCCTCCTACTTTTCTCCTTCTCTCCCCTCCAAACTTCAGTTGGTATAGAGTCATCTTTTGAAGGTATTGTATATCTCATCCACGACTTGGCCGATAGAAAAAAAAATCGACTGTTTTTATGATTCGTCGTTCGTCGTTCATTGTCGTTCATGGTTCGTTTTTGAGATCTAGGATTTCTACAGATCTTCGTTGATTGTTCGTCATCGGTTGTGGTTTGTTGTGAGATATCGTATTTCTATTGCATCTCTAAGTATGGTGAAGACTGAATCTTCTGGCAAGGTTAATAGTGCTGGTGGTGGTAGCAGAGGTAGTTCTCCTTTTACTATTATTCATAATAATAAATTGGAAAATCTGATTACAGCGGTGAAACTCAATGGTGCGAACTAATTTACGTGGTTTAAGTCTATCAAAGTAGTGTTGAGGGCGAAAAAAAAGTTAAAGTTTTTGATAGAAGAACCTCCGCCTGAAACGTACGCTGATTATGAGGATTAGGTGAGTGATGATGCATACTTTATGTCGTGGTTGTGGCATAGTATGGAGCCGCACATCGCTTCTAATGTTCAATGGTGTGAATCCTCCAAACAGCTTTGGACATCTCTGGAAGAATCATATTCGCAAAAACGAAACGTGGCATGTATCTATGAGTTATACGAGTTATTGTTTAATACAAAACAAAATAGAAATCCTATGAATGAATATATGGCTTCAAAGAAGGCTTTGTGGGAGAAACTGCTACAATATCATCATGTTACTATTGATTTGAATGAAACTCGACGACAGAAGAAATAGTTTCATGTTTCACTTATACTAGCCAGCTTGGATCCTGCGTAAGAACCTTATAAGGTTCAGATCCTTACTGGAGAGTAGATACCTACGGTGGTAGATACTTTCTCCCGTCTCAATCGTTCTTTTTTATGAATTTTGTGGTGGCGAGTAATGACTTGTCCTAGTTACTAGTATTGCTGGTCGTGGTGGTAGAGTTGGTGGCCGTACTTTTTGTCACGTCCCGATTCCGTGGAATCGATAGTCGTCCCCCGGCAGTGACAGCCGTGCGGGCCTAGGTTGCGCGCCGCACAAGGCTAAGTATTTTTTGTTTTGCATAGCGAGCACATATTCAGAGTACGCAGATAAATTGAAACACAAATTGAAACATGAAAAAGTTATCTTTTATTGATAATATGAACATCTATTACAAACTCCTTGAACTGAGTTGGGCTTACAAAAGTGTTGACACAAAATGAGATAGCAGTCCTGTACATTACATCCCTTACTAAAACTCAAAATATAAGACCTCCGGTCGGAACGAGGCCTTTCCACGAAGCTACATAATTGCTTGGGTTGCTAGCTTCTATCTTCAAAATACTTCAAAAGGCGGCACGGTCAAGGCGTGCCTACAGCTGGACTGGATTGGGGGTTTGTCTTCTGCTCCTCGCTTGGTTCTCCTTAGCGCGGGGAACATGTTTCAACGAGGGTCAGTACATCGAAACGTACTGGTGAAGGCAAGCTAACCCAACTATACCAATAAACACGTTGTTTTAATAAAGCATGCATATTTATTGTGGTCTTTCTATCTTGCCTTAGTTCATTTTACAGCAAGCAATAGATATAGAAATCAAGGAAATAATCTGTCACCGCTCGGTGACATTTACCAATCCGTCTGAACCACCTGTATAATACTTACCCTGTCTTCCCTGCCAAGAAGACATAAGTTAGTTGCAACAGGTTTAAATATACGAGGGGATCACTGGCTTGATGCCATAATGGACGATATAGTCTATAGGCAAGGATGGTATGCAACGAAGTAGTGGAGGCGCTGCATAATCCTGCCCGGGACATGAGACTATCATGAAGTTCCGTCCGGATCGAATCGGTGCCAGTGCCCCAGCAACCGTCTGCAGGAACCCGAAGGCCTTGTGCACAAGTTGTCCGTGATCAACGACGTTTGTGTTAAGTTTACCATTTATGTAACTGAGGCAATGAAATAAGGAGATAGGTAGCATTACATGGTTTATTTTGCATAGTCTCCCTGATCAATTGTTGCATGACAAGGAGTGTTCTACATATAGCATATTTATAGAAGAAGTAAGCATTCTAACTTGTATTTATGCATATGATGAACAATTCAAACGAGCAAGCATGTAAGTAACCGTTCACAAGTACCATTGACGAGCATACTGATCCAAGTCTATTCCCTTATTATCTTGATATCTTTTAGTTATTACTTGGTATCGTCTGATCGGGACAAGCAAGAATGCAAGATTATTTGTGTGAAGACTAGCAAGAAGGCTAGCTAATCGGGATGGTAGCCACTCACTTAGTAGTTGGAAGGAAGAAGGAAAGAGGTGCTTTAGAAGTCCGTTCGAGCGGCGCCTACTGCTAGTTCACCTGCATTGCCAAGAACAGTTGATCAATACCTCTTCCATTCTTTCCATTATCGGAATTGAAGTACATTTCAACGAACGAAAACAATGAAATCCATCGAAACCGTTCAAGAAATCTCAAGCAAATCCGAAAACCAACTCAAGGCACGAAAGCAACAAACGATAGCGAAAACTAGGCAACAAAAGAATGCAGCGGAGAGGTCCCTCCTGACTCTGCCACTAAGTCGATCCCGGGGGCACGGTCCACTGAATATGGGAATCGATTTCAAAGAAGCAAATCCATAAAGATGATGGGTTCTTGTTTCAATCTATCCCGATCGAACGATACCGTCTAGTATTTCTTAGCCGCGCTCCCCGAATAGGGGGAACGGGGCACCACATCCTACCCAACTAATTGGAAGTATCGTCCCGAAACTTAAGGAATAGAACCTACCACTAGGAAATAATGAGGAAAACCTTTCCCTCATCTCAGATTCAACTTCCCAAGTAGATTCTTCGACAGAGTGATTCCGCTAAAGCACGCGCACGAGAGGAACCGAACGAGTCCGAAGCAGCTTTTCTTTCCTATCAAAAATTTGCACAGGTTGTTCTACATACGTCAAGTCGGCCTGGAGGTTCAGTTGTTCAAGGTCTACCACGTGGCTCGGGTCGTACACATATTTCCTAAGTTGAGAAACATGGAATATATCATGTACGTCGGATAGGGATGGTGGTAATGCAATCTGATAAGCAACTGAGGCAACCCGCTTTAGTATTTCGAACAGACCGACAAATCTCGGACTTAGCTTCCCCTTCGCTCCGAATCTGTTGACTCCTCACATGGGCGAGACTTTGAGAAATACTTGGTCGCCTTCCTGGAACTCAAGTGGCCTTCGATTTGAATCTGCATAGCTCTTTTGGCGGCTTTGAGCTATCTTTAATCTTTCCCGAATCAACCGGACCTTTTGGACAGTCTGTTCCACAAGCTCAGGGCCAAGAATCTGCCGTTCACCAACTTCGTCCCAACAGATCGGGGATCTGCACTTCCGCCCATACAACGCCTCATACGGCTCCATCTGAATGCTTGATTGATAACTACTGTTGTAAGCGAATTCGGCTAACGGTAAATGCAGGTCCCAACTAGTCTTCAAATCCAAGGCGCAGAGTCGCAGCATATCTTCGAGGATATGGTTGACACGTTCTGTTTGGCCGTCGGTCTGTGGATGGTAGGCGGAGCTGAACTTCAACTTCCTCCCCATTGCTGACTGCAGGCTTCCCCAGAAACGCGATATGAATCGACCATCTCGATCGGAGACTATGGATACGGGCACGCCGTGGAGCCGAACGATTTCGTTGAGTATATCTGAGCCAGGCGGTCGGCACTCCAAGTAGATTTGATAGGCAGAAAGTGAGCTGACTTGGTGAGTCGATCGACGATAACCCAGACTGCATCATGTCCCCGTTGCGTCCTTGGCAAGCCAACAATGAAATCCATTGTTATACGTTCCCATTTTCACTCCGAAATAGCAAGGTTCTGAAGCTCTCCGCCTGGTTTCTGGTGTTCGGCCTTTACTCTCTGACAAGCCATGCAATGCGACACGAACTGCGCCACATCCCGTTTCAAGCCGTGCCACCAAAACGTCGTGCGGAGATTCCGATACATCTTTGTGCTACCCGGATGAGAAGTATAACTAGCATAATGGGCTTCAGTGAGGATCTCTTTCCTGAGGGCCGCATCGTTCGGAACGCACAGTCTTCCCTTCACTCGGAGCATCCCGTCCATGCCTACCGCAAAGTCGGACGCATTTCCTGCTGAGATAAGAGCATGAATCTTTTGCAGGAACGGGTCATCCTTCTGAGCGGCCTTAACCTTTTGTAACAAGTCGGGTTCGAGGCGCAGTTGTGCCACCTGCGCCTACTTCTTATATCTGATTCTAAGAGTAATGCCCAGTGATTCAAGATCTCGGCGCAGCTTATCATCAATAGCCAAACTCCCTACAAACACTCGACTCGGTGCGTCAGCTACCACGTTTCCTTTGCCAGGCGTGTATCTGATCATGAGATCGAAGTCGCTAAGGAGTTCAAGCCATCGCCGCTGCCGCAGATTCAAATCCTTTTGTGTGTACAAGTATTTCAAGCTTTTATGGTCCGTATAGATTTCACACGGTACACCATAAAGGTAGTGGCGCCACAGCTTCAGCGCAAACACTACTGCAGCTAATTCTAAATCATGAGTCGGATAGTTCTTCTCGTGAGGCTTTAACTGCCTCAACGCGAAGGCTATCACCTTATCCCTCTGCATTAGGACACATCCCAGTCCTTTACCTGATACATCACTGTATATTTTGAAATCATCCGGTCCGTTCGGCAGGGTGAGGATTGGGGCTGAGACGAGGCGCTGCTTTAACTCCGTAAACGAAGCTTCACAGTCGTCCGTCCAAGTAAACTTTACACCCTTTCGCGTGAGCTGAGTCAAGGGCGTAGCGATTCTAGCAAAATTTTGTATAGACCTGCAGTAGTACCCTGTCAGTCCAAGAAAACTTCGGATATCGCTAGCTGACTCCGGTCGTTTCCACTGCATAATGGCTTCCACCTTCGGATCAACTGAAATGCCTTGCGAAGAGATGATATGCCCCAAAAAGGATATACTGTCCAACCAAAATTCACATTTACTCAATTTGGCATACAACGTGTTGTCTCGAAGGGTTTGCAGCACCATCCGCAGGTGTCTTCATGCTCATCCCTAGTCTTCGAGTACACCAAGATGTCATCGATAAAAACCACCACGAATTTATCGATGAAGGGCCAGAATACACGGTTCATCAAATCGATGAATGCAGCAGGTGCATTCATCAGACCAAACGACATCACTGAAAATTCATAATGTCCGTATCGGGTTCGGAAGGCAGTCTTTGGCATGTCTTCAGGCTTAATCTTCAGCTGGTGGTAACCTGAGCGAAGATCGACCTTTGAAAACATCGTTGCCCCCTGTAGCTGATCGAACAAGTCATCTATCCGTGGCAGAGGATATTTGTTTCTGATTGTGACTTTGTTCAATTCTCGATAGTCTATGCAGAGGCGTAGCGTTCCGTCTTTCTTCTTCACGAAGAGCACAGGCGCGCCCCAAGGAGACACGCTCGGACGGATGAACCCACGATCAAGTAATTCCTGAAGTTGGCATTTTAATTCCTTTAGTTCTGCAGGGGCCATTCTGTACGGAGGCTTGGAGATCGGCTGCGTGTTTGGAAATGTATCAATAGTGAATTTAATCTTTCGGTCGGGCGGCATGCCAGGTAGTTCGCTCGGGAACACATCGGGGAACTCCGCCTCAACGGAAGTAGACTCGACGTTTGCGTAGTCCTGTCGAGTGTCCCGAACCGATGCTAGAAATCTCTCGCAACCTGAGTGGAGCATTCGCCGAGCAGATATTGCCGAAATCACTATGCAGGCCCCAGTCGCATCGGTTGCCGGACTACTAGTGTAACAGAATTCGGCTTCTCCAGGCAGGCGGAAGACGACTCGTTTCTCTGCACACTCTATAGTTGCCGAGCACGCGCTGAGCCATTCCATTCCCAAGATGATATCATAGTCCCGAACATCTAGAACTAAAACATCAAGTGACAGCTTCCTTTCTCCAATACAGATGTAACCGTCTTGGCATACTGAACAGAAAGGTATTTTTGTGCCGGAGGGGGTGCTAACACTTAAGTCTAGGTGCAACGGAATCATTTCTATGTTGTTCTCCGTGGCAAAATTTGTGGAAATAAAACTGTGTTGCACCAGAATCAAATAGAACACGAGCAGGTATATTATTGAAAAGCAAAGTAGCTGACACCACGGTGTCCGAGGCCAAAGCTTCCTCTCGCGTCATCGTATAGACCCGTCCTTGAGCTTGATTTCGCCCTTGCTGAGGCGCAGCTCGGTTGGCCTGGTTTGCCACAGCCTGATTTGGTTGTTGAGTGCGACGATTGTGGCGGCTCTGATACCAACATGTCACGTCCCGATTCCGTGGAATCGATAGTCGTCCCCCGGGCGTGACCGCCGTGCGGGCCTAGGTTGCACGCCGCACAAGGCTAAGTATTTTTTGTTTTGCATAGTGAGCACATATTCAGAGTACGCAAATAAATTGAAACACAAATTGAAGCATGGAAAAGTTCTTTTATTGATAATATGAACATCTATTACAAACTCCTTGAACTGAGTCATAAGGTTGCCTCTATGGGCTTACAAAAGTGTTGACACAAAATGAGATAGCAGTCCTGTACATTACATCCCTTACTAAAACTCAAAATATAAGACCTCCGGTCGGAACGACGGTCTTTCCACAAAGCTGCATAATTGCTTGGGTTGCTAGCTTCTATCTTCAAAATACTTCAAAAGGTGGCACGGTCAAGGCGTGCCTACAGCTGGACTGGATTGGGGGTTTGTCTTCTGCTCCTCGGTTGGTTCTCCTCAGCGCGGGAAACCTGTTTCAACGAGGGTCAGTACATCGAAACGTACTGGTGAAGGCAAGCTAACCCAACTATACCAATCAACACGTTTTAATGAAGCATGCATATTTATTGTGGTCTTTCTATCTTGCCTTAGTTCATTTTACAGCAAGCAATAGATATAGAAATCAAGGAAATAATCTGCCACCGCTCGATGACATTTACCTGTTCGTCTGAACCACCTGTATAATACTTACCCTACCTTCCCTGTCAAGAAGACACAAGTTAGTTGCAACAGGTTTAAATATACGAGGGGATCACTGGCTTGATACCATAATGGACGATATAGTCTATGGGCAAGGATGGTATGCAACGAAGTAGTGGAGGCGCTGCATAATCCTGCCTGGGACATGAGACTATCATGAAGTTCCGTCCGGATCGGATCAGTGGCAGTGCCCCAGCAACCGTCCGCAGGAACCCGAAGGCCTTGTGCACAAGTTGTCCGTGATCAACGGCGTTTGTGTTAAGTTTACCATTTATGTAACTGATGCAATGAAATAAGGAGATAGGTAGCATTTCATGGTTTATTTTGCATAGTCTCCCTGATCAATTGTTGCATGGCAAGGGGTGTTCTACATATAGCATATTTATAGAAGAACTAAGCATTCTAACTTGTATTTATGCATATGATGAACAATTCAAACGAGCAAGCATGTAAGTAACCGTTCACAAGTATCATTGACGAGCATACTGATCCAAGTCTATTCCCTTATTATCTTGATATCTTTTAGTTATTACTTGGTATCGTCTGATCGGGACAAGCAAGAATGCAAGATTATTTGTGTGAAGACTAGCAAGAAGACTAGCTAATCGGGATGGTAGCCACTCACTTAGTAGTTGGAAGGAAGAAGGAAAGAGGTGCTTTAGGAGTCCGTTCGAGCGGCGCCTACTGCTGGTTCACCTGCATTGCCACGAACAACTGATCAATACCTCTTCCACTCTTTCCATTATCGGAATTGAAGTACAGTTCACGAACGAAAACAATGAAATCCATCGAAACCGTTCAAGAAATCTCAAGCAAATCCGAAAACCAACTCAAGGCACGAAAGCAACAAGCGACAGCAAAAACTAGGCAACAAAAGAATATAGCGAAGAGGTTCCTCCTGACTCTGCCGCTAAGTCGATCCCGGGGGCACGGTCCACTGAATATGGGAATCGATTCCAAAGAAGCAAATCCATAAAGAGGATGGGTTCTTGTTTCAATCTATCCCGATCGAACGATACCGTCTAGTATTTCTTAGCCGCGCTCCCCGAATAAGAGGAACGGGGCACCACACTTTTGGTCGAGGAGGTGGTCATGATGGTAGAGACAATGGTTTTGAAGGTGGTCGTAATGGTGGTCGTGGTGATCGTGGTCATAGCCAACCACGAAAGTGTAACTATTGTGGATTGTTCGGTCACATCGAATACTATTGTTTGGACAAGGTAAACCAGAATATACACATCAAGTGCATGATGAAAATATACAGTCCCAAGTCACTACTTCTGGTTCTAAAGATAATACTTCGGTTTCAATCAAACTTCAGCATCTGATACCTCATCTCCATTTGAACAGATCCTCCAGAAGTTAAACGTGTTTGATAGTACCATCTCAAACCTGCTACAACCATGACACATATAGGTAATCATGCTTTTGTGGCAACCCAGCCACCATCCACCTTTTGGGTCATCGACTCATGAGCAAGTTCTCGCATGTCTGGTATAAACTCTCTTTCATAATCGTAGTCCTATGAAACATAATATTATCTTGACTGATGAGTTTATTCGTCCTGTGCTTGAAAAATGTGTCATTCATCCTACTCAATCACTATCATTATTTGATTCATTATATGTGCCCGACTTTCCTTTCAATTTGCTATATGTGATCTAGTTAACCAAATCACTTCAATGTTCTGTAACATTTTTTCTAATACTTGTGTTTTTCAGGACCTCAGGACGAAGAAGATAATTGATTTGAGGCATGAAACAGATGGACTGTATTACTTGGATTTACATGGAAAGACTTTCACTTCTGTTTCTACTTCTCCATTGCAGTGGCATTATCGTTTGGACCATCCATCTTTAGCTAAGTTGCGTCAAGTTGTTCCCAGTTTGTGTAATGTTTCTGTTCTAGAATACAAGGCTTGTTAGTTAGGCAAGCATTATTGTAGTTCTTTTCCTCGTCGTGTTGAGTCGTCAGTTGCAGTCTTTTAAACTTGTTCATTATGATATTTGGGGTCCGTCTAGAGTCAAAAGTCAAATAATTTCAGTATTTTGTTATTTTTATTGATGATTATTCCAAAATGACACTGTGATATTTAATGAAAGTAAGATTAAGTATATATTCAGTTTGATAAACGCAATAAAGTTGTGCGTTCTGATAATGCTTCTGTGAACACTCTTTGGGTTAATCGTGGCATGATTCATCAAATCAGCTGTGTTTACACCTCTCAGCAAAATAGTATAGCCAAATGTAAACATCGACATATTTTAGATGTGGCTCGAACTCTTATGTTCAACATGCATGTCCCTAAACAGTTTTGGACATATATCGTTCTTACTGTATGTTATTTAATTAATCGCATGACACCATCTGTATTAAATAACCAAGTTCCATTCTCTCTGTTACAAACCGACGTCCCTCTTTTTTCTTTACGTTCTCAAGTGTTTGGGTGTGTCGCTTTTGTTCACAACTTGGATTCACAGCTTAGAACCTAATCGAGATAAATTGGCTCATCGATCTCTAAAGTATCTTTCTTGGTTATCCTCGTACTCAAAAATATTATCGTTGTTATAGTCCATAGTCACGCAAGTCACACAAGTATTATGTCAGTGCAGACATTACCTTCTTTGAGTCTACCCCATTTCTTTTTCTCAAGAGACCATCGTATTCCATTTTCATCAGATCCGGTATCTTTTATACCACTTCCGGTCCTGAATCAGTTTATGTTTCCATGCCTCTTTTATAGGTTTATCAAAAATCCAATGATAGGCCAATAGTTCTGCAGAATTCAGCCATCAACTAATCAGCTTTCGTGCCTGCGGCTCCTACTCTCATCACCACAAATTCAGATGATATTCCTATTACTCTTCGAAAAGGTGAATGCTTTTGTACCAAAAAAAACAAAAACATTCTATCTTTAATTATGTTTCCCTACACCGTACTTCTTCATCTTTTCATACAGGCAATGTCATCTTCTGTTTGGAAAAGTACAATGGATGAGGAGATGTATGCTTTACATCAAAATCAGACTTTGGAGCTTAGATCACTTCATATTGGAAAGCAGCCACAGGGTTGTAGATGGGTGTACAGTGTTAAGTATCATCCTGATGGTTCAGTTGAGCGCCTCAAGGCATGGTTGGTTGCAAAAGGATAAACTCAGACATATGGTATGGATTACATTATGACTTTCTCTCAAGTGGTCCGGCTGAATTCAGTTCAGATTCTTATCCCCATGGCGGTTAATCGCCAATGGCCTATATAACAGTTGGACATAAAGAATGCTTTGTTGTATAGTGACTTACAGGAGGAGGTTTATATGGATCAACTACGGGAATATAATGTTGCTGAAAGTGAAAAACACATGTCAATTGAAGAAAGCATTATATGGGCTGAAAGAGTCACCTCAAGATTGGTTTGACAAGTTCAGCTCAGTTCTCATTTAGTATGAATTTCGGCACAAGACATCAGTTCATTCAATATTTTTCCATTCTTCCTCAGCAAGTCTTATCATGTTGATTGTTTATGTTGATGATATCATTATATGTGAGAATGATCATGCTGAGATTGTAGACTTGAAGACCTACCTTAGTCATCAGCTTCATACTAAGGATTTGGGTTTTCTTCGATATTTTCTTGGAATCGAGGTTGCTCGATCTAAGAAGAGCGTGTATTTATCGCAGCACAAGTATGTTTTAGACTTGCTCTCAGAGAATGGGATGTTGGAGTGTCGGCCAATTGAAACTCCTACTGATTATCATGACAAGCTTGATGCTGACAGGGGAGAGTTATTTGAGGATATTGGACATTATAGACGGCTGGTTGAAAAACCTATATATATCTTACTGTTACACGACTAGACATCACATATGCAGTTGGAGTAGTTAGTCAGTTTATGTATGCCTCTTGGCAACCATATTTGGAGAGTATCTCTCGCATTATACGATATTGAATTGTGCATCTAGAAAGGGTTTGTTGTACAAACATTCTCAGTTGCTTACGATGACAGGATATAGTGATGCGGATTGGACAGGCAGTCGTAGTGATAGGAAATCTACTTCTGACTTTTGTACATTTATGGGTCGCAATCTTGTAACATGGTATAGTAAGAAGTAGAATGTTGTGGCTTGTTCTAGTAGAGAGGCCGAGTACCGTACGATGGCTCATACAATTTCTGAGATGATGTGGGTTAGGTCTCTTCTTTATCAAATGGGGATTATAGTTTGTATTCCTATAGATGTATTGTGACAATCACTCGACAATTTTTATCGCAAGTTAACCCGGTGTTTCATTAGCGCACTAAGCATATCGAGATATATTGTCATTTTGTTCGTGATTTATTGTTGAAGAAACAGATTGTCACTCCTTATGTTCGGTCTGAGAATCAATTAGGTGATATCCTCACCAAACAACTTGCTCATGGTCCATTTTCTGATTTATGTAACAAGCTAGACATGTCTGATCTATATGGTCCAGCTTTAGAGAGTATTAGAATTATTATTGTTATTTATCTTATGAGGGTACAATAGTAATTGTGGATGTAATGCATATCAACATCAAGCTCTTGCAATCTCATTTCTCATATTCACTCTTCTCCTTCTCTTTTTTGCAAACGTAAGTATCTTCTATTAGGATAGAATTCTAGTTGGCACCTATGTCAATATTCTATTAGGAAAGGAACGTCCCTAGCTAACTATGCAGATGGTGACCTTGTTGTAGTTTGATGAGGGAAATGTAATTAAAGAATAGTCAAATCTTCCATACATGTGAATCCAAAACCACGATATACTCTGACTTCTAGTCCTAATCCCACCCCGTCAAGAGAGAATATTAATAATAGATATTTAGTAGAATACTTGGCTTGCTTATTATTGATGTGGAGCTACATATATATAGGAGAGACTAACCCCTCTACTACTCTACTCCGTGTGGGACTAAAACCCTTTAATACTCTCAACACTCCCCCTCAAGATGGGCGATAGATATCAATCATCCTCATCTTGTCACATAGTTTAGAAAAACTCAATGAATTAAGACCCTTAGTAAGACGATATGCGACTTGCTCTTCTGAGCGAACATGATCGAGCTTTAATATCCCTTTCTCTAGCTTTTCTTTGATAAAGAACCGATCGATCTCGATGTGCTTTGTTCTGTCATGCTGAACTGGATTGTTAACTATACTAAGTGCAACTTGAACGTTACTCAGAAGACGCAATGGTGTTCCCTGTTTCAGCTTCAACTCTGTCAACAGTGCTTTTACCCACAACTCTGACACTCCCAAAGCCATAGCTCTATATTCTGCTTCAGCGGTCGAACGTGCTACCACAAACTGTTTCTTGCTTCTCCATGAGACTAGGTTATCCCCCACAAAGACACAGTAACCTGAGGTAGACCTTATGTCGTCCATGCAGCTTGTCCAATCTGCATCGCAGTAACCCTATTGTATCTCTTCATCATCAATATCTTCGTCAGACTGTGAGTAGTGACTCGATGATGCATTCTTTTGAAGAAGGTTTCTGATTCTTTAATATTATCCTATCATTCTGTCTGACTTGGCAGAGCTAACAGAGTAATTGTCTGTCTTGAAAATTGATTCAAATTGAGTTTGAATATATTGGAGACATTTGTTTTCAATTCTTCCTCAGTAATTAAAGTATTTATTAATAACACATTCATTTCTACTATTGATTCTGCAACACATTTGTTACACTTGCCATCGACATCACATTCATTCACTGATTCATCACTAGTAATATTATTAAATATTATAAATGTGGTAAATTAGGCCACTATGCTAGCAAATGTTACACAAAAAAGAAATTGAAAGAGATTGAGGATGAAGGGTTAAGAAAAACCCTATATAAATTAATGTTCGATTCTGATTATGAAAAAAGTTCATCCAATGATGAATGACCACGTTTTCGTTGTTCTTGAACCATAGCCCTCTTCCAGGAGCCCCCTTCAGATATCTCAGAATATGAAAAACTGCATCAATGTGGCTCTTCCTTGGATCATGCATGTAGCGACTCACTACACTCACAGCAAATGAGAGCAAATGAGATATCAGGACGAGTGTGGCCTAGATAAATCAATCTTCCTACAAATCTCTGATATCTCTCACGATCAACCGGCTCTCCTGCCTCTGCCCCCAACTTATCTTTCTGATCGATTAGAGTGCATGTTGATTGACATCCTAGCGAACCAGTTTCTGTGAGCAGATCTAGTACATACTTCATCTGAGATATAACGAACTCATCTCTTCCTCGAGCCACCTCAATCCCGAGAAAATACCTCATCATTCCCAAGTCCTTTACTTCAAATTCCTTGGCAAACTTTGACTTCAGCTGGGTAGTCTTCTCATTCTCATCACTTGTGATCACTATATCATCTACATATACTGCAAATAAGGTGATGTGGCCTCTCGCATGTCGGAAGAAGACCGTGTGATCTGCATTAGTCTGGCTGTACCCTATGCCTGTGATAGCCTTCCTGAATCTTTCAAACCTTTCAAACCAGGCTCAAGGAGATTGCTTGAGTCCATACAGTGATTTCTTCAACTTACACACCTTTCCTATTGACTGCTTCGTGCAAAAACCCGGGACGTCTCCATGTATACTTGCTCTTGTAGATCTCCATGAAGAAAGGCATTCTTCACATCCAATTGATGAAGTTGCCACTGATGGTTTACTGCAAGAGAAACCAGGATTCTTACAGTACTCATCTTTGCTACTGGAGCAAATGTCTCATCATAGTCGATGCCATAGGACTGAGGGAATCCCTTTGCAACCAATCTTGCCTTGTATCGCTCCACATTTCCTTCTGGCGTCTCCTTTACTGTGAAGACCCATTTGCACCCTAACTGCTCTCTTTCCTTTAGGTAATGGAACAAGATCCCATGTCATATTTCTTTCAAGTGACCCAAGTTCCTCCAACATTGCAGCTTTCCACCTCGGATCTTCCTTTGCTTCATGCCAACACTTAGGCAAAGATGTGGTGTCTAACGATGCAATGAATGCTCCATAAGTAGGAAATAGATTATAGTAGGATAAAAAATGAGCGGTCATGTTCATAACCATAAAGATTAGAGAATCATCCCGCATTACTGCGAGAAGATCTCCTTAAGAGAATAGGAGAAGGACAAGGAGGAGAGATAATACCATCTGAATCAGAGGGATCCGCATCTGAATCAGAGGGATCTGGTGCGGGAGGTGCATCTTCAGGAGTTGGGACAGGGTTAGACGGAAGACATGGCATAGTAGGGACAATAAGCACAGTAGTGGACTATTGCTTTCTCCTTCTGTAAACTTGGAGCTCTGTAGATTTTCCTGTAGTCTGTTCCTCCCCATGTACTGCAGCATCACTTTCTTCCTCATTGTGAGCTTCCTTATAACTTTCCTCCCCCTCGCTATCTTCCCCTTGTTTCCTTGGACCAACTTTCATCATTGGACATGGAACTGACCCGACAATCACGCTTGGGCCCATCGCCCCCTCACTCCTAATACCTCCTGTGTTAGGTGTGTCACCAAATGCGGAACCTTCACCTGAACCATTGTGGTAGTATAGTTACATCTCTCTGAATGTAACGTCCATGCTCACAAAGAGCCTTCGCTCAACAGGACTCCAGCAAGAGTATCCATTCTGAGTCCCTGAGTAGCCAACAAAGAAGCACTTTACTGCCCGAGGGTCCAACTTTTCCACCACAGGCCTATTATCCTTCACAAAGCAGATACATCCAAATACCTTTGGGGAACAATGTACTTGTTCTCACCTGTAAGCAGCTCAAACGGTGTCTTCCATCCTAACACCTGAGAGGGCATCATGTTGATGAGATATGTAGCCGCCAACACGGTATGTCCCCACAAGTGTTTAGGAATATTCATAGCAAACATCATTGACCGTGCCACTTCTAACATGTGCATGTTCTTCCGCTCCGCCACGCCATTCTGAGCTGGTGTATAGGCACATGAAGTCTGATGTTGTATCACATAGGCTGATAAGTATTCTTCAATAGTCTTGTTGGTGTATTGTCCCATTGTCAGACCTCAAATTCTTCACCTTAGCACCGTATTTTGTTGTAACCCTGCTATAAAAATCTTGAAAGCATGCGAATACATCACTCTTACTCTTCATTAGATATACCCAGGTGACACTAGTATAGCAGTTAATAAAAGTGACAAACCACTTAAAACCATTAACAGTAGTTGTAGGACAGTTCTCACACATCAGAAGGTATCATATCAAAAGCAGTTAAACTTCTATTTCCAGAACTCACATACGGGCTTCTGGTATGTTTCCAAGTTCACAAGCATCACAAACCAACTTTTATTTATTAGCCATTTGATACATAGAGGGATACATCCGACTCAATAGACTGAATGAAGAGTGTCTAATACGCTGACGTGGAGTAATAATTCTGCTTCTACAGTCCTCCGCGGCTCCTGTTGTGCTTCATCTACCAGTAATGCCAATGTTGCATCCAGCCCACCTCTATCCAAGTGCCATAGCACTTTATGCCAAGTGTCAGTTCCCAACCGTTTTCCCGTTCCCTTCTCCTAAAAAATTACCTTAGGAATGTCAAAGGAAACAACACAATTAAGTTGAAAAACAATGGCACTAATAGACAATAAATTAACAGAAAAATATGGATCATGCAAGACTTCAGTAAGAGTTATGGAAGGGGTGAATTCAACTGTGCATTTACCCACAATGGGTCTAGCAGTACCATAAGCAGTTTGAATACTTTCAGGCGTTGCCAGGTGAGTGTAATCTTGGAACTCGTCATCGGCACCCGTGACATGGCGGGACGTCCCAGAGTCAATTATCCAATTTAGACTTCCTGGTCTGTGGGTAGATGCAAGGGTATGAACAGGTATACATGTGCTTGTATATACATAGTAGATGATGTTACCCCCGGAGGTGGTTGGAGTCGATGTCCCAGTGGTGTTGGCTCGACTGTCGTTGGTTCCAAGCTTCATGTTCCTCCACATTTCTAGCATTTCCCTCTCGCTAGGGGTCAAATCGGATGACTGACTCTCATTTCCCCCATCTGCCAGGCTTGTCTTGTGCCCTCCAGAATAATTACCTCTGCCTCCGCCATAGCCTCCTCTGGCACCCCTACACCCTCCACGGCTACGTCCGCGGCCGCTGGACTGGCCTCTTAGAGGCTTCGTACAGAATCTGATGAAATGTCCAGGTTCTCCACAGTTGTAGAACCCGCCCCCTCCGGAAGGGTTTGGGTTAAACACTGCTAGAGCTGATTTTTCTTCCGGAGAGCTAGTAGTGCTAGGCATTAGCTTCAGTAGTACCTCTTCTTGTGCCATAGCAGCTATGGCCTCCTCCAATAATGGTAGTCCAGGTTGCGCAAGTAGGACATTCCTCCTCTGCTCGAATGATGGGTTGAGCCTCTTCAAGAACTTCATTATCATGTCACGAAACATACTCTATGAACTTCTTATAATGTTTCGCAAATGCCAATTTCACTTGCTCATCCTCCACGCCAATGGAATCAAAGTGGTCGAGATCTGACCAATACTTCTTCAGTAGGGCCGCATACTCAGAGATGTTGTGATCTTCTCGGACCACCTTATCAAGTTCATCTTGTAGTTGGAAGACCCTCATAGGGTTGCCCGACCCTGAGTACATGTCTCTTAACGTCATCCAAATGTCACTAGCACCCTCCATTGCTTCCACGTTGCCCGACAATTGGTCGGTCAACGAGGCTGTCAACCATCCAACAACAACATTGTTGACGATTTTTCACATAGCAAACTCCCGTGAGGAGTGATCTTCAGGTTCCTTGGTTTGGCCATTCATATAGCCCACCAAGCATTTTTTCTTCAGAGTCCACATCGCCTTACGCGACCACGTCAAGTAGTTGGAAATACCCTCCAACTTTATCTCCAGTTTTTTCAACTTCTCTATTTTGTATGGTGAAGGATCCACATCTCGTGTACAACACGGGAGCTAGTCTCGGTCAGCCCCTGGAGAAGAGATCATCCACCAAAGCCTTATCTCTTCAGCTGTCAGCTTGTCGTAGATTGTCTCCATCGTCTTCTTGTCCTCTTTCATCAGCAAGACGGTGGCAGATCTAAATCGTCTCCACCTTTGATCATCCTCTCCACGTCTATTGTTCCTCCTTCAGCGGCAACGGTGTCCCTGAGAGCCGCTGCTCATGTCCCGTGCACGGCTTCGACCCGAGGTCGCATAGCCTGATGAGGAGGAGAAAGAACCGACAATTGTAGTCGAGATCAGGAGTTCACAAAAGTTCCCTCACTGATATACCTCGATCAAACTAGCAACTATATAATTAATATTCCGATTACAACTTGCTGCTACAAAAAACGATAATCAAAAAATTAAACTTCTCGTTCTTCCTTGCAATCGTAGTTGCATACGGACAGAACCGAATTACAACTCACAGAAGAAAAGAAGAAGAGGGAAGGGGCTGGCTGCTAGCCGATGGGGAGGGGGACTGCTGGCCAGCAACTGCGGGTGGCAGAAGAGGTAAAGGAGGGTGAGGGGGAGGGGAATGCTTGTCGGCGGCTGCTGGTGGCAAAAGAGGAAAAGGGGGGAGGGTTGTGGAAGGGGGGCGGCTGTGGAGGGGATTAGGGTTTGGGAAAAGGGGGGTTGTCTCTCATACTAAATAGATATTTAGTAGAATACTTGGCTTGCTTATTATTGATGTGAAACTACATATATGTAGGAGAAACTAACCCCTCTCTCTACTACTCTACTCCATGTGGGACTAAAACCCTTTCATACTCTCAACATTAATTATGGATGGATTATTTTGGCACCATCCATATTCGTCGGCTGCTTTGTGAGGACCGATTTTGGGCTGGATCCACCCATTACAAAGAGGTTAATCTTCTACTTTTGGCTACATAGTGCATGTTAAGTTATATAACTACTTGATGTTATCATGTTTTGTTACTAAGCTAATGCTTATACCTTGATGTTCACATTCGTTAAGTAGAAAAGTTCCACCAATTGTAATAATATTAATATCACCCACAATCGTTAACAACGCTCTAGAATTTTGGTGCAATTGACAGAGAGTTTAGCATAGTATCAGAGCAATCCATGTTCGAAAATTCTCTTATTTGCATTAAAAAATGGATTTTGAACAAATTCATACCACTGCGTGAATCCAACTCTCGGTCCAAGAATTTGGACTTCCCCCTGCCGGGACGTGTAACTCAACCATCACCTACACTCTAGACTTTTGGTACAAGTTTCCGGAGATTTTAACATGGTATAAGATCAACCCAGCTTCGAATCCTCTAGCATGCAATGATTTCAAAAAAAAGAAAACGATGCATGAATTCAACTCTGGTCCACAAAAATCGATCTTATACCTGCAGGGCGTGTTTAATATTCTAAAGGCCTAGTTTGTGAGTAAAGTTTGTTAAATTAGAATTAGATTTATTTTGGAGTTTGGATATTTGAAACCAAAGTTTGAAACGAATAAACTACATGACAAAACTGGAATTTTATTTAAGCTTACGAGGCTTTGGGGAGTTCCGAGTTAGTATTGAAGTTCTATAAGAAAAGATAGAAGGAATTGGATTTTAGAATGGAGTTCCATAGTTTTGCAACTCCACCATTTGGACTTGGAATGAGAGATTTGTCCAACTCCAAAAGAATTCCCAAACGTACCATAACACCATATTTTCCTTTTTTTGGTGTTTGGCGGCGTAACTCCACCAAACTCAGGTTTCTTTTCCAAACCCCTTTACCAAAAGTATCCTAAGAGTTTTGGTACAAGTTGCAGGGACATGAACACCAATATTGATAACTACTTAGGAATTCAAAGTACTTGCAGGTCTTTGGAATTCAAAGTACTTGCAGGTCTTTATTAAAAGAATGTTCTCAAATTATACTCTTTGATTTGCTCTACAAGTATAGTTATGGTGGCTTAAGGGATTATGAAGTCATTGGAATTTTGAATAACTCTTGGTATGTTTCTAGGAGGTATTTAAAGCATATTTTTCATATGACCCTCAACCAGATTTTGCACCGTCATCTAGACATACTTCTTCAGCAAGAAAATCTCTTCATCTAGACATACTTCTTGAAATTGGGGGGTTGAATGACGCCCTCATAACGGATATCTAAACTTCATTTGGTTAGTTTATTTTTTCGAGTCTAAGACAGTTGTTCTAAAAGGCAGCCACCTCGCCTAGGCGCTAGGCGGCTGGTGTCCGTCCGATGCCTGCTTAGGCCGCCTAGTCCTCTCGACGTCCGACTATGCATGTTATAGAATTTTATGGACTTTTAATGAAATTTTTATTAGGTTTTTTTTTTATATCTTTTGAATCGCCTACATCTAGACGGTTGCCTAGGCAGACTAGACGCTAGGCGGCAGGTACCCGTCTGACTAGTGTCTAGCACTTTTCACAACCTTTGAGACTGAGCCTTAAGTTGATTTGACATATCTTACCTGGGTTACGCCTACTTTTATTTTCTGAAAAGTGGAAGCAAAAGCAACATAGAAACACTTGTTAGTGCTTACTTTTTTGATAAGCTAGTTCTTTCTTTGGCAGCTAATGAAAGGAGGGAGGTTGACTTCAAAACTTCTTATGCATCTGTCTCTTGTCAGCTTTTCAAAGCACGAATTCAAACACGGTTCGAGTTCCGAGTTAGGAGTCGACTTGCAATTAGTCGGCTCGTGCCCAAGGGAGAGGAGTGGTTCATTAGAGTTTAAGGTTGAAGACTGAGGGTTGCTACATTCTAGTTGTGTTGGTTCTAAACCATGATACAATTTACTAATTGTTATTCTTTTCAAGATGATTTTGGACATGAACTAGCCCTAACCAAGGTTCGCAGTATCGGTATAAGACGCTTTCTATCAGTATCGGTATCGATAGTATGGCGGTTTCAGATCAGAGTATTAATTTTTTTGGTATTGAAGTTGAGAGTTATTTTATTTTGTTATTTATCATATGAGGGTAAAATAGTAATTGTGGGTGTATTGTATATCAATATAAATAGACATGAGATGCAATCTAGGATTTTATATCCTTGCAATCTCCTTTCTAATATTCTCTCTTCTCCTATTTTTCTCCTTCTCTCCTCTCCATCTCCAAACTTCACTTGGTATAGAACATATTTTCGGATGTTTACTACTTTTCATGATTCGGCGTTCGTCGTTCGTTGTTCGTGGTCGTTCGTGGTTCGTTTATGAGATATAGGATTTCTACATATCTACGTTGGTTGTTCGTCGTCGGTTGAGGTTTGTTGTGAGATCTAGGGTTTCAAAGATATCGTCTTTATGTTGCATCTGCAAGTATGGTGGGAACCGAATCTTCTGGCGAGGTTAATAGTGGTGGTGGTAGCGGAGGTGGTTCTCCTTTTACTGTTATTCATAATGATAAATTGGGAAAGTCGATTATAGCGGTGAAACTCAATGGTACGAACTATATTGTCTGGTCCAAGTCTATCAAAGTAGTGTTAAGGGCGAAAAAGAAGAAGTTTTTGACGGAAGAACCCCCGTCTGAAACTTCCGTTGGATATGAAGATTGGATGAGTGCAGATGCATACATTATGTCATGGTTGTGGCATAGCATGGAACCGTATATCGCTGCTAATGTTCAATAATGTGAATCAAGCAAACAAATTTGGACATCTCTGGAAGAATCATATTCGCAGAAGCGAAACGTTGCATGTATTTATGAGTTGTACGAGTTATTGTTTAATACAAAACAAAATGGGAAGCCTGTGAATGAATATTTGGCTTCAAAGAAGGCTTTGTGGGAGGAACTGCTTCAATATCATAATGTTACTACTAAGTTGAAGGAAGCTCATAGACAGAAGGAAGAGTTTCATGTTTCACTTATCCTATCCGGCTTGGATCCTGCGTTCGAACCTTATAAAGCTCAAATCCTTGCTGGAGAGCAGTTACCTATGGTGGCAGATACTTTCTCCCGTCTCAATCGTTTCTTTCTAGGAAAGTTCTTTGGTGCCGAGTACTTACTCTTCTACCCTAGTTTCTAGTCGTGGTGGTGGACGTGGCTGTAGAGATGGTGGTCGTAGTTTTGGCCGAGGAGAAGACCGTTGTGGTAGAGACAATGGTCGTGTTGGTGGTCGTAGTTGTGGCCGCGGTGGTGGTGGTGGTGGTGGTAGCCGTGATCAACCACGAAAGTGTAACTATTATGGAATGCTCGGTCATGTCGAAGACTATTGTTGGGACAAGTGGGGCAAACCAGAATATGCACATCAAGTGTACGATGAAAATATGTAGTCCCAGGTCACCACTTCTGCTCGCAAAAATGGTACTTCGGATTTCAATCAGACTTCAACGTCCGATAACTCATCTCCATTTGAACGGATCATCCAGAAGTTGAACGCACTTGCTACTACCACCTCCCAACCTACTGCAACCATGACATATATAGGTAATCTTGCTTTTGTGGCAACCCAGTCACCATCCACCTCTTGGGTCATCGACTCAGGAGCAAGCTCTCGCATGTCTGGTATAACCTCTCTCTTTCATAATCGTAGTCCCATTAAACATAATATTATCTTGCCTTATGGATCTACTTGTCCTGTGCTTGGGAAAGGTGTTATTCACCCTACTCAATCACTATCATTATTTGATTCATTATATGTGCCTAATTTTCTATTTAATTTGTTATCTGTGAGCCGGTTAACAAAATCTCTTCAATGTTCTGTGACTTTTTCTTCCAATTCGTGTGTTTCAGGACCTCAGGATGAAGAAGATGATTGGTTCGGGACAAAAAAAAGATGGACTGTACTACTTGGATCTACCTGGAAAGACTTTCACTTCTGTTTCTATTTCTCCGTTGCAATAGCATTATCGTTTGCGACATCCGTCTTTGGCTAAGTTGCGTCAAGTTGTTCCTAATTTGAGTCATGTTTCTAATCTTGAATGTGAGACTTGTCAATTAGGCAAGCATCACTGTAGTTCCTTCCCTCGTCGTAGTGAGAGTCGTCAATTAGTCTTTTGATCTTGTTCATTCTGATATTTGGGGTCCGTCTAGAGTCAAAAGTCTGAAAGAATTTCAGTATTTTATTATTTTTATTGATGATTATTCCAGAATGACTTGGTGTTATTTAATGAAAGAAAGATCTGAGTTTCCAAATGTGTTGTCTGCCTTTTATAATGAAGTTTATGTTCAGTTTGATAAACGTATCAAAATTCTGCGTTCTGATAATGCTTTGGAGTATACTTAATCTTCTGTGAACAGTTTCTGTGTTGATTGTGGTATGATTCATCAAACAAGTTGTGTCCACACCTCTCACCAAAATGGTATAGCCGAACGAAAACATCGACACATTTTAGATGTGGCTCGAACTTTCATGTTCAATATGCATGTCCTTAAACAATATTGGACAAATGGCGTTCTTATTGTATGTTATATAATTAATCGCATGCATCATCTGTATTAAAGAACAAAGTTTCATTTTTCATATTACATACAGATGTTGCACATTTTTTCTTACCTCCTCGAGTGTTTTGGTGTATTATTTTTATTCATAACTTGAAACCGAATCAAGCTAAGTTGGCTCCTAGATCTCTGAAGTGTCTTTCGTGGTTATCCTCGTACTCAAAAAGGTTATCGATGTTACAGCCCACAGTCACGCAAGTATTATGTCAGTGCGAATGTTACATTCTTTGAGTCTAGCCCTTTCTTTCCTTCAGGAGACCGTTGTATTCCTTTTACAACAGATTTGATATCTTCCATACCACTTCGGGTCATTCCTGAATCAATTTATGTATCCATTCCCCCTTTACAGGTTTATCAGAGATCCAAGGACAGGCTAGTGGTTTTGCAGAATTCAGTCATAAACCAATCAACTTTCGTGCCTGAGATTTCTGCTCCCATCACCACAGACCCAGATGATCTTCATATTGCTCTCAGAAAAAGAAAACGCATTTATACCACAAAGAATAAGCATCCAATTTCTAACTATGTTTTATTACATCGTGCTTCATTATCTTTTCATGCATTTACTGTTTCATTGTCTTCCATTTCCATTCTCAAACTTACAAGCAGGCTATGTCATCTTCTGGTTGGAAAAGTGCAATGGATGAGGAGATATATGCTTTACATCAAAATCAGACTTGGGAGCTTACATCACTTCCTGTTGGGAAACAGACAGTGGGTTGTAGATGGGTGTACACTGTTAAGTATCATCCCGATGGTTCCGTTGAGCGCCTCAAGGCACGATTGGTTGCCAAAGGGTATACTCAGACATATGGTGTAGATTATATGGAGACTCTCTCCAGTTGCTCAGCTTAATTCAGTTCGAATTCTTATTTATGTGGCTGTTAATCGCCAATGGCCTATATATCAGCTAGACATAAAGAATGCTTTCTTGTATGGTGACTTACAGGAGGAGGTTTATATGGATCAACTACCGGGATATGTTGTAGCAGAAAATGAAAAACTCGTATGTCAATTGAAGAAAGCATTATATGGACTAAAATAGTCACCTCGTGCTTGGTTTGATAAGTTCAGTTCAGTTCAGTTCTCATTCAGTATGAATTTCGGTGCACCACATCAGATCATTCAGTATTTTATCATTCTTTCTCAGTAGGTATTATCGTGTTGATTGTTTATGTTGATGATATCATTATATCTGGGAGTGATCATGCTGGGATTGTGGACTTGAAGGCCTACCTTAGTCGTCAGTTTCATACTAAGGATTTGGGTCTTCATCAATATTTTCTTAGAATCGAGGTTGCTCGATCTAAGAAGGGTGTACATCTGTCACAATGCAAGTATGTTCTAGACTTGCTCTCCGAGACTGGGATGTTGGAGTGTCGGCCAGTTGAAACTCCTATGGATTATCATGACAAGCTTGATGCTGACATGAGAGTTATTTGAGGATGTTGGATATTATATACGTTTGGTTGGCAAACTTGTATATCGTACTATTACTCAACCAGACATCACATATACAGTTGGAGTAGTTAGTCAGTTTATGCATGCCCCTCGGCAACCACATTGGGAGATAATCTCTCGCATTCTTCGATACTAGAAGGGTGCACCTGGAAAGGATTTGTTGAACAAACCTTCCCAGTTGCTTACGGTGACGAGGTTCAGTGATACTGATTGGGCAGGCAGTCGCGATGATAGGTCTAATTCTGGCTATTGTACGTTTGTGGCTGACAATCTTGTCACGTAGCGTAGTAAGAAGCAGAATGTTGTGGCTCGTTCTAGTGCAGAGACCGAGTACCTTGTGATGGCTCATACAGCTTCTGAGATGATGTAGTGCAGTCTCTTCTTCATGAAATGTGAATTATGATTCCTATTCCGATGGAGATATATTGTGATAATCAGTCGATAATGTTTATCGCAAGTAATCCGGTGTTTCATGACCGCACGAAGCATATCGAGGTGGATTGTCATTTTGTTCGTGATTTGTTGCTGAAGAAATAGATTGTGACTCCTTATGTTCGGTCAGAGAATCAATTAGGTGATATCATCACCAAACCGCTTGCTCGTGGTCCATTTTCTGATTTATGTAGCAAGCTGGACATGTCTAATCTATATGCTCCTGCTTGAGGGAGAGTGTTAAGAGTTATTTTATTTTGTTATTTATCATATAAGGGTATAATAGTAATTGTGGGTGTATTACATATTCAATATAAATAGACATAGAGATACAACCTAGGGTTTTATGCCCTTGCAATCTCCTTTCTTATATTCTCTCTTCTCCTACTTTTCTCCTTCTCTCCTCTCCTCTCCATCTCCAAACTTCAATAAAAGCAAATAATTATTAATATATTATTAATATTTTAGAAAAAAATATTTTATACATTTAGGCATAATTTTAAGTATTTTCTCTGTTGTTTCTTAGTAGTTTTAAAATTGAATGAAATAGTAGTCACCTATGCCGATTTGTTTACCTGTAATAAATAAGTTTTCTTTTTTACATGCTTTTATAACCTTGCCAGATTTTACACCCTTGCTAATTAATTAGTCTTTTTCATTCCATTTTTTTTGTCGAATTTACAGAAAAATAGACCTCAAATATCGGTATCGGTCAGTATCGGATCGGGATCAGTCGGATCGGTATCAAACTATGGTCCAAATCAAGTGATGGCTCAAGATGATTTTTGACATATGAACTAGTCCTAACCAATTTATGGTTGCTTCTTCTTGAAAATTTTCCTATTTATTTTCCCGATATAGATGTTCAGTTTCAATACAAAAACTCTTTTTAACTTATTGTAGCTATTTAAATAGCAGTGTCCGAAGTTTCAATATCCAAGTCGGTTTCGGACCATTTTTTGAGTATAGGTGGTTTTGACAGCTTTGAAGGTTTTGGATCGAAGTTTTGGAGTTCTTTGTTTCATAAAGTCAAAATTAATAATTATTATTATTAAGAAACTACATATATCTTAGCATAATTCAATGTAATTGTTTGCTTATTGTTAGCTTTTACCATATTAAAATTAAGGGAGTGTTTGGTTGCCCGTAAATATAAAGCTCATGCAACATATGCTGCATGTAGCATTTGTTGCTTTAAGTCGTGTGCTAATTCGTTGTTTGGCTGCATGTAAATGATGTCACGGGATATACAAATCCATTGTTTGGAACGATGTAAGTGGAATGTAAGGTTGAAACTTATGTCGGTAAATGAAAATACATTATTCGATTGTCATTATAACATGAAAAGATGAGAGAATCTTTGGAAATGATGTAAGTGGCGTTACAAATGTTGTCGTAAGCAGTATTGCGAAACTTTTTGTTGCAACATATGTTGCGGAAGTCGGAGAAAATTATGCAACATTTTGTTCACCAATTCCATAATTTACATTAAATCAAACAATGAAATTTGTGAAAATAGTTCAATAAATGTATGATTTCCCTTTAAAGCCAACCAAATACTCCCTAAGATTGATTAATCCCCAGAATCTAAAATATACAATTCCAACAAAAGGAATGGGTACTATATGTTGATAAGAAATCATCTTATCAAAACATTGCAATACATAGATCATCGATGCGCCAAATCATTGTGTCAAAAGCTCCATATGTCTCTCTTTGTAATTTCTTTGTTTTATTGACTAGGAAAGAGTCTCATAGTCAGTATTGCCAGTATCTGTAGAGTTCAGTAACCGTTCGGAATAAACCAAAAACGATACAGCCGATACATATCGGTATCAGCCGATAGTCTCGAAGCTTGTTAAAGAGGTGTTTGGATGTCCATTGGCTTTAGTGATGTGCTTGGGTGGTTGTAGCAACAGAGGAGAGCGAAAAGAAGTCGAGAAAAAGAGAGAGAATAATAAAAAGATGTACTTATTCGGATTTTGGTTCTCAGCTAAGAAGCACGGACACTCTTCACATTGTGTCTTTGTCGTGTCAAACGTATTGTGACACGTCCAGACACTCCAAAATACACTAGGACACACTGAAATGGATGCTGAATTCGTGTCGTGGTGTCTGAAATGTATCATGTCTTATCAAATCTGTGTCCATGCAACAAAGGTTCTGGGGTTTGGTTTTCTCTATGGACTCCTCTCAATATTTCTTGATAACTTGTCCTTGCAATTTTTCTTGGTTTGTTCTGTATTAATTATAATTGATCTTGTAAAAACTTGTAATTCTTATTACTAGGAGTGATCTCAATCTCCCGGTGGCCTTTTCCCATGTGGGTTCTCAATTTATCCTCAAGTACATTGTCCAGTTTGATCTTTGTTTATTGTGATAGTTAGCGAAACCTTCATGTTCTGGTTCCTTCGCGGGCATGATTCTTGTGAAATAGTTAGTTTTACCTTCATGTTTTGGTTCCTTGCGAGCATATGATTGTTGGGGAATAGTTTCCATGTTTTTCTCAAGAAGTACATCATCAGATATCTTTTGCGCATTGAAAGACTGCTCAGTCCTCAAGTACTCAGAGCCTCTCCACTCTCATACACTAATAGTCTAATATTCCTCACTTTACGCCTTCACCTTGTTCCAGCACTCACCAACTAAAACTTCAGTAGCGACCATTCCATCATAAGACTTAAATCTTTTGACGTACCAAAATACCCAACTGAAGTACTGTATCTTGTACTACTAAACATACACTCTTAAGCAACTTCTCTAACTATCAATCAACTTCATTGTTTGGTTGTCTGTAAAAAGAAATATCATACAACTGTTGTGGCTTCAAGTAGGGTAACAAATACAATGTTTTGACTGTAACTTGTGAATGATATTTCAGGATTTGTCGAGTGTTCAATGATACAATTAGGATACGTGGTTGCAGCTTAATAGGAAATTTTTTGGATGTGATTGTCACTCCCCTATCCCGTATACTCGAAATGTACTATTTTGCTTGTGTTTTCATTTTGGCGCACTTTGAATATACTTCAAGCGCACGGTTGAATAGAGCTTGGCGCACATTGACTAATATTGATTGTGTGGTGGTGGTAGGTAGGGTGTGTGGCTTGGATTTGTTGGAGAGATCCGATGGTTCACCATCAACCTCTTGCCTATATATATATCCTTATTCTCATTCGCTCTCCTCACTTGTTCATTTTCTCTTGTTTTGCTCCTGGTTTTCTTCATAGGCAAGTACATCTTGTAAATATGAAGTAACATGGTCGGCTATAGTTTTATTCTTAGTATTTGTTGTTGTAATTAGTTTCTAGTAGTGTTTTGATTATAGTTAGTTCTTGAAATTTTCAGATTTGAGGTGGTTAACGGTTTTATCTTTGATTTTATTATGAGGGTTTTCATGAGTATATTTTTCTAGGGAATGATCCCCCAAAAATGAGATATTTTAAAAAGATGTTGTTTCCTGATTTCGAGCTGCTGGTTTTGTAGCACTGTCATAGTCTCGAACTTGAGCTCTGAGTGCACCAATAGTGGGTCGGTTGGAGAAGAAGAAGAGTGACAAGAAGTACACAAGAGGATTTGCACTATAGGCACATGTTGAGTGTGACTCATAATTCATGGGCGCATGTTAAATGTGACCCACATTCCATACTCGTGCGTACTTTAAGAGTACTGCCAATTTCTTGCAAAAATATGTAAAGGGGGATAAATTTTTTGAAAAAATTCTTCTTGGCGCACTTATGGAAGATTTCAGCCTCTGGCGCACAATTGATGTATTATCGAACGAACCAAGCAAAGGTGCACAAGTCTACTTTTCAGCGCACTGCTGACCAACTTCCTTCTTGGCGCACTTTTTAACCAAATTAAACAGACCGATGCAAAATTGACACATTGTGTATTAACTATCAAAAGTGCGACGCTCTTATACACAACCCTTTGCACATTTTCTGGTCGCTCAACGGTTGGCGCACTTTTGATGAATTAATAGTCCGACACACTTGTCAACTCTTGGCGCACTCTTGCTTGGCTCAGCCTCGATAAGTGAGCCTCGACTTTGGCACGTCTCGATTCACGAGACCCTCGACTGTCGTGCCCTCGACTGTCGCGCTGCCTGGGGACTCGTGTTTCGTCTTGTAGTTTTGCACTTGCATAGTGCGCCACTTCTCTTATTCTCTTAACTCTTGCTTTGTGCGCCAGATTGCTTGCATGTGTAGAATGCGCTTATTCTTGTAATTCTTGATTTATGCGCCACATATTTCTGCTGCTCTATTATCGATTTTGTGCGCCATGTTATAGACTTCTACGCCATGACTTATGTGACCTAGTAATATAGGTTTGTGCGCCATATAGTTGCTTGCTAGTGCATAGTGCGCCACTATTCCTGACTATCCTATATTGGCACTTGCAAAGTGCGCCAACCCAGGACTTTTTGTGATTGATTGTGCAGACATGGGTCATGTTATGCACTTGATGCCTATTCTAGATTAGTTGATAATCTATGATCCCAGAATTTGAGGAATTGATGAGGCATTCATGATCGTGACTCGATCATATGAGATATGATATTCCTAATTAATTATGACTCCTGACTTGATCAAAACATGATTCATGTGACCAAATGATAGGTTTGGTATCCTGACTTGGTTATTGTATTCGTGCCGATACACTTGTCCTGCTCGCCTGTTTATAAAGGCTTCATTGTACACTGGGTGTGGGACATTGGCCAACATGTACACTGAATGTGACATGATTCATGCTCGGTGCATAACATTATATTCCCGAATTCTTGGCACGAAAATGATAATGGGTCAGGAGCATAGCGTGGCTAGGTTATTGCTTGTTTGAATATGGCATATACATTTGGGTGAATTCAGACTTGACTCCTTATATTAAATGGATTCGTATCATATGTGTTTGTACTCTGTACGACATCATTAAGAGAAATGTTCCTGTGGCCACGGCAGGGAATTCCATATCACTATAGGGTTAATTAGGTAACATAAAACTGATTAGAACATGGGAAGGGAACAACATCCTGAGATCATGCGTGATGGGCCGTCCCGTGATAATTTTCATGGCGTGCAAGGCTGGCCATTACGGATATTGTATATCATACAATATACAATAGAGTTCAATATTCGATCTTTTTATATTTTTAACCGAGCCAACATTTTTTCTATAGGAAGGTTGGAACTGTTACTGATTTATTAGCGTTGTGGCCCTACGGAAAACTGGTGCGACAATTAGCGCGGTGGGTGGCCCTAAGGGGAACTGGTGCGATCATGATTTTCTGCTTATATAATATTGGCTCGGTTAGCCCAACTCGACATGGCACGATCTGAGGATTATTATTATTATTATTATTATTATTATTATTATTATTATTATTATTATATCTAAGATAACCCAAGACTCCACATAACAAGTCGTAACATTGTTTAGCTGTTCTAACCTGACTTGGTTGTGATTGTAATTCTGCTAGTAGCTTAGGGACAGACTGTCATAGTGTGATGTTCAACTTCTGTCCTTGTTTGGTTGGGGAGTTGAGTCATTATGCTATGATGGAATATGAACCGAACTACGACACAGAATCCTAACTTAACAATAATCATGGGACGTACCTTAACTTGGGTGGCATGGCATTTTCTGTTCTTGTTTGGTAAAGGAGTGTCATGTTATTCCAAAGATGGGACACGCTCCAATGATTCTTGGCTCTTTCACTATATGTTTGATCTGATTTTTTGTTTCTTCATTCGTGCTTCCATGTGGTACTTGCTATTTGGGGTCTAACTCCACTGGTTTTGTATGGCCAGGTTTAGAATTAGCACCAGATGATCCAACTTATCCCCTTTACGATGACGCGCACCAGACGGATGGTCGCTAAAGGGCACGAGTGGGTTTCTTGATCACTGCTCGTCTTGTACATTCTACTCTTTTGGACGTTTAGCCACCGGCACTTGTTAGCCGGCTTGTAAACCCCCTCACCCAAAATTAGGCCTACTTGACTTAGATAGTGAAATTAGGGCTAGTTGAACCCAATTAGAAATAGAACATGGCATTTGATTTAACTATACAATATTTATATCGCTTAGCGCACCTTACTGTTGCTTCGATAATTGGAGCACTACACTAGCCATTGCCTATCTACAAATTTCACAACCTTGTCCTAGACGTGCCCGCATACCATTCTGACCTTTGTGTAACTTATAATTATACTTTCTTGTGCCACATTTTAGTCGCACAACATTCGTCGCAGACGTTATTAGTTAATTCTAAATAAAAATCAATTTTGTACCCTTGTGCGTTCCAACCGAAATTGGAGACACAATCTTGACCCGTTTTGTGCAACCCAATTTATGATAATATTCTACATTGTATCCTCTACGTCCATGACACTTGTGTCCCACCTAATTTTATCCCCATGTACTTCTAATTAATTCCAGAACACCGTGCGCAATAATTTTAATTAAATTAATTTAAATTCTGTCCTTGTACAATTTTTTAATTGTTGGGTACTTTTATGCAAAAGCGCATTGAGGTGTCCACACCATTGGACAATACATGAAAAAATCCAACTTTTTCTTTCACAAGAATTTTCCCATAATTTTCGAAATGTACAACGCGCAACATCGCCCCCTTTATTTTAAATCAATCCTTGCATTTAAACAATGCAATTATGGCCCTCAAACATCCTCATGTGAGCCCAAGGCCCATCCCAAGGAGGATGTTGACCAAAGTCAACTATTCCTAGGTCAACCCAACCCCATGTATATATAAATACAACCTTCCTTTTTCTTTTTCTTTATTTCTCAAACCCAAAACCTAAATCTAACTTTCAGCCGATCTCCCCCTTTACATTACAATTCACCTCCTTCCCCACTTCACCCGTCGGAGTCCCGCAGGACGACCCCCTCGCCTGAGCATTATCCCCGTCGACCCACCGCCTCATCCTCCGCCTCGCCTCGACCAGTCCCCCTCCGCCTGGGCAGCAGTCAGCCGAGTCCATGTCCACTCCTCCTCTTCCACGTTCCTGTCCACTCCTCCTCTTCCACCTTCATGTCCTCTCCTCCTCCTTCTTCAACTGGCCGGACCTCCCCCACTGGTCTGACCTCCCCCTGGCCGGAGTTCAGTCATCACCACCACCATTGCTATTAACATCATCATCAACATCAACACCCATCATCATCATCGCCTTCACCATCGTCATCACCTTCACCATTATCATCATCATCACCATCACCATCGCCATCGTCATCGTCATCGTCGTCATCGCCATTACCTTAACTATCATCGTCATCGTCGTCATTATCATCGTCGTTATCATCGTCGTCACCATCATCATCAACCTATCATCATTATCACCATCTTCATCATCACTATCATCCACATCATCGTCCTCGCCATCACCATCATCCCCACCATCATGATCATCAACACCACCACCATACATTATCATCACCACCACCATTGCTATTAACACCATCATCCCAATCATCGTCCTCGTCATCACCATCGTCCACAGCATCGTCCTCGTCATCACCATCATCACCCACATCACCACCATTATCATAAATTCCATCATCATTCCATCGTCATCACCATAGTAATCATCATCCCCACTATGATCATCATCATTGACCTAATCACCCTCGTCCTCGTGTTCATCATGGACCCGTCACCCTTGCCAGACAACCCGCAGCAGTCACCCCCGATTTCCGTGCTTGTGCACGCTGACCCCGAAGACCTATCGAATTATTCTGCGAGACTTTCGGAGCCGGATATTGGCACTTCGCAGCTTTCTTGCCAGACAAGTATACATTACCTTGTTGTACTGTTTAAATTCTGTATTATTAGCTGCATGTTTATTACTATAATTGTGCGCGTCCGAGAGAGACTCGGGTGCAGTCAACAAAGGCCTTGACGTTAGGACTTGTGTCTGACCTAGTGTCTAGTAGACCCACCTAAAGTTGTAGAGTTATCGGTATGACTCCCCAGGCCTTGACACATTTCTTATACGTGTTGTGAGTCTCACGTAGGGCACGGACTTGCATATGCGGTTGGCCACCTGTACGCGTAGGTCATGCGACGGATAGGGTATAACTGCTAATAGTGATGCATGTTAGAGACTTAGCAGTTATTAGTAGTCGGAGCATAGACTATTGTAGTACGAAGGTCCAATCCTTGTTCTTGTTTGGTTGTGAGGTTGGACTAGCGTTCTAAAGATAGACTATGAGCCAGAGTTACGACACTGATACTTGCACTCCGTCTCGGTGTAGTAGCTACTGCGTGTTGCGGATACAACATGCATAGATCATTGGACGGAGAAGACAATTAGTAGGCGTATGAGATAGACATTTGGTTGCCGTAGTTTCAGAGTAAACTGTGGGGCCATGAGCCTCAGTGTGCCCGGTTATGGGATCAGTGTTACTCGGTTATGTGAGTATATGCTTGTCGATACATCCGACAGAGATTACTAGTTGCGCGCTATCATGATCGGTGATGTAGTCAGCATATACATCTGGCATCCAGTTTACAGCTAATGCCAGATACATAGCCTCTGGCTCGACGCTACGCTTTATACTTTTCACCTACCCATACGTACCAAGGTTGTCTTCAAAGTGCATTTCACTTAGCTGGTTAGGTCACCCTCGAGTTTTACAGTATTTACTTTATGGCATGCTTCTATGTATCTTGTTATGTCCCTCTGAGGACCTGGTCCCTTTCCAGGTGTAGATATTCATAAGTATTCGCAGTAGCGCAGATCCGGACTTGGTAGGTATATTTCGAGAAGGTCTTCTCTTCGAGCCCGTGATGTTAGTTGATATTCTTATAGTGTGTTTATTGTGTTGCACTTATATATTCTAGTCCGGTAGTGGATTTGTTTCCACCCGACTGTCATCATTAGATACTTTATATTGAGATCTAGTTTCATGGATATTGGTTATTTATGTCTATTTATGTCTATTTGATTTCTGTGGATGAAATTTAGTTATGCCCTGTGACTTGTGATAAATATATACCACTTATGAATTATTGTTCATCATACAGCGTACGCATGTATTATGGTTTCCATATATTGGAGTTGCCATATACATGCGGCTGGCATGCTTACGTGTCCTAGTCCTACGTATTTTGGGACTGGACGTGACATGTTTTTAGTGGTGGCCCATGCAGGTCGAGAGCATATTGTCACGGTTACGTTACTGTACCGAGCAAGCCTGCACCTAGGATTAGAGTATAGGATCTCATCCACAATTGACTATGATTCACATTACTTCCAATCTGTTCTATTTGAATAGCTACATCCTGCTTGATTCATGTGCTTCCCTAATAGTTCCTTGAGTATAGCCTTCTCCTAGAATATAGAAGTCCCTGTTGTTAGATAATAATTAGGGTAACACACCTTCTGAGTATACAACTAGAATATTGACATATCACTAAAGTTTAGAATATCTAGTGAACCCTAGCATTCCTTACCTATAGATTGGTTTACCATTACCCCTTGATGTATTTATGAATACTTGAGGGTAGTATAGACACTACAAGAGTTAGTTAGAAATTTGACCATAGTGTTTTGACCCTAGTATTGAGGAACCGATAGAAATCCAAGGTTGAATATTAGAATTGAACCTAACCTTCATAGTAAGATAGTATTGGAGAACTATAAATTTATATTCTTGTCTTAAGATTAGCAGACAGTACCTTAGAAAGCCAAGAGCAATACATAGAATATTTTCTTGATCATACCTCAAACACAGAGATTAGCATAGCATCTTCCCTTAGGAAACCATGACATTATCAATAGCCTCTCTATTTTATTTCATGTCTAGTTCCTCTAAAACCTTAACGCTCGCTAGTTGTGCAACGACTAAATTATGACCTTCTATTCTTCATCTTTCAATTCGTGTCACCTAACATTTCTGATTGTAGGCTAAGTGATTTTATTTCATGTTAGGATATATAGTTTGCTAGGATTATAGTTGTTACTCTTGAATTTTGAATTATATGATTGGTAGTTAGAATTTGATAGTTTAAGTTATTCTTGTAGATTATGACCTAATGATTATCCCTTAGTTTTAAATCGCGTAACTTGTACCACACCTCGATACGAGTTATACTTCCCTTTTCCCTTGGAGGCCATTAACTCTTCCATTCTTACTCTTGACACTTGTTCTATAAGCACTATGACTAAGACCTAGGATGACCATGACCTAGTATCACATAGTCCTCTTGACACACTAATGAAGTGTAATTGAATGACATTAACTGTATACTAGCATAAGACGATAGTGTTTATTCAAACTGTAAAACTTAGAGGCCCATACCCCCATTTTGTCGACTAGCAACTTAGACAAGGAGTTAGTATGACAACTGTAGATATTGTAGAGTCTTATTTTCTTGTGAACTTGAATTATTTTGTAACTTCTCTCATCATAATCTAGCATGCTTATATTTTCTGTACTACCTGACTTATGCCGCTATTATAGCCTAGTTTTGCAAGCTTATCCTTTTATCGAGCTTGTTCGTAACATATATATTATTGGGTCGACACACTAATACAATTGTCTATTCAGAATCAGTGTATTACGGTCTGATCAACCTTAGTGCATTTTGGTTCGCTCTTCGCACGACTACTTTACGTGGATTGAGATATATAGTTGACTAGTAGACGATTATACTTGCCCTCTAGATATGTCTGAACATATCGTATCAGTTACATAACTGTACGAATACGAGCATGCGAATAAAAATTTACCAATTAGGATTTCAATCCACAACTGCCTTGACAATTCCCATTTGAATTCTTTAAACGCCTTGATTCCCACACTTCTATTCTATTACATTCCCCTTGAACTCTTTATTATTGCTTTCCGTCTTCCCTTATTCCGGAAAGACGAACGCTCGTGCCGAGTATAAGTTGATACACTGATAAGTACTAGATACACCCCATAGGCTAATCATATGACTTGGTAACTCTCTTTTATAATTGGTTAAGGGCATATAATATATGATATGTTTAGTGTTAAAACTTTGAGGATTGAATAACATGATTAAATAATTAGAGGAATATTTTCTTAGATGTATAGCCTTAGGTGATAGATGGATAAATTCTAAGTTGGGTAGAAACCGCATTGTTAAAACTTGAGGTGAATTATTTTAGACAGTGACCAAGTGAGATTAGATAGGGAGAAACCATGCCTTATTTTAATTTCAAGGACGAAATTATTTTAAGTTGGGTAGATTGTAAACACCCTCATCCAAAATTAGGCCTACTTGGCTTAGATAGTGAAATTAGGGCTAGTTGAACCCAATTAGAAATAGAACACGGCATTTGATTTAACTATACAATATTTATATCGCTTAGCGCATCTTACCGTTGCTTCGATAATTGGAGCACTACACTAGTCATTGCCTATCTACAAATTTCACAACCTTGTCCTAGACGTGCCCACCTACCATTCTGACATTTGTGTAACTTATAATTATACTTTCTTGTGCTACATTTTAGTCGCACAACATTCGTCGCAGACGTTATTAGTTAATTCTAAATAAAAATTAACTTTGTACCCTTGTGCGTTCCAACCGAAATTGGAGACACAATCTTGACCCATTTTGTGCAACCCAATTTATGATAATATTCTACACTGTATCCTCTACGTCCATGACACTTGTGTCCCACCTAATTTTATCCCCATGTACTTCTAATTAATTCCAGAACACCGTGCGCAATAATTTTAATTAAATTAAATCAAATTCCGTCCCTGTGCAATTTTCCAATTGTTGGACGTTTTTTATGCAAAAGCGCATTGAGGTGTCCACACCATTGGACAATACATGAAGAAATCCAACTTTTTCCTTCACAGGAATTTTCTCATAATTTTCGGAATGTGCAACGCGCAACATCGCCCCCTTTATTTTAAACCAATACTTACATTTAAACAATGCAATTATGGCCCTCCAAACATCCTCATGTGAGCCCAAGGCCCATCCCAAGGAGGATGTTGACCAAAGTCAACTATTCCTAGGTCAACCCAACCCCATGTACATATAAATACAACCTTCCTTTTTCTTTATTTCTCAAACCCAAAACCTAAATCTAACTTTCAGCCGACCTCCCCCTTTACATTACTGTTCACCTCCTTCCCTACTTCACCCGTCGGAGTCCCGCTGGACGACCCCCTCGCCTGAGCATTATCCCCGTCGACCCACCGCCTCATCCTCCGCCTCGCCTCGACCAGTCCCCCTCTGCCTGGGCAGCAGTCCGCCGAGTCCATGTCCACTCCTCCTCCTTTTCCACCTTCCTGTCCACTCCTCCTCCTCTTCCACCTTCATGTCCTCTCCTCCTCCTTCAACTGGCCGAACCTCCCATACTGGCCGGACCTCCCCCCTGCCCGGAGTTCAGTCATCACCACCACCATTGCTATTAACATCATCATCAACATCAACACCCATCATCATCATCACCTTCACCATCGTCATCACCTTCACCATTATCATCATCATCGCCATCGCCATCGTCGTCTTCGCCATCACCTTAACTATCATCGTCTTCGTTGTCATTATCATCGTCGTTATCATCGTCGTCACCATCATCATCAACCTATCATCATTATCACCATCTTCGTCATCACTATCATCCACATCATCGTCCTCGCCATCACTATCATCCCCACCATCATGATCATCAACATCACCACTATACATTATCATCACCACCACCATTGCTATTAACACCATCATCCCAATCATCGTCCTCGTCATCACCATCGTCCACAGCATCGTCCTCGTCATCACCATCATCACCCACATCACGACCATTATCATAAATTGCATCATTATTCCATCGTCATCACCATGGTAATCATCATCCCCATTACGATCATCATCATTGACCTAATCACCCTCGTCCTCGTGTTCATCATGGACCCGTCACCCTTGCCAGATAACCCGCAGCAGTCACCCCCGATTTTCGTGCCTGTGCACGCTGACCCCGAAGACCTATCGGATTATTCTACGAGACTTTCGGAGCCGGATATTGGCACTTCGCAGCTTTCTTGCCAGGCAAGTATACCTTGCCTTGTTGTACTGTTTAAATTATGTATTATTAGCTGCATGTTTATTATTATAATTGTGCGCGTCCGAGAGAGACTCGGGTGTAGTCAAAGAAGGCGTTGACGTTAGGACTTATGTCTGACCTAGTGTCTAGTAGACCCACTTAAAGTTGTGGAGTTATCGGTATGACTCCCCAGGCCTTAACACATTTCTTACACGTGTTGTGAGTCATGTAGGGCACGGACTTGCGTATGCGGTTGGCCACCTGTATGCATAGGTCATGCGAAGGATAGGGTATAACTGCTAATGGTGATGCATGTTAGAGATTTAGCAGTTATTAGTAGTCGGAGCATAGACTATTGTAGTACGAAGGTCCAATCCTTGTCCTTATTTGGTTGTGAGGTTGGACTAGCGTTCTAACGATAGACTATGAGCCAGAGTTACGACATCGATACTTGCACTCCGTCTCAGTGTAGTAGCTACTGCGTGTTGTGGATACAACATGCATAAATCATTGGGCGGGGAAGACAATTAGTAGGCGTATGGGACAGACATTTGGTTGCCGTAGTTTCAGAGTAAACTACGGAACGTGAGCTTCAGTGTTGCCCGGTTATGGGATCAGTGTTACCCGGTTATGGGAGTATATGCTTGTCGATACATCCGGCAGAGGTTACTAGCTGCGCGCTATCATGATCCGTGATGTAGTCAGCATATACATCTGGCATCCAGTTTACATCTAATGCCAGATACATAGCCTCTGGCTCGACGCTACGCTTTATACTTTTCACCTACCCATACGTACCAAGGTTGTCTTCAAAGTGCATTTCACTTAGCTGGTTAGGTCACCCTCGAGTTTTACAGTATTTAATTTATGACATGCTTCTATGTATCTTGCTATGTCCCTTTGAGGACCTAGTCTCTTTCCAAGTGTAGATGTTCATGAGTATTCGCAGGAACACAGATCCGGACTTGCTACGTATATTTCGAGAAGGTCTTCTCTTCGAGCCCGTGATGTTAGTTGATATTCTTATAGTGTGTTTATTGTGTTGCACTTATATATTCTAGTCCGGTAGTGGATTTGTTTCCACCCGACTGTCATCATTAGATACTTTATATTGAGATCTAGTTTCATGGATATTGGTTATTTATGTCTATTTGATTTCTGTGGATGAGATTTAGTTATGCCCTGTGACTTGTGATAAATATATACCACTTATGAATTATTGTTCATGATACAGCGTACGCATGTATTATGGTTTCCATATATTGGAGTTGCCATATACATGCGGCTGGCATGCTTACGTGTCCTACTCCTACGTATTTTGGGACTGGGACGTGACAAGGCTTGTCTAGACATCAGTTCATTTTTACATAGCTGTAATATAATCAGACTGCAGCTAATCTCGGTTGTGTAACTATTGACATTCTACTAACCTAACATTTTGATGACTAGATCTTTAGAATATTCCGATAAAGCGTTTGTGACGCCTTACGGCTTTATCTCAAATGTTCTATGTTGTTGTTATTTGCTTGAATGATTGAGACATAGTTGTTTGAGATCTTAGGAGACTTGATTGTAGCATGCAACCCCTTGTCTTTTTACAGTCGTGACCGCCGTACGACGTTCTATACCTTGTACGGAGGAGCTGGCCATGTCCCTCTCCGTATTCCGGTACTGAAACATGACGTACTGTGTCAATGAGTGAACAGTGAAAGAGACAAAATGGTGCAATAATTATTGTTATAAGTGGTGTCGCAGTCCATGTAAATGGTTGTACATACAGTGCTATAAACGTTGCAAACTTTATTACATACAACCAAAATGCCAAAAATGATGTAAATGCTGCAAGAAATGTTGCAGCAGAACTACTTGTAAGTAACAAAAATGCAAACGCTAGTGGTATTCATACTTTCTTCGATCAAGTGCCACTTCAAGTACTGACCTCAAACTGCTCGAACCAACGGTAGATGCCGCTGGCGAGCTTCCTCCTCACCGTCCCGAAGTCCATCGGATGTTCGATCACGTCGTGGTAGTCCGGAAGCTCGTCCGGATCCACCGGCCGCGCAAACACACTGTAGGTGTCCTTCCTACCAAAAAAAAAAAAAAAATCAGCTCAAAATAGTACAAGAAAAACATCAAACTCGAACAAAATCTCCACAGGATCCATACTTCTGCAGCTGATCCAGAACATCAACCAGCGCCTCCCGCTCCGGAAGCCGAGTCCTCGGTATCGCCGACACAGTACGTAGAGTCGTCCTCTGAAAGTCAACTGTGAGGATTTGAAAGCGGAGCTGGAAAGAAACAAAGAAGCGGTAAGCGTACCGGACGGTGACCAGATCCGTCGGAGTCTCCCCCGCTGTCCTCGATCCGCCGCTTCTTCGGCGGCTTCACCATCTCCTCCTCGGAGTCCGACGAGGGGCGGGAGGACGAGGAGGCGAGGGGGAGCTTGAGGACCAGCTTGAGCTTCCTCCTCCCCTCGTCTTCTCCGACTTCGTCGGCGTCGTAGTCTCCGGCGAGGGGGCGACGGGTGCGGATGCTCCGGCGGGAGGGGGAAGGGGAGGGGGAGGAGGAGGAGGAGGGTTCCGGGTCAGGTTCGTGGACATGGGGTCGGATCCGGGTGGTCCGCTTCTTCTTGAGGGATCCGAGCTTCGCTGCCATCATCCTCTCTCTCTCTCTCTCTCTCTCTCTCGTGCTACTGGTAGTATTGGCACCAACTCTGCTGCTGGTCTGGTGCTGGTGATTGATTACTTTATCTTTTTCCTGTTGTTTAGCGGGATTATTTTACTAATTTTGAGGTGTATGGTGTTCTTCCGGACCCGGATTACGCACACACACACAGAGAGAGAGAGAGAGAGAGAGAGAGAGAGATTGGGTCTTTGATTTAGTCTATCAGAAAATAAAAATATGCTCTCCCCAAATATTAAAAGAGAGAGTATCAGTAACTTTAGCTTTTGGTTCTGATAGGGCTGCAACCCAACCGAGTCAACCTTTTGTATTGCATGGTTTAGGGTTGGTCGTTGTCAATTCCAACTCAGGTTCGAGTTTGTAAGGAAAATGTTCCCAGTACAACTCGTTTTGTTCTTGAACCGACACGGAGCTAGTCAGGAGCAGCTTGCTATTTGTTTTACTAAACAAAAACTTAAATTACAAATTGATATCATCAACAATTCAAATTTTTAACTTGATACTCTCAACTGGTATCAACTTGATATTCTAAAATTAAAAAAATGGCGAAACTACTCCTCCTCACTTCTCCCTCCCCCCACCAGCTATACCATCCCGCAGCCTGGCTCTACAGTCCCTCCCCCCTCCCAGTAGCACCACCCCTGACCCCGCCCCGCGCTCCCTCTTTTTTCTGCCCGCGGCGGTGGCAGCAGCAGCTCTCGTAGGAGAGAGGGGATGGAGGGAGAGGGGTGCAGGGTGGTGTAGCCAGGGAAAGGGAGGGAGAGAGAGAGAGGGGTAGTTTCGTCCTTTTTAATTTTATGGTATCAAGTTGATATATATAAAAATTAAAGGTATTAAGTTGAAAAACCTGAATATTTGAGAGTATCAAGTTATAATTGTTGGAATTTTGAGCTTCCTAGCACTAATTTTAGTCCCACATCGGATGGAACCCCAAGTGAGTATTTCAATATAAGGCTTTACCTTGTATTAACATATGCGTATGGGGTGAGTGGTGACCCATGTGGGTGTCATGATGCTAGTACTTTTCTAGTAGTGCAAGGTTTAAATCCTCAATAATACTTTATGTTTTGTCACTCCCTTTGGAATTTTTCTTAGGAGCTAAGCCTCGTAGAGGTTTAGCGACTCGAACTCGGACTCGGACGAAAGGCGCATATTGTATTTTTATTATAATTTAAATGAGAATCATAGAGCTAAGCCTCTTTGTCACTCACTTTGTATTAACTACATTTTATTATTTTTAAATGAGAATCATATGGAAAAATATTTGCATATTGTATTTGTTATAATGTTAATTCAAGTGTCTGATATTCAATATTGTAGATAATATGATGTGTGGTGTCACACAGAAGATAATATTATCAGTTCCCTATGGAATATATAAATAGTTCATAACCTAGATGGACTTGGAAAAACCATTGGAATGGTTGTAGTGTAATATGGTATTAGTCTATCTTGACTATAGGTTTACACTAGTACACTTTGTTTGTATTGAACATGACCACTTGAGGTTGTTCTCTTTGTACTGACTACATAAGAGAACAAACACCTATGTTATTATGGATGCTTTTGCTCTTAATCCGGATATAATAACAGACATGTATATGCAGTGTGCATTACTTTGACTCATAAAAGAGTGAGATTCATTATGGATCAATAACCTCTATAAATTGGGTAATGACATTGTGTGTATGATGGACTGTTGATTATAAAAGGAATCCATGTCTCGATACATCGGGTTGATAATGTCCCCTTAAGGAACTCATAAGGATTGTCATATAAATCCTGCAGGTAGATTATATCCGACATGACAAATAAAATTGAGTGGTACTACTTAAGGATAAAAGATGTCGATCAATATAATTATCAGTAACTTAATTTGATCGACGGACATTCAATATCTTAACATGGAAAGACAAACAAGCATATAATAAGAAGGAGCCCATAATCGTAATTTGGGATTAGGAATGTGGTGCAACAATAGATCTTTAGTGGACTGAGCTATTGTTAACGGGCCAGGGTTGTGTGTTTAGGCTAAACATGGGATACCCAGATCCGTTAGGAGACCTAACCCTATTTTTTTCTCATGGTCCCTACCGTAGCCTATAAATATCCTCTATTCTCTGGTCGTCATGGTTATAAAAAGGAAGTAGCTTTCTCTACATTTTTTCACGTAAGGAAAGAAAAAACGGTCGGCCAAGAAGAAGAAATAGTTGGAAGATCGTCGCTCACACGTCGTCCAATCCGAGGAAGGAATACGTGCAGAAGATCTTAGGGTCGCTAACTGATCAAGGTTGCTGAAAACCTACATCTTCTTCTCGTTACTTCATGTATAATTCGTGTCACGCCCCAGTCCCAAAATACGTAGGACCAGGAATACGTGACACGCCAGCTACGTATTCGACCAGACTCTGGTCTGACTCGAATACGTATAAGCTGTAATATAAAGGGCACTATCTAGATATTCCATAAATGTAAACCTCTATGTCTCAATCCATAATGTACATCAGTATACAAGAAAGAGCTATATGTGCTAAGGTCGGCCGCCCAATAATACACTAACTCGAATAGACTCGAGAAGAAGTATGAATCTACAAAACTAGGCTACAACAGCAGATGAATAATCAATGTAAATAACCATAATGCCGGTAGATATAATGTGAGTACCTGGTACCATGCTCGCAAGATATGCCACTCCATCAGTATCTCCAAGTGCTCCGTAATCGTCTATGCTGCAAAACTGGCAGGGAACCAGGTCCTCAGAGGGACGTAACAAGGTACAGAAATATAGCATGCCAAGTAAACAGAAAGTACAAGTGTACGACAGGGTACTCTATCATAACCAACTAGTGTGACACAGTTTAAAGACAATGTTCGACGCGTGGGCTGTCCAAAATAAAATTGCAGCTCCGAACACAGAGACACACGGGTCGTACCGTAGCTCCGAGCACAGAGACACACGGGTGTTACCACTACACTATGAAACATGATCACTACACTATGAAACAGGATCACTACATATACATATATAAGCGCGTGCAGAGTAGTCCAAACGTCTAGTAACTGTCTTCTCCTTCCCAAGTGGTCAACGATTGTGCGTTGAACCTGAACCTCTAACTACAGTCTCGACACAAGGAAAAATAACTCAACAGACGCGACCCTAAGGTCGTCCCAGTCTCTGGTCATGATGTCAGTATCAGGATACAGGAATCTGGCATGAACACAGTGTATGAGTGTATCCTGGGGTATCGATGTACTCGGGTACGTGCATCGAGGTGCTATGAAGCATCTAGTATTTATTCTAAGACGTTAAGTCGAAAGTCAACACCCGGTTGCGATCCGGACGTAAAGTATCGAACGTCAACATAACTACGTGCACAATGTACATAATGAAACAATAAATATCTGTAAACTGAAATACAGGGTGGCAAGGTACACTTGCCTGCGTGCGGCTGCTGATGAGGGGGTCCCGGTACCACGTCCAAGCCCTCAGGTCCTGCAGTACCTAGAGATGAGATACAAACCAACATCAATAATCTATCATACGACAAACATGGATGAGAACGTCTATTCGTATATCCAAACTCAGCTACAACTCACAGGGACATGTCGCTAGAGGGTTGACCAAGGTCGACTATTGGTGCGTCACATCAATCAAGCCAAACTTGTATCATATCATAACCCAGCCTCAATCATGCTATTCAGTTAATCACCCTGATCCAATCCTCAATTACAAGTCAGAAGACACTAAGCTAGAGGGTTATATCCATTACGATCAATCACCGTATACTATCATCAAGCAATCCTCAATTAATGAACAATTTAATGTCATCACACCCATTTCATATTCATTTAACCTGCTCCCCGATACCCATCATCCATCATTAATATACAGTTTCCAAATCACCGATTATTGGTTTGATACAACACACTAGTACACAATAAATCACCTGTATAATATTATCAGACCCCATCCTCAATCTCTAATGTTCACCATGATGTTTTTCAGTAGTTCAAGTCGTGATCATCCTCAGACTTCACCCTAGTCTTCTCAGGCATTACCATGTACGCTTAAATACATCAACCTCGGGTAAAAGTAAATATTTATCATTTAATCTCTTGATTATACAACCCATTCATTCAATTATTTGAATGTCGCCTTCCAAAAACTCAGCTACTAGACAATTATATTCATTAACAAGAATTAGCTTTCCAAGTAACCAATGTTTTGTTATCCCCACATCATTTTTGCTACTATTTAGCCTGCTCCTCAATTGACCATCCATTGCTTGGAATAATCACACCAGACCCTAAAACTTGATGTATACATAAACCTTTTATTTATCTATATCCTCCTCAACCATCAGATGCATATATACCCTGAATTAAATTTAAATATCAACTTTGCATTTATCCATCAATAGCACCTTATGTCATGTATAATAAACCCTTTAACAAACATCATTAAACACAAGGTTCATGTCTTACTACACTACAATCTATACAAAACTCTATACTTAAACCCTAGCTAACATACACAAAACATATATAAACCAACAACCCTAATTAACCCAACAATATGAATAAACGTAAAGAGAGGGAGAGGAATATACCAAGGCGGCCGGAGCAAGGTGGTTCTGGCCGTACGACGGGATGTGGCCGGTGGAGGGTGGCCGAGTGGGGGTAGTGGTGGAGAGAGCTAATGGGGTTGTAATGGTGGTGGTGGAAATGGCGGATTGGAGAGGCCGGGGGGGGATGTAGCAGAAAGCCGGAGGTGATGTCGGATGGCTCAACAGTGAGTTCGACGGGAAGAAACTGGCCGCCGGAGCTCTTCAGCGGGGACAGTAGTGGAGTGGTGAGCGGTGGACAGCAGACCGGGGGAGTCTGTCGCCGGTCTGGGGCACACAGCCGAGGCGGTCGGGTCGCGGGGCCTCAGTCGGGTCGGACTGATGCACAGCCGCGGGTCGGGGAGTCCACAGCCGGCGGTGGAGCTAGACAGTCTGGTCGGTGGGTGGCTGTACAGCTCGGCGGAGAGTTGCAGGTCGGAGCGTCGGCTTCGACGTCGGGCACACAGGCCGGACGGTCGGCAAGCCACCGGAGAGAGCGCTCGACCGCAGCTCGGTCGGAGCGGGTCAGCAGGCCGCCGGCCGGAGAGTAATCTCCAGGAAGAAGAAGAAGAAGAAGAAGAAGAAGAAGAAGAAGAAGAAAAAGAAGAAGAAGAATGAAGGAGTAATTCGTCTGAAAATAGGGAGGAGGGAGGAGAGAGAGTGGGGGTGAGGTTTCCCAAATGTTGGGATTAGGGCCGGTTGGGAAGTGTGAGGGTGGGTAATGTGATGTTTTATAGGGGAGAGGTGAGTAGATGGAGGGTTGGGATCATTCCTTGTAGATTGGATGGATAGGATTTTACATGAAGAGAAGAGGGGTTTCTTCATGTGAGGAATAGGTGGGTGAGATTGGGACCCTATATTGGGACCCTCTCAATTAAACATGGCCAATATGATGTTGCCAATAATTTGTTAATTGCAAATTAGCCCCCGTAAATTCGGGAATTTGCATGGACACATGAAATGACGCAAAAATTGCGGAGAAAAATATATTTAAAAATGTCATAGTGAGGGGGCGTTGCGCGTCAGGTACGGGTCAAATTTGGAGGGCATTGGGATTAATTTAATATTAAAATAGAATTTACAGAGTTGGTAAATCCCGATTTAATTAACGATAACGCGTCCGCAAATTTAATTTAATTGGGGCCCGCGGGGTCAAAATCTGGAAACGGCACAAAGGCCAAAAATAGTGGGAGCTTAGAGTCGGTCTTGGACCCTTTAGTTGGTCCGGCTCAACGGGTTAAGTTGGTATTCCAAAATCGAGAGTAACGACACAGGTGTCCGACACGGAATAAAATACGGTTTACGATTTTCGGAATGTTGCGCAATTAATTTAGAGCGCACGAAAGTTGATTTTAACAGTCAGAAAAGTCCAGTGCCTAATTTGGCGAGTTGAGTCGAGTGTATAAAATTTGTACGGAATTTATGGGCTGAAAATGGGCTCCGAATAATTAGACAAAGATAGGGTGGAATAATGTTTTAATTTAATGGATTAAAATTTCAGGTAAAATATCTCCTACTCTAAACCTCAATATCTTCTATCAAAATTTTTCCTGGTCCACTCTAACTATCTACAGAATAAATTGAGAGGGTTTACATTCTTCCCAACTTAGAAAAATTTTGTCCCCGAAATTAAAAGTAAAGCACGATAATATCTAACAGAATTTAAAATAACTAGAAATTAAATTGCCGTACGTAAATTCGTACCTTGCTCCTCAAATAAGTACGGGAATCGCTGCCGAATAGAATCCTCGCGCTCCCAAGTAGACTCGCCTGGTGAATGGTGCTTCCATGCCACTCTGACCAGTCGAATCGTCTGTCCTCTCAAAGTCTTCTCGCTGCGATCGAGGATCTCAACTGGCCGCTCTACATAAGACAGACTAGGCCCGACTGTAATCTCCGAATGATCAAGCACGTGGCTAGGGTCTACGACATATCTCCTCAGCTGCGATACGTGAAATACGTCATGTACTCCCTCTAATTATGGAGGTAATGCAAGACGGTATGCCACTTCGCCAACTCGTTCCAGAATGTCAAAAGGTCCGATATACCTCGGACTCAGCTTGCCTCTGCCTCCGAATCTGATGGTACCACGAGTGGGCGATATCCTCAAAAATACGTGGTCACCCTCCTTGAACTCCAATGGTCTGCGGTGCGCATCTGCCCAGTGTTTCTGTCTGTCCTGTGCTGCGCGCAGGTGGCTCTGAATCTGCTTGACCTTCTCTACTGTCTGTGTTACCAACTCTGGACCAAGTATCTGACGCTCTCCTACGTCACTCCAACAAACTGGCGACCTGCATTTCCTGCCGTACAGCGCCTCATAAGGTGCCATCTGTATGCTGGCCTGGTAACTGTTATTGTAGGAGAATTCCACCAAGTGTAGGTGGTCCTCCTAAGATCCTCCAAAATCAATCATGCATGCTCCCAATATATCCTCTAATATCTGTATCGTGCGCTCTGACTGTCCATCAGTCTGTGGATGATATGCAGTGCTGAACTTGAGTCGAGTTCCTAGGCTCTCCTGCATACTCCGCCAAAAATGTGACGTAAATCTGGAATCACGATCCGATATGATACTGACAGGCACTCCATGTAATCGTACTATCTGCCTCATATACATGTCAGCTAGTATCTCTGTGGATTGCCCAACTCTGAAGGGCATGAAATGTGCAGACTTGGTGAGTCTGTCTACGACAACCCAAACTGCATCCTTCCCGCTAGGACTTCGCAAAAATCCTGTGACGAAGTCCATGGTAATGTGTTCCCACTTCCACTCGGGAATGGGGAGTGGCTGCAATAATCCTACAGTCCTCTAATGTTCAGCCTTGACTTGCTGACAAACTAAACACTTCGCCATAAATCTTGTAATTTCCCTCTTCATCCCATGCCACCAGAAATGTTGTCTCAAGTCTCGGTACATCTTCGTACCCCCGGGATGAATGGAATAAATCGACCTATGAGCCTCGGTCATCAACTCTTGGCGTAGCTCGCCACTCGGAACACATAGGCGATCTCCGCACCTCAGTGTTCCGTCTTCATGAATCCTGAGTCCCGTCTGCAGGCCGGCTTCTGTTCTCTCTCGAAAACGTCAAAATCTCTCATCTGTAGGCAATACTGCATTAATCCTCTCAATCAAAGTAGACTGAACCTCAAGACTGGCCATCTGTCCATCCATGCCTGGCATTATGATCTCTATTCCAAGCTCCTGGAGATCCTCTAGCAATTGTCGCTGCGTCGTCAGAAAGTATGCCCTGGGCTTCCTGCTTAAGGCATCTACTACGACGTTCGCCTTGCCAGGGTGGTACTGCAGCTCAATGTCATAATCTGTCATCAACTCTAGCCAACGTCTGCCTCATATTGAGCTCCTTCTGCGTGTAGACGTACTTCAGGCTTTTATGATCTGTATAAATCTCAACACGCTCACCATAAAGGTAATGTCTCCATAGCTTTAGTACAAATATCATCGCAGCTAGCTCCAAGTCGTGCGTCGGATAGTTCTTCTCATGAACTCTCAGCTATCTCGATGCGTAGGCTATCACCTTGCCGTGTTGCATCAGTACACATCCCAATCCGCTCCCTGACGCATCACTGTACACTACAAATCCTCCTGATCTGGAAGGTAGTGTCAAAATCGGTGCTGATGTCAGACGCTTCTTCAGCTCATCGAAAGCCGCTTGACACTCGTCGGTCCAGATAAACTCTTCGCCTTTACGCATCAGTCGCGTCATAGGCGCAGCCATCCTCGAAAAGTTTTCCACGAACCTCTGGTAATATCCGGCAAGTTCGAGGAAACTCCTAACCTCTGTAACTGATGTAGGGGTAGGCCAGGTCTCTACTGCAGCTATCTTCTCCGGATCAACTGATAGTCCATCTCCGGTGATTATGTGTCCCAGAAATGGTACTCTATCCTAGCAAAACTCGCATTTGCTGAGTTTGGCGTACAGCCTCTCATGTCTCAGCGTCTCCAACACAATCCTGAGATGTCTCTCATGCTCCTCCTGGCTCTGGGAATATATCAGGATATCGTCTATAATACCACCATGAACTTATCTAAGTACTGGTGGAAAACATTGTTCATCAAACACATGAATACTGCTGGCGCGTTGGTTAAACCAAACGGCATGACTAAAAACTCATAGTGGCCATACTTCGTCCAAAGCGCCGTCTTCGGAATGTCTTCTCTCCGTACCTTGATCTGATGATAGCGTGATCTGAGATCGATCCTCGAGAATACACTTAACTGATCCAATTAAATCATCGATGTGCGACAAGGGTATTTGCTCTTTATTGTTACGGCATTTAATGCCCTGTAATCGTTATGCAACGTATCGTCCCATCCTTCTTTGGTACAATAAGATGGTTGCTTCTCATGAAAAATACTAGCCCGACCGAAACCCTTGTCTAAGAGGTCCTCTATTATGGACTTCCAACTCAACCAAACTCTGTCGGTGCTAGTCTGAAGACAGAAAAATAATCGGCTCGGCTCTTGGAGTCAACTCTGTAACAAACTCTTTCTGTCAGGTGGCAGGCCTAAAAGATTATCTAGAAAACATCCTCAACTCTGCTATAACATGGTGGTACGCTGGTTCACCTCCTGAATTGTATACCCCTAAGGTAGATGGACACCATACTCCTGTCTCTCTGAAGCAACTCAAACTCTGGGTAATCTGGTGGTCATAAATAATGTAACCACGTCGACAATCTCGCGTCGCGTGGTATTGGCTCAATCAATCCATGTCTAGGATAAGGTCATAGTCTAGACTAAACCTCAAAATAATTTCTCCCGTCCTGTTTCCAACATCAATCCTCAAAGGAAAAATTTTCCTTGCCTAATGTATAATTCTCTTCTCCTCAAAGTTTTCCCCTAAAATTCTATTCCTCAAAATCCTTTTTTTCGTTATTTATCTGTCCAAGTCACATAGTGCAATTATAATAATGATGTCACCCAAGCACCTACTAAAATTTCTGGTATTAGATCATCACATTCCCAGTGAGAGCTTGAAATTTTATCTCCTCTTAGTCCATAATATCACTCCTGGTATTGCTATCATATCCAACCGCTAGTTTCCATCATCAGACTATGCATTCCCATAAATCATTCTAGGTCATGATCATCAATCCTTCTAGCTCTCAGTACTTCTAAGATCACTGTTACCTCCAGCATGGGTAGGGTACCACTGGGTCCAACTCTCTTGCCAACCTTCCAAACTAGTTCTAGAATCCAGAGAACCCATCAATCTATCCTGATAAGGTAACAATCTTCTTCGAGAAAGGTATACGAATTCTGTCTCCTATCGTCTGGTCTTCGATCTTCTTCTGGAGGGAAGTCATCAGTCACAAGCATTCGTCTCCCCGAACAATAGGGGACGAGAAACAAGGATAGCGATATTGACGAAGATTGAACGAATGCAAAGTGGAAGTCCAAAGGCGATAATCACATACAAAGAGTTTTAAAATCGATTATGGATTGAGATCCTATTCAACAATCATAACATATATTCCTTATTTGCAGGCTCGCTTGGCACAGTCAGGTGACCAAGATGATTTAAATCGGACCTGCATGGGCCACCACAAAAACATGTCATGCCCCAGTCCCAAAATACGTAGGACCAGGAATACGTGACACGCCAGCTACGTATTCGACCAGACTCTGGTCTGACTCGAATACGTATAAGCTGTAATATAAGGGGCACTATCTAGATATTCCATAAATGTAAACCTCTATGTCTCAATCCATAATGTACATCAGTATACAAGAAAGAGCTATATGTGCTAAGGTCGGCCGCCCAATAACACACTAACTCGAATAGACTCGAGAAGAAGTATGAGTCTACAAAACTAGGCTACAACAGCAGATGAATAATTAATGTAAATAACCATAATGCCGGTGGATATAATGTGGGTACCTGGTACCATGCTCGCAAGATATGCCACTCCATCAGTATCTCCAAGTGCTCCGTAATCGTCTATGCTGTAAAACTGGCAGGGAACCAGGTCCTCAGAGGGACGTAACAAGGTACAGAAATATAGCATGCCAAGTAAACAGAAAGTACAAGTGTACGACAGGGTACTCTATCATAACCAACTAGTGTGACACAGTTTAAAGACAATGTTCGACGCGTGGGCTGTCCAAAATAAAACCGCAGCTCCGAACACAGAGACACACGGGTCGTACCGTAGCTCCGAGCACAGAGACACACGGGTGTTACCACTACACTATGAAACAGGATCACTACACTATGAAACAGGATCACTACATATACATATATAAGCGCGTGCAGAGTAGTCCAAACGTCTAGTAACTGTCTTCTCCTTCCCAAGCGGTCAACGATTGTGCGTTGAACCTGAACCTCTAACTACAGTCTCGACACAAGGAAAAATAACTCAACAGACGCGACCCTAAGGTCGTCCCAGTCTCTGGTCATGATGTCAGTATCAGGATACAGGAATCTGGCACGAACACAGTGTATAAGTGTGTCCTGGGGTATCGATGTACTCGGGTACGTGCATCGAGGTGCTATGAAGCATCTAGTATTTATTCTAAGACGTTAAGTCGAAAGTCAACACCCGGTTGCGATCCGGACGTAAAGTATCGAACGTCAACATAACTACGTGCACAATGTACATAATAAAACAATAAATATCTGTAAACTGAAATACAGGGTGGCAAGGTACACTTGCCTGCGTGCGACTGCTGATGAGGGGGTCCCGGTACCACGTCCAAGCCCTCAGGTCCTGCAGTACCTAGAGATGAGATACAAACCAACATCAATAATCTATTACACGACAAACATGGATGAGAATGTCTATTCGTATATCCAAACTCAGCTACAACTCACAAGGACATGTCGCTAGAGGGTTGACCAAGGTCGACTATTGGTGCGTCACATCAATCAAGCCAAACTTGTATCATATCATCAACCCAGCCTCAATCACGCTATTCAGTTAATCACCCTGATCCAATCCTCAATTACAAGTCAGAAGACACTAAGCTAGAGGGTTATATCCATTACGATCAATCACCGTATACTATCATCAAGCAATCCTCAATTAATGAACAATTTAATGTCATCACACCCATTTCATATTCATTTAACCTGCTCCCCGATACCCATCATCCATCATTAATATACAGTTTCCAAATCACCGATTATTGGTTTGATACAACACACTAGTACACAATAAATCACCTGTATAATATTATCAGACCCCATCCTCAATCTCTAATGTTCACCATGATGTTTTTCAGTAGTTCAAGTCGTGATCATCCTCAGACTTCACCCTAGTCTTCTCAGGCATTACCATGTACGCTTAAATACATCAACCTCGGGTAAAAGTAAATATTTATCATTTAATCTCTTGATTATACAACCCATTCATTCAATTATTTGAATGCCGCCTTCCAAAAACTCAGCTACTAGACAATTATATTCATTAACAAGAATTAGCTTTCCAAGTAACCAATGTTTTGTTATCCCCACATCATTTTTGCTACTATTTAGCCTGCTCCTCAATTGACCATCCATTGCTTGGAATAATCACACCAGACCCTAAAACTTGATGTATACATAAACCTTTTATTTATCTATATCCTCCTCAACCATCAGATGCATATATACCCTGAATTAAATTTAAATATCAACTTTGCATTTATCCATCAATAGCACCTTATGTCATGTATAATAAACCCTTTAACAAACATCATTAAACACAAGGTTCATGTCTTACTACACTACAATCTATACAAAACTCTATACTTAAACCCTAGCTAACATACACAAAACATATATAAACCAACAACCCTAATTAACCCAACAATATGAATAAACGTAAAGAGAGGGAGAGGAATATACCAAGGCGGCCGGAGCAAGGTGGTTCTGGCCGTACGACGGGATGTGGCCGGTGGAGGGTGGCCGAGTGGGGGTAGTGGTGGAGAGAGCTAATGGGGTTGTAATGGTGGTGGTGGAAATGGCGGATTGGAGAGGCCGGGGGGGGGGGGGATGTAGCAGGAAGCCGGAGGTGATGTCGGATGGCTCGACAGTGAGTTCGACGGGAAGAAACTGGCCGCCGGAGCTCTTCAGCGGGGACAGTAGTGGAGTGGTGAGCGGTGGACAGCAGACCGGGGGAGTCTGCCGCCGGTCTGGGGCACACAGCCGAGGCGGTCGGGTCGCGGGGCCTCAGTCGGGTCGGACTGATGCACAGCCGCGGGTCGGGGAGTCCACAGCCGGCGGTGGAGCTAGACAGTCTGGTCGGTGGGTGGCTGTACAGCTCGGCGGAGAGTTGCAGGTCGGAGCGTCGGCTTCGACGTCGGGCACACAGGCCGGACGGTCGGCAAGCCGCCGGAGAGAGCGCTCGACCGCAGCTCGGTCGGAGCGGGTCAGCAGGCCGCCGGCCGGAGAGTAATCTCCAGGAAGAAGAAGAAGAAGAAGAAAAAGAAGAAGAAGAATGAAGGAGTAATTCGTCTGAAAATAGGGAGGAGGGAGGAGAGAGAGTGGGGGTGAGGTTTCCCAAATGTTGGGATTAGGGCCGGTTGGGAAGTGTGAGGGTGGGTGATGTGATGTTTTATAGGGGAGAGGTGAGTAGATGGAGGGTTGGGATCATTCCTTGTAGATTGGATGGATAGGATTTTACATGAAGAGAAGAGGGGTTTCTTCATGTGAGGAATAGGTGGGTGAGATTGGGACCCTATATTGGGACCCTCTCAATTAAACATGGCCAACAGGATGTTGCCAACAATTTGTTAATTGCAAATTAGCCCCCGTAAATTCGGGAATTTGTATGGACACATGAAATGACGCAAAAATTGCGGAGAAAAATATATTTAAAAATGTCATAGTGAGGGGGCGTTGCGCGTCAGGCGCGGGTCAAATTTGGAGGGAATTGGGATTAATTTAATATTAAAATAGAATTTACAAAGTTGGTAAATCTCGATTTAATTAACGATAACGCGTCCGCGAATTTAATTTAATTGGGGCCCGCGGGGTCAAAATCTGGAAACGGCACAAAGGCCAAAAATAGTGGGAGCTTAGAGTCAGTCTTGGACCCTTTAGTTGGTCCGGCTCAACGGGTTAAGTTGGTATTCCAAAATCGAGGGTAACGACACAGGTGTCCGACACGGAATAAAATACGGTTTACGATTTTCGGAATGTTGTGCAATTAATTTAGAGCGCACGAAAGTTGATTTTAACAGTCAGAAAAGTCCAGTGCCTAATTTGGCGAGTTGAGTCGAGTGTATAAAATTTGTACGGAATTTATGGGCTGAAAATGGGCTCCGAATAATTAGACAAAGATAGGGTGGAATAATGTTTTAATTTAATGGATTAAAATTTCAGGTAAAATATCTCCTACTCTAAACCTCAATATCTTCTATCAAAATTTTTCCTGGTCCACTCTAACTATCTACAGAATAAATTGAGGGGGTTTACATTCTTCCCAACTTAGAAAAATTTCGTCCCCGAAATTAAAAGTAAAGCACGATAATATCTAACAGAATTTAAAATAACTAGTAATTAAATTGCCGTACGTAAATTCGTACCTTGCTCCTCAAATAAGTACGGAAATCGCTGCCGAATAGAATCCTCGCGCTCCCAAGTAGACTCGCCTGGTGAATGGTTCTTCCATGCTACTCTGACCAGTCGAATCGTCTGTCCTCTCAAAGTCTTCTCGCTGCGATCGAGGATCTCAACTGGCCGCTCTACATAAGACAGACTAGGCCCGACTATAATCTCCGAATGATCAAGCACGTGGCTAGGGTCTGCGACATATCTCCTCAGCTGCGATACGTGAAATACGTCATGTACTCCCTCTAATGATGGAGGTAATGCAAGACGGTATGCCACTTCGCCAACTCGTTCCAAAATGTCAAAAGGTCCGATATACCTCGGACTCAGCTTGCCTCTGCCTCCAAATCTGATGGTACCACGAGTGGGCGATATCCTCAAAAATACGTGGTCACCCTCCTTGAACTCCAATGGTCTGCGGTGCCCATCTGTCCAGTATTTCTGTCTGTCCTGTGCTGCGCGCAGGTGGCTCTGAATCTGCTTGACCTTCTCTACTGTCTGTGTTACCAACTCTGGACTAAGTATCTGACGCTCTCCTACGTCACTCCAATAAACTGGCGACCTGCATTTCCTGCCGTACAGCGCCTCATAAGGTGCCATCTGTATGCTGGCCTGGTAACTGTTATTGTAGGAGAATTCCACCAAGTGTAGGTGGTCCTCCTAAGATCCTCCAAAATCAATCATGCATGCTCCCAATATATCCTCTAATATCTGTATCGTGCACTCTGACTGTCCATCAGTCTGTGGATGATATGCAGTGCTGAACTTGAGTCGAGTTCCTAGGCTCTCCTGCATACTCCGCCAAAAATGTGACGTGAATCTGGAATCACGATCCGATACGATACTGACAGGCACTCCATGTAATCGTACTATCTGCCTCATATACATGTCAGCTAGTATCTCTGTGGATTGCCCAACTCTGAAGGGCATGAAATGTGCAGACTTGGTGAGTCTGTCTACGACAACCCAAACTGCATCCTTTCCGCTAGGACTTCGCAAAAATCCTGTGATGAAGTCCATGGTAATGTGTTCCCACTTCCACTCGGGAATGGGGAGTGGCTGCAATAATCCTACAGTCCTCTGATGTTCAGCCTTGACTTGCTGACAAACTAAACACTTCGCCATAAATCTTGTAATTTCCCTCTTCATCCCATGCCACCAGAAATGTTGTCTCAAGTCTTGGTACATCTTCGTACCCCCGGGATGAATGGAATAAATCGACCTATGAGCCTCGGTCATCAACTCTTGGCGTAGCTCGCCACTCGGAACACATAGGCGATCTCCGCACCTCAGTGTTCCGTCTTCATAAATCCTGAGTCCCGTCTGCAGGCCGGCTTCTGTTCTCTCTCGCAAACGTCAAAATCTCTCATTTGTAGGCAATGCTGCATTAATCCTCTCAATCAAAGTAGACTGAACCTCAAGACTGGCCATCTGTCCATCCATGCCTGGCATTACGATCTCTATTCCAAGCTCCTGAAGATCCTCTAGCAATTGTCGCTGCGTCGTCAGAAAGTATGCCCTGGGCTTCCTGCTTAAGGCATCTACTACGACGTTCGCCTTGCCAGGGTGGTACTGCAGCTCAATGTCATAATCTGTCATCAACTCTAGCCAACGTCTGCCTCATATTGAGCTCCTTCTGCGTGTAGACGTACTTCAGGCTTTTATGATCTGTATAAATTTCAACACGCTCACCATAAAGGTAATGTCTCCATAGCTTTAGTACAAATATCATCGCAGCTAGCTCCAAGTCGTGCGTCGGATAGTTCTTCTCATGAACTCTCAGCTGTCTCGATGCGTAGGCTATCACCTTGCCGTGTTGCATCAGTACACATCCCAATCCGCTCCCTGACGCATCACTGTACACTACAAATCCTCCTGATCTGGAAGGTAGTGTCAAAATCGGTGCTGATGTCAGACGCTTCTTCAGCTCATCGAAAGCCGCTTGACACTCATCGGTCCAGATAAACTCTTCGCCTTTACGCATCAGTCGCGTCATAGGCGCAGCCATCCTCGAAAAGTTTTCCACGAACCTCCGGTAATATCCGGCAAGTCCGAGGAAACTCCTAACCTCTGTAACTGATGTAGGGGTAGGCCAGGTCTCTACTGCAGCTATCTTCTCCGGATCAACTGATAGTCCATCTCCGGTGATTATGTGTCCCAGAAATGGTACTCTATCCTAGCAAAACTCGCATTTGCTGAGTTTGGCGTACAGCCTCTCATGTCTCAGCGTCTCCAACACAATCCTGAGATGTCTCTCATGCTCCTCCTGGCTCTGGGAATATATCAGGATATCGTCTATAATACCACCACGAACTTATCTAAGTACTGGTGGAAAATATTGTTCATCAAACACATGAATACTGCTGGCGCGTTGGTTAAACCAAACGGCATGACTAAAAACTCATAGTGGCCATACTTCGTCCAAAGCGCCGTCTTCGGAATGTCTTCTCTCCGTACCTTGATCTGATGATAGCGTGATCTGAGATCGATCCTCGAGAATACACTTAACTGATCCAATTAAATCATCGATGTGCGACAAGGGTATTTGCTCTTTATTGTTACGGCATTTAATGCCCTGTAATCGTTATGCAACGTATCGTCCCATCCTTCTTTGGTACAATAAGATGGTTGCTTCTCATGAAAAATACTAGCCCGACCGAAACCCTTGTCTAAGAGGTCCTCTATTATGGACTTCCAACTCAACCAAACTCTGTCGGTGCTAGTCTGAAGACAGAAAAATAATCGGCTCGGCTCTTGGAGTCAACTCTGTAACAAACTCTTTCTGTCAGGTGGCAGGCCTAAAAGATTATCTAGAAAACATCCTCAACTCTGCTATAACATGGTGGTACGCTGGTTCACCTCCTAAATTGTATATCCCTAAGGTAGATGGACACCATACTCCTGTCTCTCTGAAGCAACTCAAACTCTGGGTAATCTGGTGGTCATAAATAATGTAACCACGTCGACAATCTCGCGTCGCGTGGTATTGGCTCAATCAATCCATGTCTAGGATAAGGTCATAGTCTAGACTAAACCTCAAAATAATTTCTCCCGTCCTGTTTCCAACATCAATCCTCAAAGGAAAAATTTTCCTTGCCTAATGTATAATTCTCTTCTCCTCAAAGTTTTCCCCTAAAATTCTATTCCTCAAAATCCTTCTTTTCGTTATTTATCTGTCCAAGTCACATAGTGCAATTATAATAATGATGTCACCCAAGCACCTACTAAAATTTTTGGTATTAGATCATCACATTCCCAGTGAGAGCTTGAAATTTTATCTCCTCTTAGTCCATAATATCACTCCTGGTATTGCTATCATATCCAACCGCTAGTTTCCATCATCAGACTATGCATTCCCATAAATCATTCTAGGTCATGATCATCAATCCTTTTAGCTCTCAGTACTTCTAAGATCACTGTTACCTCCAGCATGGGTAGGGTACCACTGGGTCCAACTCTCTTGCCAACCTTCCAAACTAGTTCTAGAATCCAGAGAACCCATCAATCTATCCTGATAAGGTAACAATCTTCTTCGAGAAAGGTATACGAATTCTGTCTCCTATCGTCTGGTCTTCGATCTTCTTCTGGAGGGAAGTCATCAGTCACAAGCATTCGTCTCCCCGAACAATAGGGGACGAGAAACAAGGATAGCGATATTGACGAAGATTGAACGAATGCAAAGTGGAAGTCCAAAGGCGATAATCACATACAAAGAGTTTTAAAATCGATTATGGATTGAGATCCTATTCAACAATCATAACATATATTCCTTATTTGCAGGCTCGCTTGGCACAGTCAGGTGACCAAGACGATTTAAATCGGACCTGCATGGGCCACCACAAAAACATGTCACGCCCCAGTCCCAAAATACGTAGGACCAGGAATACGTGACACGCCAGCTACGTATTCGACCAGACTCTGGTCTGACTCGAATACGTATAAGCTGTAATATAAAGGGCACTATCTAGATATTCCATAAATGTAAACCTCTGTCTCAATCCATAATGTACATCAGTATACAAGAAAGAGCTATATGTGCTAAGGTCGGCCGCCCAATAATACACTAACTCGAATAGACTCGAGAAGAAGTATGAGTCTACAAAACTAGGCTACAACAGCAGATGAATAATTAATGTAAATAACCATAATGCCGGTGGATATAATATGGGTACCTGGTACCATGCTCGCAAGATATGCCACTCCATCAGTATCTCCAAGTGCTCCGTAATCGTCTATGCTGCAAAACTGGCAGGGAACCAGGTCCTCAGAGGGACGTAACAAGGTACAAAAATATAGCATGCCAAGTAAACAGAAAGTACAAGTGTACGACAGGGTACTCTATCATAACCAACTAGTGTGACACAGTTTAAAGACAATGTTCGACGCGTGGGCTGTCCAAAATAAAACCGCAGCTCCGAACACAGAGACACACGGGTCGTACCGTAGCTCCGAGTACAGAGACACACGGGTGTTACCACTACACTATGAAACAGGATCACTACACTATGAAACAGGATCACTACATATACATATATAAGCGCGTGCAGAGTAGTCCAAACGTCTAGTAACTGTCTTCTCCTTCCCAAGCGGTCAACGATTATGCGTTGAACCTAAACCTCTAACTATAGTCTCGACACAAGGAAAAATAACTCAACAGACGCGACCCTAAGGTCGTCCCAGTCTCTGGTCATGATGTCAGTATCAGGATACAGGAATCTGGCACGAACACAGTGTATGAGTGTGTCCTGGGGTATCGATGTACTCGGGTACGTGCATCGAGGTGCTATGAAGCATCTAGTATTTATTCTAAGACGTTAAGTCGAAAGTCAACACCCGGTTGCGATCCGGACATAAAGTATTGAACGTCAACATAACTACGTGCACAATGTACATAATGAAACAATAAATATCTGTAAACTGAAATACAGGGTGGCAAGGTACACTTGCCTGCGTGCGGCTGCTGATGAGGGGGTCCCGGTACCACGTCCAAGCCCTCAGGTCCTGCAGTACCTAGAGATGAGATACAAACCAACATCAATAATCTATCACACGACAAACATGGATGAGAACGTCTATTCGTATATCCAAACTCAGCTACAACTCACAAGGACATGTCGCTAGAGGGTTGACCAAGGTCGACTATTGGTGCGTCACATCAATCAAGCCAAACTTGTATCATATCATCAACCCAGCCTCAATCACGCTATTCAGTTAATCACCCTGATCCAATCCTCAATTACAAGTCAGAAGACACTAAGCTAGAGGGTTATATCCATTACGATCAATCACCGTATACTATCATCAAGCAATCCTCAATTAATGAACAATTTAATGTCATCACACCCATTTCATATTCATTTAACCTGCTCCCCGATACCCATCATCCATCATTAATATACAGTTTCCAAATCACCGATTATTGGTTTGATACAACACACTAGTACACAATAAATCACCTGTATAATATTATCAGACCCCATCCTCAATCTCTAATGTTCACCATGATGTTTTTCAGTAGTTCAAGTCGTGATCATCCTCAGACTTCACCCTAGTCTTCTCAGGCATTACCATGTACGCTTAAATACATCAACCTCGGGTAAAAGTAAATATTTATCATTTAATCTCTTGATTATACAACCCATTCATTCAATTATTTGAATGCCGCCTTCCAAAAACTCAGCTACTAGACAATTATATTCATTAACAAGAATTAGCTTTCCAAGTAACCAATGTTTTGTTATCCCCACATCATTTTTGCTACTATTTAGCCTGCTCCTCAATTGACCATCCATTGCTTGGAATAATCACACCAGACCCTAAAACTTGATGTATACATAAACCTTTTATTTATCTATATCCTCCTCAACCATCAGATGCATATATACCCTGAATTAAATTTAAATATCAACTTTGCATTTATCCATCAATAGCACCTTATGTCATTTATAATAAACCCTTTAACAAACATCATTAAACACAAGGTTCATGTCTTACTACACTACAATCTATACAAAACTCTATACTTAAACCCTAGCTAACATACACAAAACATATATAAACCAACAACCCTAATTAACCCAACAATATGAATAAACGTAAAGAGAGGGAGAGGAATATACCAAGGCGGCCGGAGCAAGGTGGTTCTGGCCGTACGACGGGATGTGGCCGGTGGAGGGTGGCCGAGTGGGGGTAGTGGTGGAGAGAGCTAATGGGGTTGTAATGGTGGTGGTGGAAATGGCGGATTGGAGAGGCCGGGGGGGGGATGTAGCAAGAAGCCGGAGGTGATGTCGGATGGCTCGACAGTGAGTTCGACGGGAAGAAACTGGCCGCCGGAGCTCTTCAGCGGGGACAGTAGTGGAGTGGTGAGCGGTGGACAGCAGACCGGGGGAGTCTGCCGCCGGTCTGGGGCACACAGCCGAGGCGGTCGGGTCGCGGGGCCTCAGTCGGGTCGGACTGATGCACAGCCGCGGGTCGGGGAGTCCACAGCCGGCGGTGGAGCTAGACAGTCTGGTCGGTGGGTGGCTGTACAGCTCGGCGGAGAGTTGCAGGTCGGAGCGTCGGCTTCGGCGTCGGGCACACAGGCCGGACGGTCGGCAAGCCGCCGGAGAGAGCGCTCGACCGCAGCTCGGTCGGAGCGGGTCAGCAGGCCGCCGGCCGGAGAGTAATCTCCAGGAAGAAGAAGAAGAAGAAGAAAAAGAAGAAGAAGAATGAAGGAGTAATTCGTCTGAAAATAGGGAGGAGGGAGGAGAGAGAGTGGGGGTGAGGTTTCCCAAATGTTGGGATTAGGGCCGGTTGGGAAGTGTGAGGGTGGGTGATGTGATGTTTTATAGGGGAGAGGTGAGTAGATGGAGGGTTGGGATCATTCCTTGTAGATTGGATGGATAGGATTTTACATGAAGAGAAGAGGGGTTTCTTCATGTGAGGAATAGGTGGGTGAGATTGGGACCCTATATTGGGACCCTCTCAATTAAACATGGCCAATAGGATGTTGCCAACAATTTGTTAATTGCAAATTAGCTCCCGTAAATTCGGGAATTTGCATGGACACATGAAATAACGCAAAAATTGCGGAGAAAAATATATTTAAAAATGTCATAGTGAGGGGGCGTTGTTCGTCAGGCGCGGGTCAAATTTGGAGGGCATTGGGATTAATTTAATATTAAAATAGAATTTACAGAGTTGGTAAATCCCGATTTAATTAACGATAACGCGTCCGCGAATTTAATTTAATTGGGGCCCGCGGGGTCAAAATCTGGAAACGGCACAAAGGCCAAAAATAGTGGGAGCTTAGAGTCGGTCTTGGACCCTTTAGTTGGTCCGGCTCAACGGGTTAAGTTGGTATTCCAAAATCGAGGGTAACGACACAGGTGTCCGACACGGAATAAAATACGGTTTACGATTTTCGGAATGTTGCGCAATTAATTTAGAGCGCACAAAAGTTGATTTTAACAGTCAAAAAAGTCCAGTGCCTAATTTGGCGAGTTGAGTCGAGTGTATAAAATTTGTACGGAATTTATGGGCTGAAAATGGGCTCCGAATAATTAGATAAAGATAGGGTGGAATAATGTTTTAATTTAATGGATTAAAATTTCAGGTAAAATATCTCCTACTCTAAACCTCAACATCTTCTATCAAAATTTTTCCTGGTCCACTCTAACTATCTACAGAATAAATTGAGGGGGTTTACAATTCGTGAACCCTAGTTTTCACCTTTGAAGGGTTAGATCACGTATTAAACTTGTTAATCTTCTATCGGTCGATATGTACACCAATCTATGGTCCTACGGATCCCAAGTTCCACCAATTGGTATCAGAGCTGGTATTGGATCTGCGTATCGATTGATAAATCCATGTTGTCCAATAAAACTTGCATTAAAAAAAAGTTGGTAGATGTAGATCTGTTCTAACTTGGTTTTGCAAGTATCTTAGATCCAACTATTATGGTCTGTGTGCATATTTTGTTTATGTGATTTAAACTCATGGTATGTCATGGTTGTTATTGTTCATTGATGTAATTAAAATTACGAGGTTTGATCGTGCTTATTTATTTAATTTTCTTTAATCTAGATTATATGTAAACTCCTTCGGGAGTCATAGGATTGATATAATTTTAATTTTTTGATCTATCGTGATGGCGATGGTGGCTGTTTCTGATGCGGAACGAGATGCTATTTTTTAGCAGTCCGGAGGCAAACAAATAATTTTCGATGAAGGAAAAAGACGGACAAACCTTAACTTTGCGCAGAGCAAGATTCTAGATTCGATAGTTGAGGAAGAAGCAGGATATATGGCCATAATAGTTGGATTTTTTTTTATTGCTATATCTGCTTATTTTGTTATGCATATTTATTATTTTGTTGATTTTTTTTATAAACTAAGCCCGCATTAATAATGGACAACATGGACATATGTCAACTAGCAGAAAAACCCTCATTGTTAAATAACTAAGTGGGAGAGAAAATTTATTTAGTATAAATTTCATGGTCTCCATTACTGGTTTGTAGGTGATGTAATTATACTTGTGTGTTGGCTTTGGTGCCTTCATCCATATCTGATGATTATAATTATGAATCACCAGTATATACTTCTTTTGGGATAATTATAGAAAATTATCTAGTGTGTGTTTAGTTCTCCATCTGAAGAAATATATTACGAAGTAATAGACTTAGTATTAAGTAATGGTGTACACTTAGATACAAATAATGTTATCCTCCCCATCGGAGTCACTGCTATTATTTGTAGGACCAAAGCAAAAACCAACAAATTAATTTTATTTGCCATAAAGTTATGTTGACATGATAGTAAAATTAATAGAAAAACCTCCTTGGACAAATACTGAATTAGTATGTCCACACTATCGTAGCATATTAAATTCATGGTGTTTAAGGTGTTGGTGAACTTTTATTATTGTTTTGAAGGAATCAATATATTTTTAGTTTAAATTTTTTTTGCCCTACATAATTATTATTTATGTGATTCTCAGGATTTCAAATATGGGTTCATTCAGTCCACTTATGGTTATTCTTAAAAAAAATAAACTTACTGGACCTAATTACATTGACTGGAAACGTAACTTGGATATTGTCTTAACTGTTGAAGAGTACAAATATGTACTCCATGAGAAATGTCCTCTTAAGCCAGATGTTAATTATGATGAAGAGGTCAAAGAGGCTTATAAGAAGTGGATCAAGGTAGATGAGATGGAGCGGTGTTACATTCTGGCATCTATGCCAAATGTACTGCAGCATCAGCATCAGGCCATGGCTACAGCTTATGACATGATGTAAAACCTCAAGGAACTCTTTGGACATCAAAGTAGGGCAGCTAGGCAGTTTGCTATGAAGAGTTTGATGAATACGATCATAGCTGAAGGGACGCCAATAAGGGATCATGTTCTCAAGATGATGAGTCATCTGAATAAGATAGAGATCCTTGGATCTGAAATCGATGGGGGAAATCCAGGTCGATATTATTCTCGGAACTCTGCCTAAAAGTTTTGACACGTTTTGCCTTAACTACAACATGAACAAAAGGTTGTACAGTTTGGCAGAACTTGCGAAAGAACTGCAGGATGATGAGGCTCTAATGAGGCAGAATGGTCATATTTATGTTACTAAAAAGGCTTATACTTCTAAGCCGAAAGGCGGTAAGAAGAAGAATAACATTCAGAAATAAGCAAATTCAGCAAAGAAGGGCATGAGACCTCAAGGCATTGTGAAAAATTCGAAAGGCAAGTGTTTCAAGTGCAAAGGGTCAGAACTTTGGAAGAGTGATTGTCCACTTCTCAAACAAGGGAATAAAGAAAGTATATCTCATTTATTAATAGTTGAAACATGTTTAGCAGTGTTATCTACCAATACCTGGTGTGTAGATACATGAGCCACTAATCATGTCTGTAATTCATTATAGGGGTTCTAGGAAACCAGGCGGCTTAGTGGTGGAGAGATATGCTTGTTCATGGGTGACACTACAAAAGTAGCAGCCGTTGTAGTAGGAGATATTATTTTATCTTTTGGTAGAAATAAGTCTTTGATATTGAGATATTGTCTTTATGCACCTTCACTTAGAAGGAATTTAATTTATGTTTCTTTGCTAGTTAAGGATATATATTCAGTTTATTTTAATGACAATATTGTTATTAGAAAAATAAGCATTTTATCTGTTTTGGTGCATTAGTTGATAATTTGTATGTCATAAATCATATTTTACCCATAATGCAACTTATTAAAATGAATAACACGTCTTCTAACTTAAATAAGAGAAAAGAACCTTCTTGTATGAACCAAATATATCTTTGGCACTTGCGGTTGGGACATATTTATCTAAGAAGGATTCAAAGACTGGTTAAAGATGGACCTTTAAGTTCATTGGATGTAGAGGCACTTACAGTTTGCGAATCCTGCTTGGAAAGTAAAATGACCAAAAGGCCTTTCACAGCAAAGGAGTATAGGGCCAAAGATGTGTTGGAATTGGTTCATTCTGATTTGTGTGTACCCATGATTGTCCAGGCTAGAGGTGGCTTTGAATATTTTGTTATATTTATTGATGATTATTCAAGGTATGGATACATTTATTTAATATACTGTAAGTCTGAGTGCTTTGAGAAATTCAAAGAGTACAAGGCTGAAACAGAAAAATGTCTTAAAAAATGTATCAAGTTATTACGTTCAGATCGTGGTGGCGATTACCTCTTTAGAGAGTATATGGACTATTTATCAGAAGCTGGGATTACATCCCAATTGATTGCACCTTGAGCACCCCAATAGAATGGTGTAGCAGAAAGAAGGAATAGGACTCTTATGGAGATGGTTAGATCAATGATGAGTTATTCGGATTTACCAGATTTATTTTGGGGATATGCGTTAGAAACTACAGATTATATTTTGAACTTGGTACCTTCTAAGTCAGTACATATTACTCCCACAGAGATGTGGACCGGTCGTAAGCCTAGTCTAAAACATGTTCGAATTTGGGATAGTCCAGTACATGTGCTGAATGGTAAAGCAAATAAGTTGGAATCTCGTACAGAAGTATACTTGTTTATAGGCTATCAAAGAGGAACGAAATGAGGTTTATTTTATAGTCCTAAGGATTAGAAGGTCATTGTTAGCACTAATGACTGATTCTTAGAGGAAGACTATGTGATAAACCATAAACTCATGAGTAGAGTTATTTTATAAGAACTGAGAGATGAGACACTAAATACTTCAGTACCAACAGTACAATAGAAGGAACCCCAAGTAACTGCATAATGTGTCATAAATGTTACACCATAACCTATAGTGCCTCGTCATAGTGGGAATGTTATTATATAACCTGACAGATTCATGTTCTTGGGAGAGTCATCATACTTCGTCCCTGAGGAACAAGATTCTGATCCCTGCACCTATAATGAAGCACTCCAAGATAAAGATACAGAATCTTGGTAAAAAGCAATAATATCTGAAATATAATCTATGGATTATAATAAAGTCTGGAGCTTGTAAAACCACCCACTAGTATAAATACCATTGGATGTAGGTGAGTTTACAAGATAAAAATAGAATTAGACGGTAAGATTGAAACCTTTAAAGCTCGGCTTGTTGCGAAAGGTTTTACTCAGAAGGAGGGTATTGATTATGAGGAAACATTTTTGTCGGTAGCCATGCTTAAGTCTATCCAGATTCTTTTATCTATTGCAGCTCATCTCGATTATGATATTTGAAAAATGGATGTCAAGACAACTTTCCTTAATGGAAGTCTTGAGGAGAACATCTATATGAAGCAACCAGATGGGTTCATTGAAAAGGGCAAAGAGCATCTTGTTTGTAAGCTCAAGAAGTCCATTTATGGACTTATGCAAGCTTCTAGATCTTGGAATATTCATTTTGATCAAGTGATAAAATTATGTCACGACCCGCACCCGAAATTTGGACATGAGCTATGGGTACGTCCAGCCTACGTCGCAGCATCGACGGTAAAACGCTGTCTAGGTCTCAATACTACTAAACATAACTCACAAGTTAACCTGTCAATGATCTCAACTCCATAAGGAGGACAATGAATAATGCAGTGATCAACAATTCATAAGATACTCAATCACAATAACTATAGGAAAGTAATGGCATGTAAGATATAAAAGATAAGGAAGTACCTTCATAAGTCAAGCACAACAACCCAATACAACAATAATCTAGAGTCTAGCTATCCCAACATAAATAGTCTCAACAATAATACAATCCAAGTCTCAAGTTTAGAACAAATAAATACATAGATAACTAGACCATGGAGATGTCTAAACGACTGCGGATGGTGTCTCCTCTAAGGAGAGTGACTCCTCTAGAATCTCCGATACGTAGTCTCCCTCTACTCCTGGGCCATAGTGAGTAGGACAGAAATCCTCAAGGTCCTATGAAAAATGTTATCCAGTCAGGATTGGAGCGAAGCACAAACACTAAACAACAGTTTCATTTATATTGACAAAAACTATAAAATAGTGTAAGAAAATACAAGATGAAGAAATACCGAAAAATAAGGAATACTGAAAATATATGTAATCAACAATAGTACTAACTAGCAATGAACATATATATGTGAATGCTAGAAATGAGTAAACTGGAATAAAGAAATAGGAATTCTAGCTAAGTGTTGTAAAATATCAGTTTACTATATGATCGGCTTGGGACTAGATCAGGCTTGTTATATATGATTGGCTATGATACATGTGAGGTCAAGCTAACCATCTGGTTAGCTATGATGCGAGCAATAGTCAGGCTAATCATATATAACAGGCTATGAGGCATGTAAATGGTCAGGCTACATCCTACGTGATATGTGGGGTGAGCTATGATGCATGTAAAGTGGGGTATGATCACATAATCTTGCTAATATTTCTCTGTCTCCAGCTAGCACGATGGATTCCAATCATGACTCCTCATGATAGGTATTTATGATACTAGCCAGTGTATCCACAGTATTAGAATCAAGCATACACTACAACTAGAATGATAGTAATAATCAACATAATGAAAACTGTCAGAGAATGTACTCGCCTGTGATCCTGAGCAAGGTATGAGGATCGATGTCCAAGGTGGAATCACAAAGACCTAATTATAAAAAATATTAGTGTTAAAAGGGTTTGAAAAGATATACATGTATACCAAATTCTAGTTTTGGCATTCGGGTCGTTTCTAGGTCACTTGGTCTCTTACTAGGCTAATTCTAAAATTAGAGTCTATACTTATCCATAGAGTCGATTTCTAGGTGATGATAGGTCTATACTAGCTAATCATAGGGTATACTAGACTATACTAGTTAATTTAGCTATATTAGTTGAAGTCTAATGATACTAGTTAATATTAACTATATTAAGTACTGTTATTATATATATATAATTCATATGCCTTGGTATCAATTGATACCTTCTAGTATCAAGTGCTTCACAGTCACTATCCAACCCAATACTAACTATGAAGTATATATATATATATATATATATATATATATATATATATATATATATATATATATATATATATATATATATATATATACACGAATACAATACATATTCCTACTAACTATATATAATGCTTACTAGGACATATGGTTACATAGCTAACTATTAACAAAATCAAGTATATCACTAAATAACTATTTAACTACACTAACTATATTATCATATATCTACTAACAGATAATACAATTTGTATACATAACTATCTAACTAATATACTATCTAATTAACTAACTAGCTATACACTAATATACCAATCTCATCCTACCACTGAGCTACCTAACTGTTGATACTACATGTACTGATTATGATACCTGAAACTGGTACTGAACTACTGCAGTGGATTCCCAAATGTACTGCTCACTCGATTTGAGAATCAGTGTACACTGGTACTGCACTCGTTTTGAGTATCAGCGCAACTGATACTGCACTCGATTTCCATTCCCTTACTGAGCTGCAGTAGGACTGCTCCCCTCTCTTGCCACTGTGTCCTTATTGCTGTTGCAGTTATATTCTACTACTGCAGGCCTTCCCATGGTTGCCACTGCAACATACTGCTACTGTAATGGAAAACTACACTGCTGTGCTCGAGGAGTGCTCTTCCCCCCCCCTGTTGTGGCTGCTGCACACTTTCTTGCTCAGTGCAACTATACTTGCTACTGAACCCTACTGGCTCCAGGTAAAAACACTGCCCAGGTCCCCCCTCTCTAGAGTCACTGATACATATAAGTATCAGATATATCCCCCCTAGCACACAGGTGCTCCTAATACATACACTAGCTGAACTTGCTATGGTTGAAGTGGTTGCAACATACTTTCTTTCTTATATACTTCACTCATAGATACATTGGATACTTAACTTTTGATACACTAAGCTAAACTCACTAATACACTAAGCTAAACTTACTGATACACTAATGGGAACCAAAACACCCACAACTCCTTACAGCAAGCCCTAACCTGAGTACCCCTACTGCTTCACACCCTAACTGATACAACCACAGTGTCACTCACTCAGACATCTAACAACATTCGTATGTATGCCTGCAGGTAGACCAAATTGAGCCTACATTCCCCCCTCAGTTTCTGATACAACAGTGTATCAGTATACTGCTCATCTGAAGAAGACCCTTGGCCATGTTGAACCCCATCCCACTATCGACTGATACCTGGCACTAGCACAACCCTTGCTCCAATTACCTGAACCAAAGATGACACCCTACTGATTATGTCTCGAAAATACTGACACCCACAAGTCTAACTAGAAGTTTCCTTGTCGTTGGAGCTGCTGCTCTTGCCTTTCCTAATTGATTTCAGGCTCTGCACACAGTACATACTGAAATCAACACACTACTAACAAAATCACCTACACCCGACTCCCCTGCACTTAACATGTAAATCCAAGTGCACTACCTGTGAATTTCTCGGCAATGTACACTGCAAACTGAAACCTACCTTGTATATAATCCAATTTCCCCCATCATACTGACACACAGTATCACCTGACTGTACAGTAACTGAGGAACCCGATCTCCATATAACAACCCACATCAATACATATATACATTAATACGTATACGTACATATATACACACATTCATATATATATATATATATATATATATATATATATATATATATATATATATATATATATATATATATATATATATATATATATACATATCAAATGCATAAGAATAGACCATATAAATAGGTATGCTTCCCTATTAATCATTTTATCAAGCACCTAGTGTGCATAACTCTAGGATACTCTTGATACACCATGAATCCTCATATATAAACTCCAAATAACAATTAAACATCTACATATACTATATAGATACATATATATGTATATGATTAGGGATATGAAAATTAGGAAAAAATATATCCTTAAAAACCAAAACCCCCAAATTCATATGACACCATGAAGGAATCCTCATGAAACCAATAGAGACTCATGATCTCCATAAATAGCTATTTCTAAACCAATGGGTGGGCTCCTAATGGCCAACAAATGATAAAAACAGGAATTAAATGAGAGATTTCAGATTTTCACCTATTGGGAGATGTATTCCCAATGTAGCTTCTTCTTCTCCAGAGCTCCTTGAACTCCAAGCTTCCAGGCCTCTTTGATTGAGGGAAGAATGAGGGATTTGAGGTTTAGAAATTCTAAAATTTTTGGAGGGAAAGAAGGGATTTTGGGGGCAATTTCTAGGGTTTCTTCATGAATGATGAAATGGCATTGAGGGAGGCTCCCTCTGTATTTATAGGGCCGGCCACTATGTAGGGTTAGAATTTTGTAGATGCACAATGACTCTTTTGCCCTCAGTGGCTTGTCATGAAGAGTTATTTAATGAGGGGTTTAGTCTTAAGTGAGGGGTTCCACTAGATGCTAATAGAATAGGGATTAGTCTAGTGGGTTTTGTCTAGTCCAATGCAAGGTCCATGGTCACATCAAGTCTAGCCCACTAATCCATGACATTAATGAATATAATATAATATATATTATATATCATGCAATTATTAACATACTAAATATAAATATTATAAATGACAATAAAGCCTCTACTCTAGAAATGTGGTAGTGACAAGTCTACCCTCCTAAAAAAAATTTCGTCCTCGAAATTGAATTAAACCAGCACAAGAATATAATCAGACAATAAGAACTATACCTCAAGGCTCGAAGAGATACGGTTACTTCTCGCGCATTTCGTCCTCCCTCTCCCATGTTGACTCGCCTGGAAGTGATGTCTCCATGCAACATGAACCAAGGGAATAGTCTAATTCCGAAATACCTTCTCCCTGCGATCCAAGATCTCTACGGGCTGCTCAGGGTAGCTGAGAGTCAGACTAACCTCGATCTCCGAGTGATCTAGTACGTGACTAGGATCTGCCACGTACTGTCTCATCTGTAATACATGGAACACGTCATGTACTCCCTCTAGTGGAGGCGGCAAGTCTAGTCTATAGGCCACTACACCGACCCTCGCAAGAATATCGAAAGGTCCGATGTACCGTAGACTAAGCTTTCCGCCTCCACCAAAGTGAATCGTGCCCCGTGTCGGAGAAATCCGTAAGAACACCAGATCACCAACTTAGAAAAAAAGCCTTAACACGCAATCTAAAACAAAACAATTGCACACAAAATAACAAAACCTATACCTCAAACTCCAAGGGTCTACGGTGGCTGTCCGCATAATGCTGCTGTCTGTCCTGCGCCACTCGAAGTCTGTATCTGATGAGTTTTACCTTTTTTGCTACATCCATGACCATCTCTGGTCCTAACAAGGCTCTCTCTCCGACATCATCCCAAGATAATGGTGTACGACACCTCCGTCCATATAGAGCCTCGAATGGTGACATATCGATACTGGCCTGGTAGCTGTTGTTGTAAGCAAACTCTATCAGGTATAGATGATCCTCCCAAGAACCTTCGAGATCTAGAACACAAGTGCGCAACATATCCTCGAGAGTCTGAATAGTCCTTTCAGACTGCCCGTCTGTCTGGGGGTGATATACGGTACTGAACTTGAGCTGACTGCCCAAGATAGCCTACAAACTCCTTCAGAAGAGGAAAGTGAAACGATTATCCCGATCCGAGATGATGCTCATAGGAACCCCATGTAATTTGAAAATCTGCCGCACGTATATCTCTGCTAGCTTCTCCATCGATGTACCCACTTTGAATGATAAAAAGTGGGCTGATTTGGTCAACCTATCCACGATGACCCAAATTGCGTCCTTTTTTCCTGGAGAACGCGGAATCCCTGAAATGAAATCCATAGTCACGTACTCCCACTTCCACTCTAGGATGGGTAAAGGCTGAAGCAATCCACCTGGCCTCTAGCGATCCGCCTTTACCTGCTGGCACACTAAGCACAGGGATACAAAGCATGCTACCTCGTACTTCATACCATACCACCATACGTGCTCCCTCAGGTCTCGATACATCTTGTTGGCAACTGGATGCATCGAGTACTAAGAGCAATCTGCCTCTTGCAAGATCTCCTCGCGCAACTCCCCGCTCGGCACACATATCCTCGTACTGTGCCGTAAAGACCCATATCAGCAATAGTGAAGTATTCTGATAAACCTGTCCGAACCTGTGCCCTGATACTCCTAAGAGCCTAATCATCATACTGTGTAGCTCTGATTCTATCCATCAGCTCGGACTATATCTACAATCCCCATAACTGAATCTCGATACCGGGAACTAGCACCTCAATTCCCAAGCTCTCAAGATCGGCCAACAAATGTCTGTCTGACGTCAAGTACATGGCCATCGGATACCTGCTCAAGGCATCGGCGACTACGTTGGCCTTTTTGGGTGGTACTGTAATAAAATGTCAAAGTCTTTCATTAACTCCAACTACCTTCTCTGCCTCATGTTCAACTCCTTCTGTGTAAATACGTACTTAAAGATCTTGTAGTCTGTGAAGATCTCCACACACTCTTCGTACATATAGTATTTCCACATCTTTAGAGCAAAGATAACCGCTGCTAAGTTGAAATCGTGGGTAGGATAGTTCTTTTCATGAGGGCGTAATTGCCTGAAAGCATAGGCAATCACCTTCCCGTGCTGCTAAAGAATGCAAACCAAACCCTTCCCTGAAGCATCACTGTAGATAATGAATCCACCTGTCCCCGATAGAAATGTCAATACTAGAGATGTCATCAATCTCTTCTTCAGCTCATCAAATGCGGCCTGACAATCCTCCGTCCAGACGAAATCTACATCTTTCCTGGTCAGCCTAGTCATCGGCTCTCAATCCTGGAGAAGTCTTGTACGAATCTCCTGTAGTAACCTGCTAGCCCAAGAAAACTCCTGATTTTAGCTACTGAACTGGGAGTATCCCACGACTCTACTGCCTCGATATTCTTTGGGTTAACTGAGATTCCATCACCTGTCACCAAATGCCCAAGGAATTCAACCTTGTCAAGGAAGAACTCGCACTTTAAAAGCTTCCCGTAGAGCTCCTCTTTCCTGAGAGTCTCTAAAACTATCCTCAGGTGCTCTTTATGCTCCTCTGGGGTCTTCGAATACACAAGAATGTCATCGATGAACACCACCACAAACTTTTCAAGGTATTGGTGGAACACCTTGTTCATCAAGTTTATGAATACTGCCAGTGCATTAGTCAATCCAAACGGCATTACCATGAACTCAAACTGGCCATATCGGGTCTGAAAAGCTGTCTTCAGAACGTCTTCTCTCTTCACCTTCACCTGGTGGTAGCCTGACCTCAAGTCTATCTTTGAAAACACCTTCGCTCTGCTCAACTGATCGAAGAGATCATCTATCCTCGGTAGCGGGTATTTGTTCTTGATAGTGAGGTTGTTCAGAGCTCTACAGTCGATGCGTACTGACCCATCCTTCTTCGGTACGAACAATACCGGAGCTCCCCATGGTGATGAACTGGATTTGATGAAGCCCTTGTCCTACAACTCCTCAACTTGCTTCTTCAGTTTTGCCAGCTCGCTGTTGTTGACCCTATAGACATGTTGTTATATGGGCTCTGCTCCTGGCACCAAGTCTATAGAGAACTCGACATCTTTGTCTAGCGACAAACCTGGCAAATTCTCTGGAAAGACATCCAGAAACTCTGCTATCAAAGGATGTAGAAACTCCTCTTCTTCTATCCTGGTTCCACAAAAGTGCCCCTGCTCTGCTCCGCTACTCCTCTGACGACCTCGAACTCTAGCTCTCCTGGAGGTCAAAATATCACTCTGCCTCCATGACAATCTATAGTAGCATGGTGCCTACTCAACCAGTCCATTCCGAGTACAATATCGTATCCCGAAAGTGGCATTATGAGTAAGCACACGCTTAACTCTCGGCCTCCCAATGATACTCTCCGGTCCTTGCAAAAGTCACTAACTAGAATAATGCCTCCGCTAGTCATGATCTTGCAAGTCCTATCTAATGGTTCCACCTCTAAACGATGCTTAAGACCATAAGATATAGACACAAAACTATAGGAAGTGCCTGAATCGAATAATGCAAGTGCTGGAATAGAATCGAGAAAAACTTAACCTAAAATCAGTCTTCTGCTGGCTCGGCCTCCTCGATCGTTATGGCATATGCTCGTCCCTGTGGTGCACCTCTCTGCTGCTGCTGGTGCTGAGCAAACCTCTACTGTTGTAGCGGAAGTGGAGGTCCCCTCTGCTGGCCTCCTGGTAAAGTAGGTACTCTGGTAGGTCCCCTCTGAGAGGCTGCCCCACCTTAAGCTGAACGAGTCAGAATAGATGGACAGTCTCAACTGGTGTGCTGACGATCCACAGGACAAATATGTACCCAGCCTCTTCCTGCAAATGTCCCTCGTGTGTCCTGCCTTCCCGCAGTACGCACACTGGACAGCGGACTGAGTCTGCCTCTGAGGCTGCTGCTGCTGCTGAGTTTGTCCTCGAACTGGTGCTTGGTGCTGCTGATGCTAATGCTGATACGGCCTTTGTTGCTGCTGAAAGTGGGGACGCTTGGCCGGTCCCGTGCTACTACTCGCTCCTCGAGAAATGTCACGTCCTCGCTTGGGCCTGAGGTCCAAATCATCCTCAACAATCTGGGCATCCATCACAATGCCCTCGAAGGTAGCAGTGCGACGTCCAGAAGTGCGAGACTTGATCTCTCTCATCAGCCTATTCTTGAACTTCCAGGCTCGGTCTCCTGGGTCCCGAATCATCGACGGTGCAAAATGACTCAAACAGCAAAACTCTACGATGTACTCATCAACCGACATGTTTTCTTGGACTAAGTCATGGAACTGACTCTCTAAGGCTCCCAGGGCCACGTCGGGGAAGAACTTCTTCTTGAAAAGCACCTTGAAAGCCTCCCAAGTAAGTCCTCCAACAGTAAGTCTCGGCTCCGTATGATACCATGTCAGCGCGATGTCGAACACTCAAACATCTAACAATCGTCATATGTATGCCTGCAGGTAGACCAAATCGATCCTATATCCCCCCCCCAGTTTTTTCTGGTACAACAGTGTATCAGTACACTGTTCATCTAAAGAAGACCCTCGACCATGCTGAACCCCATCCCACTATCGACTGATACCTGGCACTAGCACAACCCTTGCTCCAATTACCTGAACCAAATATGACACCCTACTGATTATGTCTCGAAGATACTGATACCCACAAGTCTAACTAGAAGTTTCCTTGTTATTGGAGTTGCTGCTCCTGCCTTTCCTAATTGATTATAGGCTCTGCACACAGTGTATACTGAAATCAACACACTACTAACAAAATCACCCACACCCGACTCCCATGCACTTAACATGTAAATCCAAGTGCACTACCTATGAATTTCCTGTTAATGTACACTGCAAACTGAAACCTGCCTTGTATACAATCTAATTTCCCCCATCATACTAACACACAGTATCACCCGACTGCACAGTAACTGAGGAACCCGATCCCCATGTAATAGCCCACATCAATACATATATACATTAATACGTATACGTACATATATACACACATTCATATATATATATATATATATATATATATATATATATATATATATATATATATATATATATATATCGAATGCATAAGAATAGACCATATAAATAGGTATGCTTCCTATTAATCATTTTATCAAGCACCTAGTGTGCATAACTCTAGGATACTCTTGATACACCATGAATCCGTATGCATAAACCCCAAATAATAATTAAACATATACATATACTATATAGATACATATATATATGTATATGATTAGGGATATAAAAATTAGGAAAAAATACATCCTTAAAAACCAAAACCCCCAAATTCATATGACACCATGAAGGAATCCTCATAAAACCAATCGAGACTCATGCTCTCCCTAAATAACTATTTCTAAACCAATGGATGGGCTCCTAATGGCCAATAAATGATAGAAACATGAATTAAATGAGAGATTTTAGATTTTTACCTATTGGGAGATTGATTCCTAATGTACCTTCTTCTTCTCCAAGGCTCCTTGAACTCCAAGCTTCTAGGCCTCTTTGAATGAGGGAAGAATGACGAATTTGAGGTTTAGAAATTCTGAAATTTGTGGAGGGAAAGAAGAGATTTTTAGGGTTTCTTCATGAATGATATAATGACATTGAGGGAGGCTCCCTCTATATTTATAAGGCCGGCCACTATGTAGGGTTAGGGTTTTGTGGATGTACAGTGACTCTTTTGTCCTTAATGGCTTGTCATGAAGAGTTATTTAATGAGGGGTTTAGTCTTAAGTGAGGGATTCCACTAGATGCTAATAGAATAGGGATTAGTCTAGTAGGTTTTGTCTAGTCTAATGCAAGGTCCATTGTCACATCAAGTCTAGCCCACTAACCCATGACATTAATGAATATAATATAATGTATATTATATATCATGCAATTATTAACATAATAAATATAAATATTGTAAATGACAATAAATCTCCAACTCTAGAAATATGGTAGTGACAAGTCCTATGGATTTGATTAATGTCTGGATGAAGCATATGTATACAAAAAGTGTAACAAAAACGTAGTGGTATTCCTAGTACTTTACGTGGATGACATCTTGCTCATTGGAAACATTGTGAAGGTGTTATCTAATGTATGGGTATGGTTATCCAAGAAGTTTGATATGAAGTACGTGGGAGAAGTAGGTCACATCCTTTGGATCAAAGTTCTACGAGATCGCAAGAAAATGATGTTAGGCTTATCCCAAGCTACCTAAATCTATACTATACTAACTCGGTTTAGCATACAAAATTCTAAGAAAGGTTTCTTACCTTTTAGGTATAGAATTTCTCTATCAAAGAAGCAATTTTCGAGGAGACCTAAAGAGATAGAGGACATGAAAGCAGTTCCTTATGCTTCGGCAGTAGGAAGCTTAATGTATGCAATTCTATGTACGAGACTAGACATATGCTTTGTCGTTGGCATGGTAAGCAGATATCAGTCTAACCCAGGACAAGATCACTGGCCTATGGTAAAGCATATTTTGAAGTACCTGAAAAGGACTAAAGAGTATATGCTGGTTTATCATGCAGATAGTTTAGTGTCCTTGGGATATATAGACTCAGATTTTTAGTCAGATAGGGAAGCCAGGAAATCTACCTTAGGTTATGTATTTACTTTATGAGTTGGATCCAAAGTATGGAGGAGCATCAAGCAAAAACGTATTCCCGATTCTACCATAAAAGTCGAGTATGTGGCAGCCTTTGAGGCAGCCAAAGAAGCGGTTTGGCTCAGAAACTTTCTATTAGACTTGGATGTAGTACTTAGTTTGCCTAAAACTATTACACTTTATTGTGATAATAGTGGTGCAGTTGCAAACTCGAAGGAACCACGAGTGTCACGACCCGCACCCGGAAAATCGGGCATGAGTCGTGGGTACGTCCAGCCTACGCCGCAGTATCGACGGTAGAACGCTGTCTAGGTCAACTATCTAGATAATAATCTCACACAAAAATCGGCCATGACCTCTCCAAAAGGAGGGCAACCACACAAACAAGTATATATAAATCTGCCAAGATCTCAACTCCAAACGGAGGAGCAATATCATAATAATAATCAAGTACTCAATCACGAATCTAAGTACGATAAGATAACAAGAAGACTAACAGCTATAAAGTCTAACCATCACCAACTACTACAACAACCACAACATCCATAATAATAATACATCATCCAAAATAATATACAAACAAGGTCTCAATCCAAAACCGGAGACAAATTCGGTGCTAAAAGCTAATAAAAACAACTACAAGGTCCCAGTGATCCCAGCTACCAACCCGGAAATCACCCCTAAACTAGAGGGTCCCTGTCTGCACCATCGACAGGCTCAGGTCCATAAAACGTCGGACACCAATCCTCCGGATACTCTGAAAAATATGTCCAGTCAGGACTGGAGCAAGTACATCTCTAACAGCAGTTCCATTTAAATGATAAAAACTATAAAACAGTTATAGCAAGTAGCAAGAAGAATGAAGCAAGTATGAAACAAGGAAATATGTATAACTGGTGCATAAAGGTAAAGATGCATGGATATCAGAGCAAGATAGTAATAACTGCAAGATACAAGAAATCTAAGCTAAGATCAAGTCCGTGCACATGAACGTGTAGTGAGTCCAACATGAAAAACATGTAGTGAGTCAAGTCCAGAAACATATAAGTAAGACAAGTCAAGAAATGCATGAGAGTCCAGACTATAAAGAATGAACTCGGTGTCTTTGAAATACTTGTTTCGACATGTAAACGGCTAGGGGTAAGTACGGCTCACCGCGCACTGGGTGCGCGGCTGCTATCATTCCAGATTAGACCAGAGGGAGTGATTCCTGATGATGCCAGATAGAAATGTTTACATGTCTACTCGAGTATTTCTCTGCCCCGACTAATACAAGTGGATCCAAGACCCGACACGCAAATCAAGATGAGTCCAGCCTGAACATGAATAATGCCTGTAGTGATGCCTGTAGGTGATGCCAGTAGTAATTCCAGAATAGAGGCCAGAAACATAAAATATACGTGTCGCAAGTAAATGAATCCAAAAATATCAATCAGTGTCCCGTGTTGTGCCAGAATAATCAGATGATACTATACTAGAAGCTGAATCATAATAATCATTAAATAATGAAAACTATCAGAGAATGTACTCGCTTGACGTCCTGAGCAACTGGCGATCCGAACTGGTGTCGCAAGGACCTAATGCGAAAAGTAAGGTTAAACAGGGTTCTAAAGAGTTAAACAGCTATAAAATAACTAAAAAATAGGCTTCTAGGGTCGTTCTAGGTCAAACGGGTCAAACCGGTAAAATCTGGATCAAAAAGTCAACTCTGGATCCAAAAAGTCAACTCTAGGTCAAAACTAGGTCAAAAGTTGACTTTGGCGGTCAACCGAGTCAACTACGGTCAAGTCTGGGTCAAACTAGGGTGCTCCTGAAATTCTAGGTCAAACCGAGGTCATTAAGCTAGAAAACTCATAAACTCGCCTCCTTGAGATACCGGGATACCCTCGGTATCCGATACCTCAACCTAGGCTACGCACCCCGCCTAAACCCGCTAAAACCTATGCTAGCACGCGTAAATACATACACATATACATATACAAATCACTCCAATACTATTCCTAGGCTATTGCTCAAAAACCCCGCTCGAAACTCAATACCTTGGTGAGATACCTTGATATCTCAAGGTATTGGGATACTCTCCAATACCCCTCTAACTACCCCTCCAGTTAGCTATCTAGGCTAATAGATATATACCTAGTTATTAATTTAGGCTAGAAAATATATAACTATCATATATTTATACATATCTAAGTATCTATATATATATATACATAGCACATACACACATACACTTAAAACCCATATACCTTACCTTACCTTATCTTACACATACCTTACATATACATATATATATATATATCTAGATCTAGATATCTAACTATCTATCTAGCTATGTATATATCTATCTATCTTATTATCTATTTATCTATAGGTCTATCTATCAATCTATCTACGTATCTATTTATCTATTTATATCTAGCTATCTACTTACCTATGTATCTATCTATTTATTTATCTAACTAACTTATTATCTAACTATGTATCAATCTATCTATATCTATATATATATATATACCTCTCTCTCTCTTCCTCGCATTGCTACTGCTGCTGCTAGCTCTTGCTTGCTGCTGCTGCTGCTAAGCATGCTGCTACTGCTGCTGAATTGCTGCTGCCTGCTGCTGCTATGTACTGCTGCTGCTAGCTGCTGCACTGGCAGCAGCATGTTGCTGTTGTTGTCCCAGTTTCAGCTGGACACCCCCCCCTCAACACACATACACACGCACCTATATATATATATCACTATATATATATATCTATATATATACATACATATATATACATATATATAACTTTATAGATATATATATATATATATATATACATACTAACTAACATATATACTAATACCTATATACCAACACACACTAACATATATATCTACACACACACACAAACACAAGCACACACATATATCTACATATATATATAAACACTCACACACTCAAACATATATATATCTATATATATATATATCTATCCTCACTCACACACACTCACTCTCACACACCCTCACACACACATACTCACACACACTAGCACACACTCTCACAAGCGCACAACCACACACATAAACACTCACAACACTATCAACACACACACATAAGCACACACAAACTCTCATACATATATATAAATATATATACATATATACATAAACTCATATATATATACCTATAAACACTCACTCACACTCTCACACACTCACCTACACACTCACACAAGCACTCACTCACACACACTCACCTACACACATACACTAGCACATAGATATAAATACACACACATATAAATAGAAATATATATATATATATATATATATATATATATATATATAGAAACACACACCAACATATATATATAAATATATAAATATAGACACAAACACTAACACAACACCACACACAACAACATACAACCAACACGCCCCACTCACGCCCAACGACCCCGACACTCACCGACACCCTAAAATATATAAAATATAACTCGAAAACTCTAGCACACACTCCCCGATACTAACCCAACGCACGCACAAGCCCGAAATGAGGAACCCAAGTCGAAATGGCCGTTCGGTCATTTCGACGAACACGTGGTGCGCGGTTCGGAAAACCTCCTGAAACGCACACCAAACGAACTCAAAATTGGCCCAAAATTTACTCACGTGCTCTACACGATGTCTAGATCCTAGAAAATGTGCTCCCGCATCGATTCTAGGCCCGTGGCGGAAACGCACATGCACTTAGAATCGGCGACGACGAAAAGCCCCAATTTTGCCCGAAACGCCCGTTTCTCCGCGATACAGCTTCCCGTGTCCGAACGAAGACACGCACTCACCCTCAAGACACCCGACAACGTCTATCTAGGTCCATCTAACCTAGGGCATCACCCAAAATTGGGCCAAATTCGGATTTCTCCCGAAATTGACACAAAACCTAGTGTTAAAGTCTCCAAACACTACCCAACTAGTTCCAACTTCCTCCCACGGGTAGCCTAAGGGTCTAGGAAGGTTCTAAAATACTAATTACACTATAAAAGAGTAATTACAAGGGGAAATTTAGGGTTTACCTCTTGGGAGTTGGAATCCCAAGCCAAAATCTCGAAAATGCTCCAAATCCTCCAATCCAAGCTTCCAAGCCTCAAATCCAAGCTCCAACACCAAATCTAGGCTCTACCCACCTAGGTTAGGGAAAAATGTAGGGTTAGGGTTCAAGTAAGAAGAAGAAATGGAAAGAGGAAGGAAGAAAAATAAGAAAACTTACTTTGGAAGAAGGAAGAAAGAAGAAAGAAGAAGTGGAGAAGAAGGAGAAGTGAAGAAGAAGAGAAAAATGAAAATGGGGGAGCGGGAGCTGCTATGTTCGGGTGTGGGGGCTGGGATAGGGTCGAATGGAGCAAAATAAAGGGATTCCACATGTTCCAAAATGCCCAAAACGCCCCTACGTGACTTGGTTTCGGATTCCGGGTTCCAAAAGTACTCAAACTAGCTCCAAATCTCTCCAACTAACCTCCTAAAAATAAAATAATAAATCTAAGTCCCAAAATAATTCTCACAAGGGTGTGGGCTAGGTCGGACATGGGTCCACTAGGGTCTGACATGGGTCCAGGCTAGCCAAAATCCTAAAACAATCAAAATAAAAATAATAAAAAATAATGCAATCACTAATTAAATATAAATACAATTAATTATAAATAATACACAATTAACCCAAATAAAAAAAAATACCCGGCTCTGGAAATGGGGTGGTGACAACGAGCCCATAAGACAGGTAAACACATTGAGAGCAAGTACCACCTAATACAAATTTTCATAAAGAGAGAAGAAGTTACTGTGATCAAGATAGCATCAGCAGACAACCTAGCTGATCCCTTTATAAAGAGCTTACCAGCTAAGGCTTTTGATAGTCATGTTGAGGGAATATGAGTCAAATGCGTAGCAACATAAATTTAAGTATAAGTGGGAGATTTATAATAGTTTACTGAAAAGCAATGCTTTGATTATAAGTGGGAGATTGTTAGGGTTATATACTAAAAGCATCACTTTTTATTAACTATATTTCCTTATTTTTAAATGAGAATCATTTGGGCAAATGTTTGCATGTTGTATTTGTTATAATGTTAATGCAAATATCTGATATTCTATATTGTAGATAATATAGTATGTGGTGTCACACAAAAGATCATATTATCAATTTTCTGTGAAATATATAAATAGTTCACAACCTAGATGGACTTGGACAAACCATTGAAAAGGTTATAGTATAATCTGGTATTAGTCTATCTTGACTATATGTTTACACTAGTACACTTTGTGTGTATTAAACATAACCCCTTGAGGTTGTTCTCTTTGTATTGACTACATAAGAGAATAAATACCTCTGTTATTATGGATGCTTGTACTCTTAATCCAGATATAATAACAGACATGTATATGCAGTGTGCATTACTTTGACTCATAAAAGAGTGATATTCATTATGGGTCAATAACCTTTATGAATTGGGTAATGACATTGTGTGTATGATGGACTATTGATTATAAAAAGAATCCATGTTCTGATACATCGGGTCGGTGGTGTCCTCTTAAGGAACTCATAATGATTGTCATGTAATCTCTGCAGGTGGATTATATCCGATATGACAAATAAAGTTGAGTGTTACTACTTAAGGATAAAATATGTCGATCAATATAGTTGTCAGTAACTTAATTTGATCGACAAAAATTCGATATCTTAACATGGGAAGACAAACAAGCATATAATAAGAAGGAGCCCATAATCGTAGTTTGGGATTAGGAAGGTAGTGCAATAATAGATCTTTAGTGGACAGTGCAATAATAGATCTTTAGTGGACCGAGCTATTGTTAACGGGTCAGGGTTGTGTGTTCGGGCTGAACATGGCATACCTAGATCCGTTAGGATACCTAATCCTAATTTTTTCTCATGGTCTATGTCGTAGCTTATATATATCCTCTATTCTCTAGTCGTCATGTTTATAAAAAGGAAGCAGCTTTCTCTAAAAAAAAGTCACGAAAGGAGAGAAAAATGGTCGACCAAGGAGAAGAAAAGGTTGGAAGATCGTCGTCCACATGACGACCAATTCGAGGAAGGGTTACGTGCAGAAGATCTTGGGGTCGCTAATTGATCAAGGTTGCTGAAAACTTACATCTTCTTCACGTTACTTCGGGTATATTTCGTGAACCCTAGTTTCTGCGTTTGAAGGGTTAGATTACGTATTAAACTTGTTTATCTTCTATCGATCGATATGCACACCAATCTACGGGCCTGGGTATCCCCAGTTCCATCAGCCTACGCCGCCAAAGACTTGTTGGCCATCTACTCCACTGCCTACCCAAAAGTTGTATGAAGAGAGACCTCCTACCGCCTAGGCACTGCTTAGGCGATCAAGACGACCGTCATTTAGAACATTGGCTGATGTCTGATTCGATAGAAAATAGGTTTCTAGGCAGCAGAGAACGTGGTTGTAACCGCTATTAACTACATGGCCACTATTTCCTCGGTTAGTAGGGGTAGTGAGCATTAACTTCCTTGATTAGTGGGTTGACTGCCTTGATTAATGGACGATTTCTCCACATTAGGTGGTGGTAGTGGCGACAACCGTCTCGTTCTTAGTGGAATGTTTCTCCAAATTTTGTGCCCACTAAGGGAGTGGGTTGTCTCCTATATATTCACACTCTGTGTTCTTCTAGATAGATAACACATAAGTAATCCAGCAGAATAAAGAACAGAGAGTGCTGTAAGGTGCCTTAGCCATAAGGTGTTGTTCTAACGAGAAGTTTACTTCGAGTTCTACATAAAGAATGACAAGAGTGTTCCAGAAGATTGGTGATTTAAACTTGTTGGTTCCTCGGAGCAGATTGACAAATATGGTTGAATCTTACTTTGAGCAATGGTAATCTTTATCACCCTAGTGAGGTTTTATTTCTGTGTTCTTTCTTCTTCCTCTTCGTGTTCTTTGTTGAACTTTCTGTGATTGCTAATGACATGTGCAATTTTTTTTCTTTCTTTAGAGTCAGTTTATATTCTGATTACATAAGAGCAATATTAGTCAGTTGTGTCTTCGGGTTTCACGTTGGTTTGAACAATCTCTATAACACAGGCAACAAAAATCTTAAAGCAAGATCCGAGCAATAGAGACGGAGGACCATGCAAGTCTCCTCGATACCAGTTTCCACAGACTTGAGAAATTTGGTAAAGAGCACTACAACAATCTAAAGAGGAAGATATCTTTGAATCTTCAACTCGTTGACGTTGACTATGTGTTGACAAATTCAGAACCTGTTGTTCTAGAAATAGGCACTGCACAACAAAAGAAAGATGCGTCTTCTATATAAGAGAAATGGAGAAGAGACAAAAGATTCTACAGGTTATTGATTCTCAACTCCGTAGATGATTCCATGGTAGAGTCGTATAGTAAGAAGGAGATTACAAGAGACATTTGGGAGTCTCTTGAGAAATAATACAAAGAAGATGAACTGATGTCCAAGATTCATCTCGTTGAAAAATTCATAAAGTTGCAATTTGAATATTAGAAGACGATGTTGCCCCAAGTCAAGAAACTAATAAAGATGCAGCAAAAGCTTGAGGAGGAAAGCATCCCTATAGCGAACAATATCATGGTAGGGGTTTTCATGTCAAAACTTCCTTCTTGGTGGAACAAATTCACAACGGATATATATCGCAAGAAGTTGGTGTAAAATACCTCGATTAATTCTATAGATAGTCGGGTTTCGACTGGGAAATTTTTTGGAATTTTCAGAAGATGATGGGGTTTAGAGTAGAGTTGAGTTTGCCTATGATTTTATTTAATTTAATTAAAACCCTTGGCGCGCCCTATCATAGTTTAATTATTCAGGGCCCAATATCAGCCCATAAATTCTACCGGACTTTTGTACTTCTGACTTGACTCGCCAAATTAGGCACTGGACTTTTCGTCTCTCAAAAATTAGATTTTCGTGGTGCTCTGAATTAATTGCACAATTTTTTGTAACCGAAATTCCATAATTAAATTTCGTGTCGGACACCTGTGTCGTTACCCTCAATTTTAAGATACCAACTTAACCCGTTGAGCCAGACCAACTAAAGGGTCCAAGACTAACTCCAAGCCCCCACCATTTTTGACCTTTGCGCCGTTTCCAAATTTTAACCCCGCGGGCCCCAATTAAATTAAATTCGCGGGACGCGTTATCGTTAATTAAATCAGAATTTACCAACTCTGTAAATTCTAATATTAAATCAATCCCAATGTCCTTTAAATTAGACCCGCGCCTAACGCGCAACACCCCCTCACCATTACAATTTTTTAAATATATCTTTCTCCGCAATTTTTACGTCATTTCATGTGTCCATGCAAATTCTCGAATTTACGGGGGCTTATTTGCAATTTGCAAATTGTTGGCAACACCTCATTGGTCATGATTATTTGTAGGGTCCCAAAATGGGGTCCCAATCCCAATCTCAATCCCAATTCCCTCATGAAGAAACCTCATCCTATCCATATTAAATCCTATCCATCCATTTTTTATGGAATGATCTCAACCCCCCATCTACCCCACACATCCCCCTATAAAGTAACTCCTCACCCACCCTCAACACACAAACCCACCGGCCCTAATCCCTAGGAACTCTTCTCTCTCTCTCTCTCCTCCTTCATTAATTACTACATGCCAATAAATTTCTCATTCCATTCTTCTTCTTCTTCCTGGACATTCTTCTTCTCCCATTCTTTTCTTCTTCTCCTTCTTCACTACCTCATCTCCTTCCTTGGAGAACTAATTTTTTCGGCCAGCGGCTTCCAGCTCTGGCCAACCGAGCCTACAACCACCACGCTACTGCAGCTCAACTCTGACCTAATCCTCCCCCGCACCCGGTGTCACCCCACGGCTGATGCTGAAGGACTGACCGCTCCGACATTGCAGTTGGCCCCGCCCGCGGCTGACCTCGACTCAGCAGCTCGAGGTCGAGCCTCTCCAGCCATGAATCGACCTCCCCCCGGCCTGCTGTGTCTCCCCGCGGCTGCACTGCTCCGACGAGGCCGCACAACCTCTCCAGTGTCCCAGCTTCACCCCCACGGCCAGTCTCTTCCATCGCGACACTCCGGCGATGTAGACTTCCACCGCGGCCTGTGCTCGACCGGCAGCCACGGAGGCTCCTTGGCAGCATCTTCGGCCGCTGGAGCTGCCGGCCGACCCCCCAACAGTACAGCGACCCCTCCGGCAGCGCTGTGCAAAGTTTTTCGCCGGCTGTGCAGAGCTTTCCGCAGGCCTGTGCACTCCCCCGTCGCTCGAGCTACCCCGCGGCTGATCCCCCCCGCACTCCGGTGACTGACCGCCCTCGACTCCGGCCTCCTCCCTGTCCAGCTCCTTTCATCACCATTAGATTCCACCACCATCACCACCCCTACCACCATCAACACCACCACCAATACACTTCCATCTCCACCACCCTCGGTGTTCCCTGCCACCGAGCATCACCCTACTCCGGCCATCAACTCCGACCAGCGAGACTCGTAGAGGTATCGACTCTTCCCCCTCAATATTGATTTATTATAATGTGGTGTGTTGTTAGGATTAGTGTTATGTATGGTGTTGTAATTTTGCTAGAGTTGTGTTAGATTTGTGTTGTGTTGTTTTAGTGTTGTGTAGTTGTTAATGGGTGATTAGGGTTTAAGAGGCTGGACTTGGAGAGTAGGGTTTATAGATGCATGGAAAATCTTAGGGTTATTACATTTGAGTATATACACCTTGATGTTTTGGAGGTATCTATTGATAGGAACGTAGGTTAGGGTTTGTCTTCAACATGAATTAAATTAATTTATTTTGGATATCGGCTTATGGAGATTTAGGTTTTGATCGTTAAATGAAGGAGCTGGATATATTTCGTGGTGGTAAATGCTAACTTATTTAATGAGAATTAAATTGATGAAGGATTTATGTGTAGTGTAAATGCTCAATTTAAATGTATGAGTACTAAGGATAGTAGGTAAATGACTGATTGAGGACTAGTGTGATCGGTAAATTTAGAACTGGAAAATTTAAGGTGATTAACTTAGGGAGGCACCTGGTGATTGGTAACAACGATATTTAAACGAAAAAATTAAAATCACAAACTGTGTTTTGAGGATGGCTTGATGATATGGTACTGATGATTAGTTGATTAGACCAGTGTACCGATAGTCAACTGTGGTCAACCCCCTAGTGTATTGTCCCTGAGAGTAGAGACGGAGACTGAGTTTAGGTGTGGATGTGTGTTGCATCCCTTCTTGGCGTAGAATAGATTATTGATTATTGGTTTGTACCTCATCTCTAGGTACTGCGGGACCTGAAGGCTTGGACGCGGTACCGGGACCCCGTCATCAGCAGCCTCGCACAGGCAAGTATACCTTGCCTTGTTGTACTGTTTAAATTCAATTATATTTGGTTACATATTTATTCATTATATAAATGTGCGCGTCCGAGCAGACTCGGGTGCAGTCAACGAAGGCGTTGACGTTAGGAGTAGTATCTGACCTAGTTTCTAGTAGACCCACCTAAAGTTGTGAAGTTATTGATATAACTTTCCAGGCCTTGACACGTATCATTACACGTCACAGAGTGAGTTCATGTAGGGACGCGTGCCTCATGCGCGACTGGCCATTAGTATGAGCAACACGTGTAGCGGTATGTAGCTCAGTAGTTTATTTCATAGAGACTTGCATCATAGTATGAGATGTCCACATCGTTTTCACGATTTGTACATCTACATCGGGCGGGAAAGACATCTAGTAGGCGTATGGGACACCCCCCTGATATATACTCGAGTTACCATGCTCTTCGGAGATGGGGATTACAGTATATATAGCGAGTTACCGTGCTCTTCGGAGATGGGGATTATAGCGAGTTACCATGCTCTTCGGAGATGGGGATTATAGCGAGTTACCATGCTCTTCGGAGATGGGGATTATAGCGAGTTACCATGCTCTTCAGAGATGGGGATTATAGCGAGTTACCATGCTCTTATGAGATGGGGAGTTGCAACATATTTCGGGTTACCATGCTCTTCGGAGATGGGGAGTTGCAATATGTTTTAAGTTACCATGCTCTTAGGAGATGGGGATAGCATCAATGCCCTTAAACGAGGGCATATGTGGCATATACTAGCCAGTCCCGACGATCGGTGAATTACGTCAGCATATGTCTGAGCCGACACATTCCCATGCGTACTACCAGGTCTTTAAATTGCATTCACTTAGATGGTTAGCACACCCCCTTTATTTACTCAGTACTTACTTTATGGCATGTATTTTTTTGTATCTTGTTACATCCCTCTGAGGACCTGGTTTCCTTCCAGGTTGTTTGTGCGGTTGCAGGATACTTGATCTAATAGAGTGTGGACATCATTGCAGGTATATTTACATTTCTAGCTATTTCAGTCTTATATTCCTTCTATTTTATTCTGCTTATATAGCCTAGTGTTTATAGACCTATATTGTTCTTCTGGTCTATTCGAACGGATGTGTTATTGGGCTGCAGACTGATGATGCGTATCGTTCTTTCTTGAAATTACTTACCCTGGATTGAGATTTAGAATTAGTTGTTGTATATTAGAAATAGATTGTTACTTGGATCACTTGACCATGGACAGCGTAAGTGCACTTCGTCGGGTCCATTAAATTGGAAAGCCCTACAGAGTCGTACCAACTGGCCATTGCCACGTGTCTGGTCTCGTAGATTTTGGGACTGGAGCGTGACATGGTTTTTAGTGGTGGCCCATGCAGGTCAGAGCAAATCATTTCGGTTATGTTACTGTACCAAACGAGCCTGAAACTTAGGATTAATTGTGAATAAGATCTCAATCCATAACCGATTTTAAAACTTCTCTTGTATGTGATTATCGTCCTTGGACTTCCAATTTGTATTCGCTCAATTTCCGTCAATATCGTTATCATTGTTTCTCATCCCTATTATTCGGAAGACGGACGCTTGCGCCTGATGGATTCCTCCAGAAGAAGATCGCAGTTCAGACGGCAGAAGACGTGATTTGTGCAATAATCTCTGAGAAGATTGTTACCCTCAGTAGGGCAGGCTGATAGGTTCTTTTGGATTCTATAACTAGTAGGGAAGGGTAGCAAGAGAGTTGGACCTAGTAGTACCCTACCCGTGTTGGAGGTAACAATGATCTTAGAAGTACTGAGAGCTAGAAGGATTGATGATCATGACCTAGAATAATTTATGGGAACGCATAGCCTGATGATGGAAAATAGTGGTTGGATACGATAGCAATATCAGGAATGATCTTATGGACTAGAGAAGATAAAAATTTCAGGCTCTCACTTGGAAGATAATGATCGGATTCCATGAATTCTAGTATGTGCTTGAGCGATACCATTATTGTACTTGTGACTTGGAGAGATGAATAACGAAGTGAAGAAACTCGAGGAATAAAATTTTAGGGAAAACTTGAGGAGAAGAGAAATTATACATTAGGCAAAGAAATATTTTCTTTTGGGGATTGATGTTGAAAATAGAACAGGAGAATTTATCTCAAGGTTAAAGTCTAGACTGCGACATTATCCTAGACATGGATTGGCTGAGCCAATACCACGCGACACTAGATTGTCGACGTGATTACGTTATTTATGGCCACCCGATTATCCTGAGTTTGAGTTACTTCAGGGAGCCTGGGAGCATGGTGCCCATCTACTTTAGAGGCAACCATTGCAGAAGGTGAACCTGTGTACCACCATATTATATCAGGGTTGAGGATGTGTTTCTAGAGGATCTTCTAGGCCTGCCACCTGACAGAGAGATAGAGTTTGCTATAGAGTTGACTCCAAGAGCCGAGTCGGTTATCTTTCCGCCTTCAGACTAGCACCGATAGAGTTGGCAAAGTTGAAAGTCCATAGTAGAGGACCTCTTAGACAAGGGTTTCGGTCGGGCTAGTGTTTCTCCATGGGAGAATACCCATCTTAATTATGCCAAAGAAAGACGGGATGGTATAGTTGAATCAGCAAGGTGGCGCATATATATTCTCGAAGATCGATCTTTGAGATCAAGCTATCATCAGATCAAGGTATGGAGAGAGGATATTCCAAAGACGGCTTATCAGACGAAGTATAGACAATGTGAGTTTCTAGTCATGATTGTTTTAACCAACGTGCCAGCAGTATTTATGAGTTTGAGGAATAATATTTTCCACCAGTACTTGGATAAGTTTATGATGGTATTTATCGACGACATCTTGGTATATTCCAAGAGCCAGGAGGAACATGAGAGGCATCTCCGGATCTTGATGGAGACGCTGAGACACGAAAGGCTGTACGCCAAACTCAGTGAATGTGAGTTCTGCTTGGATAGAGTACCATTTCTGGGACACATAATCACCGAAAATGGACTATCAGTTGACCCGGAGAAGATAGTTGTATTTGGGACATGGCCTACCCCTACCACAGTTACAGAGACTAGGAGCTTCCTCGAACTTGCCGGATATTATCGGAGGTTCGTAGAAAATTTTTGAGGATTGTTGCGCCTATGACGCGACTGACGCATAAGGGCGAGGAGTTTATCTGGACCGACGAGTGTCAGGCGGCTTTCGATAAGCTGAAGAAGCGTCTGATATCAACACCGATTTTGACACTACCTTCAGGATCAAGAGGATTTGTAGTGTATGGTGATGCATCAGGGAGCGGATTAGGATGTGTACTGATGCAAAATGGCAAGGGGATAGCCTATGCGTCGAAATAGCTGAGAGTTCATGAGAAAAACTATCCGACGCACGACTTGGAGCTAGCTACAGTGATATTTGTACTAAAGCTATGGAGATATTACCTTTATGAAGAGCATGTTGAGATTTATAAGGAGCTCAACATGGGACAGAGGCACTGGCTAGAGTTGATGACAGATTATGATATCGAGTTGCAGTACCACCCTGGCAAGGCGAATGAAGTAGTAGATGCCTTGAGCAGGAAGCCTATGGCATATTTTTACGACTCATCGCTAGTTGTTAGACGATTTTCAGAAACTCAGGATTGAGATTGTATTGACAGGCATGGATGGACAGATGGTCAGTCTCGAGGTTCAGTCTACTTGGTTGAGAGGGTCAAAGCAGCATTGCCTACGGATACGAGATTTAGACGACTGCGAGAAAGGACAGAGGCCGGCATGCAAACGAGATTCAAGATTCATGAAGACGGAACATTGAGGTGTGGAGATCGCCTATACGTTCCGAGTGGCAAGCTACGCCAAGAGTTGATGACCGAGGCTCATAGCTCGATTATTCTATTTCATCCCGGGGGTACGAAGATGTACCGAGAGTTGAAGCAACATTTCTGGTAGCATGGGATGAAGAGAGAGATTACAAGATTTGAGGCATGGTGCTTGGTATGTCAACGAGTCAAGGCTGAATATCAGAGAACTGCAGCGCTTACAATTCCCGAGTGGAAGTGGGAACGCATTGCCATGGACTTCATCGCAGGATTCCCGCGAAGCCCTAGCGGGAAGGACGCAATTTGGGTTGTCATAGACAGACTCACCAAGTCTGCACATTTCCTGCCCTTCAGAGTTGGGCAGTCCAGGGAGATTTTAGCTGACATGTATATGAGGTAGATAGTACGACTACATGGAGTGCCTGTCAGCATCGTATCAGATCGTGATTCCAGATTCATGTCGCAGTTTGGTGGAGTATACAGGAGAGCCTAGGAACTCGTCTCAAAGTTCAGCACTGCATATCATCCACAGACTGATGGCCAGTCAGAGCGTACGATACAGATATTAGAGGATATGCATGATTGATTTGGAGGATTTTGAGAGGACCACCTACACTTGGTAAAATTCTCCTACAATAACAGCTACCAGGCTAACATACAGATGGCACCTTATGAGGCACTGTACGGCAGGAAATACAGGTCGCCAGTTTATTGGAGTGACGTGGGAGAGCGTCAGATGCTTGGTCCTGAGTTAGTGACACAGACAGTGGAGAAGGCCAAGCAGATTCGGAGCCACCTGCGTGCAGCACGGGACAGACATAAATATTGGGCAGATGCGTACCGTAGGCCATTGGAGTTCAAGGAGGGTGACCATGTATTTTTAAGGATATCGCCTACTCATGGTACCATCAGATTCGGAGGTAGAGGCAAGCTGAATCCGAGGTACATCGGACCGTTTGACAGCTTGGAACGAGTTAGCGAAGTGGCTTACCGTCTTGCATTGCCTCCATCATTAGAAGGAGTGCATGACGTGTTTCACGTATCGCAGCTGAGGAGATATGACGCAGACCCTAGCTACATGCTTGATCATTCGGAGATTACAGTCGGGCCCAGTCTGTCTTACGTAGAGCAAACAGTTGAGATTCTCGATCACAGCGAGAAGACTTTGAGAGGGCAGACTATTCGACTGGTCAGGGTTGCCTGGAAACACCATTCACCAGACGAGTCTACGTGGGAGCGCGAGGATTCTATCCGACAGTGGTTCCCGTACTTATTGGAGGAGCAAGTACGAATTTACGTACGGCTTTTGATTACTAGTTGTTTTAAAAATTTGCTTAGCTATTCTCGTGCTTTACTTTTAATTTCGGGGACGAAATTTTTCTAAGTTGGGAAGAATGTAAAACCCCTCGATTAATTCTATAGATAGTCGGGTTTGGACTGGGAAATTTTTTGGAATTTTCAGAAGATGATGGGGTTTAGAGTAGAGTTGAGTTTGCCTATGATTTTATTTAATTTAATTAAAACCCTTGGCGCGCCGTATCATAGTTTAATTATTCGGGGCCCAATATCAGCCCATAAATTCCACCGGACTTTTGTACTTCTGACTTGACTCGCCAAATTAGGCACTGGACTTTTCGTCTCTCAAAAATCAGATTTTCGTGGTGCTCTGAATTAATTGCACAATTTTCTGTAACCGAAATCCCATAATTAAATTCCGTGTCGGACACCTGTATCGTTACCCTCAATTTTGAGATACCAACTTAACCCGTTGAGCCGGACCAACTAAAGGGTCCAAGACTGACTCCAAGCCCCCACCATTTTTGACCTTTGCGCCGTTTCCAAATTTTGACCCCGCGGGCCCCAATTAAATTAAATTCGCGGGACGCGTTATCGTTAATTAAATCAAAATTTACCAACTCTGTAAATTCTAATATTAAATCAATCCCAATGCCCTTCAAATTAGACCCGCGCCTAACGCGCAACACCCCCTCATCATTACAATTTTTTAAATATATCTTTCTCCGCAATTTTTATGTTATTTCATGTGTCCATGCAAATTCCCGAATTTACGGGGGCTTATTTGCAATTTGCGAATTGTTGGCAACACCTCATTGGTCATGATTATTTGTAGGGTCCCAAAATGGGGTCCCAATCCCAATCTCAATCCCAATTCCCTCATGAAGAAACCTCATCCTATCCATATTAAATCCTATCCATCCATTTTTCATGGAATGATCTCAACCACCCATCTACCCCACACATCCCCCTATAAAGTAACTCCTCACCCACCCTCAACACACAAACCCACCGGCCCTAATCCCTAGGAACTCTTCTCTCTCTCTCTCTCTCCTCCTCCATTAATTACTACATGCCAATAAATTTCTCATTCCATTCTTCTTCTTCTTCCTGGACATTCTTCTTCTCCCATTCCTTTCTTCTTCTCCTTCTTCACTACCTCATCTCCTTCCTTGGAGAACTGATTTTTTCGGCCAGCGGCTTCCAGCTCTGGCCAACCGAGCCTACAACAACCACGCTGCTGCAGCTCAACTCCGACCTGATCCTCCCCCGCACCCGGCGTCACCCCACGGCTGATGCTGAAGGACTGACCGCTCCGACATTGCAGTCGGCCCCGCCCGCGGCTGACCTCGACTCAGCAGCTCGAGCCTCTCCAGCCATGAATCGACCTCCTTCCGGCCTGCTGTGTCTTCCCGCGGCTGCACTGCTCCAACGAGGCTGCACCACCTCTCTGGCGTCCCAGCTTTACCCCCACGGCCAGTCTCTTCCATCGTGACACTCCGGCGATGTAGACTTCCACCGGCAGCGCTGTGCAAAGTTTCCCGCCGGCTGTGCAGAGCTCCCCGCAGGCCTGTGCACTCCCCCATCGCTCGAGCTACCCCGCGGCTGATCCCCCCCGTACTCCGGCGACTGACCGCCCTCGACTCCGGCCTCCTCCCTGTCCAGCTCCTTTCATCACCATTAGATTCCACCACCATCACTACCCCTACCACAATCAACACCACCACCAATACACTTCCATCTCCACCACCCTCGGTGTTCCCTGCCACCGAGCATCACCCTACTCCGGCCATCAACTCCGACCAGCGAGCCTCGTAGAGGTATCGACTCTTCCCCCTCAATATTGATTTATTATAATGTGGTGTGTTGTTAGGATTAGTGTTATGTATGGTGTTATAATTTTGCTAGAGTTGTGTTAGATTTGTGTTGTGTTGTTTTAGTGTTGTGTAGTTGTTAATGGGTGATTAAGGTTTAAGAGGCTGGACTTGGAGAGTAGGGTTTATAGATGCATGGAAAATCTTAGGGTTATTACATTTGAGTATATACACCTTGATGTTTTGGAGGTATCTATTGATAGGAACGTAGGTTAGGGTTTGTCTTCAATATAAATTAAATTAATTTATTTTGGATATCGGCTTATGGAGATTTAGGTTTTGATCGTTAAATGAAGGAGCGAGATATATTTCGTGGTGGTAAATGCTAACTTATTTAATGAGAATTAAATTGATGAAGGATTTATGTGTAGTGTAAATGCTCAATTTAAATGTATGAGTACTAAGGATAGTAGGTAAATGACTGATTGAGGACTAGTGTGATCGGTAAATTTAGAACTGGAAAATTTAAGGTGATTAACTTAGGGAGGCACCTGGTGATTGGTAACAACGATATTTAAACGAAGAAATTAAAATCACAAACTGTGTTTTGAGGATGGCTTGATGATATGGTACTGATGATTAGTTGATTTGACCAGTGTACCGATAGTCAACTGTGGTCAACCCCCTAGTGTATTGTCCCTGAGACTAGAGACGGAGACTGAGTTTAGGTGTGGATGTGTGTTGCATCCCTTCTTGGCGTAGAATAGATTATTGATTATTGGTTTGTACCTCATCTCTAGGTACTGCGGGACCTGAGGGCTTGGACGCGGTACCGGGACCCCGTCATCAGCAGCCTCACGCAGGCAAGTATACCTTGCCTTGTTGTACTGTTTAAATTCAATTATATTTGGTTACATATTTATTCATTATATAAATGTGCGCGTCCGAGCAGACTCGGGTGCAGTCAATGAAGGCGTTGACGTTAGGAGTAGTATCTGACCTAGTGTCTAGTAGACCCACCTAAAGTTGTGAAGTTATTGATATAACTTCCCAGGCCTTGACACGTATCATTACACGTCACAGAGTGAGTTCATGTAGGGACGCGTGCCTCATGCACGACTGGCCATCAGTATGAGCAACACGTGTAGCGGTATGTAGCTCAGTAGTTTATTTCATAGAGACTTGCATCATAGTATGAGATGTCCACGTCGTTTTCACGATTTGTACATCTACATTGGGCGGGAAAGACATCTAGTAGGTGTATGGGACACCCCCCTGATATATACTCGAGTTACCATGCTCTTCGGAGATGGGGATTACAGTATATATAGCGAGTTACCATGCTCTTCGGAGATGGGGATTATAGCGAGTTACCATGCTCTTCGGAGATGGGGATTATAGCGAGTTACCATGCTCTTATGAGATGGGGAGTTGCAACATATTTCGGGTTACCATGCTCTTCGGAGATTGGGAGTTGCAATATGTTTCAAGTTACCATGCTCTTAGGAGATGGGGATAGCATCAATGCCCTTAAACGGGGGCATATATGGCATATACTAGCCAGTCCCGACGATCGGTGAATTACGTCAGCATATGTCTGAGCCTACACATTCCCATGCGTACTACCAGGTCTTTAAATTGCATTCACTTAGATGGTTAGCACACCCCCTTTATTTACTCAGTACTTACTTTATGGCATGTATTTTTTTGTATCTTGTTACGTCCCTCTGAGTACCTGGTTCCCTTCCAGGTTGTTTGTGCGGTTGCAGGATACTTGATCTAATAGAGTGTGGACATCATTGCAGGTATATTTACATTTCTAGCTATTTCAGTCTTGTATTCCTTCCATTTTATTCTGCTTATATAGCCTAGTGTTTATAGACCTATATTGTTCTTCTGGTCTATTCGAACGAATGTGTTATTGGGCTGCAGACTGATGATGCGTATCGTTCTTTCTTGAGATTACTTACCCTGGATTGAGATTTAGAATTAGTTGTTGTATATTAGAAATAGATTGTTACTTGGATCACTTGACCATGGACAGCTTAAGTGCACTTCGTCGGGTCCATTAAATTGGAAAGCCCTACGGAGTCGTACCAGCTGGCCATTGCCATGTGTCTGGTCTCATAGATTTTAGGACTGGGGCGTGACAGTTGGAGATCATGTTAGAAGATCTTTTGCACTGGATTCATATTAAAGATGAAGCCATAGTTCTGTTGAAGTTAGATACTCTGTCCAAATAGTTCGCTAAGACAAACATGGTACAATTTAGTAATTCCAGGGGAAAGCAGAAGGCTTCCTATAGTAATAAGAAGAAGGACTTCAACCATCTGAAGCTGAAGTCGGCTTCGTTCGAACCAAAGGCCAAGTTCGAAGGGATATGTTACAATTGTGGCAAGGAGGGATATTTCAAGAAATATTTTATATCCAAGCCTAAACCAAAAGAGCAAGGTGAGCTTAACTTGGTTGCTATGATTGCATAGGTTGACTCATCTGTCGCGGACACTGACTGGTGGGTGGACACTGGTGCACCTTGTCACATTTGTGACAAGGAGTTATTCACTTCATACTAGCCTACTTCAGAGAAGCTCTTAGTGGCGAACAAGTCACATACAAAAGTTCGGGGGATTGGGACGGTGGTGTTGAAACTGACTTTAGGGCAGTCACTTACTCTGGAGAATATGAAGCACATGCCATTGATCACCAAGAACTTGATCTCAGGAAATCTGATATGCAACGCCTGACTGAGGATGGACATTAATGCATGCCAGATGGTGATATCTTACAAAGGAACATACTTTTAAAAAAATCTTTTTGTACCAAAGGAATGTTTAAACTCCAGCTTGTAACTCTTTCTAAATGTATCAATGTAGAGTCTACTTCATGTTATTCTCTTGAGTTGTGACATAATAGACTAGTTCTTGTACATTATAAAAGAATAAACAAGTTATCGAGTCTAGGCCTTATCTCAAAATGTGGGGGTAAGAAAGTGGAGAAGTGTGGAGTCTGTACACAGACAATGATTGTAAGAAAGTCGTCAAACAGGTGAACCTAAGTACAAATCTTCTAGAGTTGGTGCACTCAGATATCTCTGACTTCAAGCAATCCTCCAAGAAGATCGGGATGAAGTACTTCATTACCTTCATTAATGACTACTCGAAGTACGCCTTCGTTTATCTTATCAAGACAAAAGATAAAGCGCTCGAGAAGTTCAAAGACTTCAAGATTGAAGCGAAACGTCAAACGGGATAACAACTCAAGAGACTCAGAAGTGATCGAGGTGGAGAGTATCATTCCGTTGAATTTGTATTATTCTACAATGAACATGGAATTGTCAATGAAATAAATTCTCTATATTCTCTCCAATCAAATGGTATAGCGGAAAGAAAGAATAGGACATTGATAGAGATGATGAACTCCATGCTGTTGACTGTTGGACTTTCGAATTGATACTGGAAGAAGCTGTTCTTGTGGCTATGTTCATTCTGAAAAGAGTGTCGTTCGCAGAATCAGTTCTTACTCCTCATGAACTCTGGTTCAAAGTCAGATCCAACTTGAATATCATTCGAGTGTGGGGGTATTTGGCTTATGTGAAGCTTCCAGATATCAAGATTCAGAAGCTGGAGATGAGGACTACGAAGGCTATATTCTTGGGTTATTTCAAAAAGAGTGAACCTCAGAGATTTTTTGATATTAAATCATGTCATTGAATCTCGCAACACGATTATTTAGAGACAAGTTTGTCAGGAACAAGAATATCGTTCTCGCAGACATTTTGGAGAATACTATCCGCACCGAGGATGCCAGTGCTTCCAAGGAAGATGTAGTCCAAGAAGAGATTACCGCATAAGAGGCAATGCTTAAACTAGTGCTTATGGAACCATCTTCAAAGCGAGTGGGGAGGTCGAAGGACTTCGGAGATGACTTTGTCACCTATCATGTAAAATTTGATCCGCTTACCTATGATGAGGCAATTAGGACCAAAGATACTAATTTTTGGGAGAAGGTGGTCAATGATAATTGACTCCATACACTACCCAAAATATGTCCAATTTACGATATTTTTAGCGACGTTTAGTTCCGACGTCGCTATATTTTATGAATTAAACGATGTCCTATTAGTACATCATAGGATATCATTGTTAGCGACTGTTAGTATCATTCAGAGACTACAAATAATATTACGGAATAATATGTCGCAAGACTTCGCTATTGTTTTTATTATAGCGACTTGTAGCAATGTAATTTTGCATACGTTGTAAAATATTATAAAATTAGTGACATTTAGCGACGTTTTTTGATGACCTGGCTAACATTTTTCACATAGGTTAATAGATTTCATTTTCCCCCATCCTCTCTAAACATTTCTCAAAATTTTTACCCCCACGCGATCGTGCTCCCTCTGCGACCCCATTCGGCTCCACAGCTCCGGCGTTGACCGTTATCCCCCTCCGACCCTTAACACCGAGCTCCTCCTCTAACATCGAGCTCCTCCTCCTTCTCCTTTCCAGGATCCTCCTCCACCATGCTCCTCCTCCTCCTCCTCTTCGGACACCCCCTCCTCGATCAACCCCCTCCACTCTGGCCACCCCCTCCTTAGGTAAACCCTATACCTAACTCAGATAGCCCTAACCCTAACTCAAACATACTCACACACACACGTGGACACACTAATACTTGCGGACACTAACCCTAACCCTAATACGGATACGGATAAAGACATGCATACACACATACATACACTTGTTTGTATCATGTCATCTCATGATACACATGGTAAAATTGTTAATTCTATGCTAATACTTCAAATTGGTAAATTAAGATGGATTGGTAGAATAATTATATAGATACTCTCTATAATTTAATCATCATCACTATGTGACTAATTGTTATACAAATTCATATGTAGTATATAGTCAGGTTATATATATATATATGTGTGTGTGTGTGTGTGTATGTGTGTGTGTGTGTGTGTGTGCAGTATTTTCATGCACATGAGGGCCTGTGTCTCAGTGGAACATACCTGAGTATGAGGGTGCTGCACATGTGTTATTGGGAAGTCAGGGCTTGTAGTGTTCTATACACATGAGTGTTAGAGAGGAGTAATCCGTAGCAATGCATCAATTACAGTTATATGTTAGGCAAAACATCTATGTGTGGATAGATTAGTTATCTGCTATGTGTAGCTGCATTTGGGTGAGTAGTTATCAGATGTTGTGAGCAAGTACACCACTGTGTTTCTATACATCAGTAAGTAATGTAGGTAAACACATATTGTGTATAGACCTATGAGAACATGATTGTCTATGCAAGTTGTTCATGATATCTCAGACTTTGCTTATTACCATGTGTACAACAGTATTAGTATCTCACACTTGTATAGGTGTTACTTGGGATATTTAGTAAGGGAGGTTAGAGTTTGTACTCTGTGTTGTTATGTAATTTGAGTGTACTGATACATGAAGGTGCACAAGAAAGTACTGATACAAGCAAGTACTGATACCAATATACCAAGTGTCAAGTATAATTAGTGTTATAGATATTTGAAACTGTATCCTAGTATCAAGATACAAGAGAGTATCAATGTGATATTATCTACCATGTTATGTGATATCTGCATGACACATAAATACCTATAGTGTTATCAATACTATGTGTATATTAGGCACTCCCAGGGTCAAGTGTTCCTTGTGGGCTCACAAGGAATATATGACGACAGAGATCATTATTTATTTATGTACGAGTTGGTATTTTAGGAAGAAGAACAACAATATCAAACTCATGAATCACGATATGGATATTTAGGTAATCATAAGTGTCGATTTTTGACTATGATATATGTTGTTTGATCTCCTATGTCAAGTGTCCATGTCAGCCTGAAGTCAAGTGTCCATGTTAGTCCTTCTCTGAAAATTAAATTTATATCTGTAAGCCTTTTTGAGGCTTTTAGAGTTCTACCAATTTTTAAAAAATCGTAGAAAAGACAAAGAACGAAAGGAGTAAAAAATCGTAAAAACAAAGAATGGAAAAATCCTAGAAAAGAAAATTTATAATACTTAGCCCTTTCTAGTATTTTTCGAAAATCTGTTAGAACTCTAAAAGTCCTAAAAGTCTTGTAGAAGTAATTTTTTTTCTTCTATAGAATGGCTTACAATGATCACATGATGACACATATTCAATAGGGTTTGAAATTAGAGTTATCTACATGTCTACTAGTTTTCAGATAGTCATAAATTATTAAACGGATACTCATGAATCACGATATGGATACTCACGTATCACAACTCGAATAATCATGCATCAATAAGAGTTGTTACTTTGATAAACTTGCGTATTAATCTTTGCATCTATTTGGACAATATACTTGAATAATGTGTATCAATCTTTGCAGAATTATCTTCAAATGGATATAAATTACTACATGCGTCATCATTCGTGGATGTATGATCGTCATCCTGATGACATGTGTGGTGTACATGGGATAGACCAGTTCCTGCAGTTCGCCAAGGCATTCCCTCAGTAAATAGACGGAACCAAAATTAAGTGTCCGTGTGTGAGATATCACAATATGAAATATCAACCAAAAGTGTATGTGACATATCATTTGTACACAAGGTGTTTCTCGCCGAATTACTATCAGTGACCTCACATGGAGAGCTTGTGTCTTTAGCATCGGAGCCGGTGTCTTATGTATAGGTATATATGGATGTCTATGACCACGCTGATTACGACTACGGGTGCGTGAACATGATTTTCGATGCTGCGGGGCCTAGTTTCGATCCAAAGAATTATGATATAACTGAGGAGGCATCGAATGCCGATGCTGCAAAGTTCATGGAGTTACTAGAAAATGGAATGACTCCATTATGTCCTAGTTGTGAGGATCATTCACAGTTGGAGGTGGTTACAAGACTCTTGAGTATCAAATCTAATTTTTAATATGCACAAGAATGATACAACCGCCTGATGGATTTGATTATAAAGATCTTGCCGACGGGTGCCAAGTTACCTACAAACTTCTACCTATCAAAGAGAATAGTAATATCACTCTATATGGGATATGATAAAATTAATGCATGTTACAATGGGTGTATGGTGTAATACAAAGATGACAAGGATGAAGACATATGTAGATTTTGTGGTGCTGATCGCTACAGGGCAACTAATACAGGAAGGCCTACCAGTACAAGGAAGCCGACCGATTCAATATACTACTAACCTTTGACGTCGTGGTTGTGGAGGTTGTTTATGGTGAAGGAGACTGCCAAAAATATGAGTTGGCACAAACAGGAACAAATTAAAGGAGTATTGGATCATCCATCTGATGGAGAAGCATATAAGCACTTTGATCGAGAGTATCCCAATTTTTCTTCGGATCCGTATAATATAAAATTGTGGCTCTCCTTAGACGGTTTTACCCCATTTGGACTATCGGGTTCCAAGAATTTGTGTTGGCATATGATCGTCACTCTGTATAATCTACCGCCTTGGATGTGCATGAAGACTTCGGTTATGTTCTTAACTGTCATTATCCCGGGTCCGAACAATCCGAATAGGAACATTGATGTATACTTACAGTCATTGATAGATGAGTTGAATTAGCTACGGGAAGTAGGCGCCAACACGTATGATATTTCCAGAATTTTTTTTATATGAGGGCAGCACTTATGTGGACCATCAACGACTTTCTGGCTTATGGCTTATTATCTTGATGGAGCACTCATGGTCGTCTCTTATGTCCATATTGCATGGACCGTACTAAGAATTTCTGTTTGAAACACCGAGAAAAATCGTGCTTCTTTGATTTTCATCGACAATTTCTGTCGTCGGATCATTCGTTCGGGAGGAACATGAATGCTTTTCGAGCCAACATTGTGGAGAAGGCAAATCTACCTCCAAAGTGGCCCAGAGATATGATATAGAAAGAAATTAAAGATTTACCAAGTACTATGAAAGAGCCTACTAAGGGGTACAAGTGTGATGGATTTGGCCACACTTATAATTGAACAAAGAGGAGCATATTTTGGAACATGCCATATTGGAGCACCAATCTAATCAGACATAAACTTGATGTCATGCATATCAAGAAGAATATGTTTGAAAATATTATTAACACTATAATAGACATAAAGGGGAAAACAAAAGATAATCCCAAGGCCATGTTGGACTTAAAAGAAATATGCAGACGTTATGCATTGTATTTGATAGAATAAAAGAATGGAAAGTATAAGCAGCCTAAGACAATTTGTCACTGGACAAGGAGGATAAAGAAAGACTTTGTAGATGGATCCAAGGCCTAAAATTTTCAGATGGGTACGTCTCGAATCTGAGAAGATGCGTTGACCCAAAGGAGAACAAACTTACCGCAGGTAGTTTAGAATCCATTGACAGAGCTTAACATATTCTTTAGAGATCTTTATTCTACTAAGTTGATCGTTAATCGTCTAGAAAAGCAAGAAAAGGACATTGTGGTAATACTCTGCAAGATTGAAAGGGTGTTCCCTCTTGGATTCTTCAACTCCATAGAGCATTTGCCAATTTATCTCTCCTATGAGGCACGTGTTGGTGGGCCAGTCGATTATCAGTGGATATACCCGTTCGAGCGTCGTCTGAATTACCTAAAGAGAAAGGTGAATAACAAGTCAAGGGTCGAGGGTTCTATTTGTGAAGCCTATGTTCTTGCGGAGATTACAAACTTTTGCTCGATCTATTTCAAGCCGCATGTTGCTACTAATAGAACAAGAGCTCCGAGAAGCGATGATAGATATCAGGAATCTAATGATGCAATAATTAAACTATTCAACGCTTTCAGTAAGCCTTCGGAAAAAATAAAGAAGAGATCTGAATGGCGACGAGCTAAGGGCTACTTAGTTTTATATATTACTCAACTGCGATGAGGATGAAGTGGAGAAGCTAGAGTAGAAAGTCATTAATACTTTAATGTTTACGTCATCTTAATGTAATAGTATACCCTAATATTATTACACTAATTGGCCGATATAATTTTGTTGTTTTTCAACACATTTAATGATGAGGTGAGGTTGAGTAGACCATACATAACAGAAAAAAAGTAGAACATAAAATGAGACGTTATTTCCCTTCTTGATCGAGTGCATATATAAGAAGCTCAGTAATTACTTTTTGTATATACACTTTACATAATAATTAACGGAACTTGAACTTAATTTCTTATCTTATGGTATTTAGGTCGATCGTCCATACACAATACTCGAGAATGAGTCTATTAGAACTCTAGCCAAGGGACCAATTTATGCCGTCAAAATCTGGCCAAGCTACCGCGTGAATGGGTTTAGGTTCAAGTCAACAAAAGCCCCGATAAGAGACAGCTTCCTGGATTTAGATTCTACGAAAAAAGTTGTTTGTGTATCAAATCTTCGAACTACAAAGATGTCGAATCTGGCAATAATTTCTATGGCGTATTACGGAAGATTGTGGAGTTGACATATAATTATGGAACAGAGTCTGCTAAGATCGTATTATTTAATAATAATTGGTTCGATCCGATCCAAGATCAAGGTTGGAATATATACAAGCATAGTCTTGTGGATTGTCACTACCACATTCTAAAAATAGGGGTATTTTTTACTTTTTATATATTATTAATATTGTGTGTAGTTATTTTAAATAATTGCATGATATGTGTATTTATATATATATTATATATAGTGTTCTCTAACGTTTGAGCTAATAGACTTGACCTAGAAGCCCACTAGATGAACCCCTGACCGAAATGTAGGGTTATAAATTTAATTTGTATTATTTGGGATTTAATTATGGAGGTTGTAATTAATTACCGTAATTTTATTTAATTGTTGTGCCTTACCGTTGCCTCGATATTTGGAGCGCTAACCTATCTTTTGCCTTCCAACAAATTTCACAACCTTGTCCTAGATGTGCCTGGCTTCTATTCTGACCTTTGTGTAACTCATAAATATGCTCTCTTGTGCTTCATTTTAGTCGCACAATATTCGTCGCAGACGTTATTATTTAATTCTAATAAATTTGACTTTTGTATCGTTGTGCGTTCCAATCAAAATTGGAGACACAATCTCGACCCATTTTGTGTAACCCAAATTATGACAATATTCTATTCTGAGTCTTCTATGTCCATGATACTTGTGTCCCAACTAATTTTAGCCCCATGTACTTTCAATTCATTTTAGAACACCACTTATATTTATTTTTAATTAAATTGGGGATGCCAACTTTGACTAATCTTATTTTAACCCCAATTTAATCCAAATACCCCATTAATTAAATCCATGCAAAACACACAATACCCCCTCACCCTACAAAATACCAAACACCAAATATTCTCCACCAATTTTTATTATTTCATGTGTCTGTGCAAATACCCAAATTTAAAGGGCTTAATTGCAAATGTTGCACTAGATGTCATCACCCCATTGGCTTAAACCAAATGGAGAAGCCCTCAACTCATTGACTAGTCAATCTCACTCCTCTCTCCCTCTTTTGTATGTATATTTCTCTATGATGAATCTGAGCCACTCATTCAAATGAGGACTCATCATCACCACACTCTCTACATCACCCTTCCCTATAAAATGTCTCCTCACATACCCTTTCCCAAGCAGGCCCTAATCCCCAAAACCTAGGAAAATCCCCTCCCACTTTCTCTCTCCTCCCTCTTCTCCATACACAGTCGAATATTTCTTCTTATTCCTTTCTTCTTCTTCTTCTTCTTCTTCTTCTTCTTCTTCTTCAACCCTGCCCCCTGGCCGGTCCCCCTACTCTGGCCAACCCCGGCGAGCCTCTGCACTCCTTCTCCTCCAGCATCACCTCCCTCCAGCATCACCTACTGCTTCCACCGCGTCACATCCAACTCGGCCAGCAGCCACCCAACAACTCCGGCGAGCTGCCATCACAACCTCCCACTCCCCGGCTGCTACTGCCACGTCCCTCCACGACGAGAGCCGAGCCACCCAGCTGCTAACCCTCCTCCATCCCGGCCATCTCGTCTGGACGCCATCCCACCGGACTCCGGCCAACCTCCATTACACCACCACGACCTTACCTCCTTCGAGAAATCACTCGCAACCACCTTCCTCCCCTATGGCTACTGTCCCCGCCATTATCAACACCTTCACCACCACTCCCTCAACTCGCCTCCCCCTCACAGACCCGTCCGGCCACCCCAAGAGCCCGCTGCCGAACCACGACTTCACCACATCACCTCACCACCTCGAGATCCTCTACTCCGACGAGCTGCCATCGACCCCCAACAGCACACACTACCACCTCAGTCCTCATCCTCCAATCATAATCATCATAACCTCCATCGTCATCGTCGTTGTTATCGTCGTCAACATCATCATCATCACCATCGTCATCGCCGATCTCGTGCACGCGCACATGTTCGAACTTGTCCCTCCTCTTTTATTTATGTGATTGTGTGTGTATGCATATAAATGGGTATGTGTATAGTACTTATTAGTATATGTTTAGTATGTACGTATTTGATATATATATATATATATATATATGTACCAATTGAATACATATACTATATATGTATATATGTATATATACATACATACTAACATTGTATATATACATACATACATACTAACATATACCATTGAAAACATATGGTACATATATATATATACATACATATATATATATATATATATATATATATATATATATATATATATATATATATATATATATATATGTATATACACTAATAGAATTTATACTATATATATATATATATATATATATATATATATATATATATATATATATATATATATATATATATATATATATATATATATATATATATATTATATGTAATTATTTGGTGTACACATATATTATGAGTATTAATGTATATGTTAGTTAATTATATGTATAATATGTCTATGTACTAGATGACCCGAGTGTAACCACGGATACCCCGTAGTTACATTGACTTGTGACCATGTAATATGTTAGCAGACTGCCATATGTACACCGACGTACTGGTAAGACCCGTATTAATTGACTATCTATTTTGTGCAGCAATCGCAGACTCGACACCCGTGCAGCTAAACGCACGCTTGACCCTGTTAGATGACTAGGATCACCCCTAGAGTACCCTTGAGTTCAGTATAATTATGGTTATGTATGTGCTAATATTTTGGCTGATGTTGTATTATATTATATTATATGTATATAGGACCATTGGATTGTTCTGCGAGACTTCAGGAGCAGGACATTGGTATTGCCAACTAAGGACCCAGGCGAGTACATTCTCTGATAATTTTCGTTATTGATAATTTCTATAATTCCAGTATTTAGAAATGTTACATCTGATTCTTGACACTATGCTACATGGACTAGTATATAGATTGGATCTGCAGTCATGAAATATTACATTGGTTATCGTATTGACATTATACACAACATTGATATTAGACATTAATATTAGATATTACACATGTTATATTGGATATTGATCGTGTATCGTGATGTGTCATGGTTGGATCCACAATACTAGTTGGGGGCGGGGAAATTGCTAGTGAGAGATGTGATCAAATACCTATCGTACGAGTGTAGATATTGTTAGTGTTAATCATACGCCTCACGTATGATTAGCCAGGCCATGTAGCTATCGTACAAGTTTCCAAGCCGATCATATTTCGAAACTACTATTTCAAACACTTAGATAGTTACAGTTCTCTATTTTTAGTTCATATACTACATCACCCGTATATGATATTGTACCTCGTTCTCTTTATTTCATATATGCACTGACTGTACCATATTGCCTGTCTCTTTATTTTGTCATTACATTTATTTATTGTCTTCTCTCAATATATAGCATCATCTATTTATTGTTTTATAGTCCTTATCAATTAACTAGAACTGTTATTTGGGTTATACTTTGCTCCATCATGACTGGAAATATTTTTCCAGACTACGCCTTAGAGGACTGGTGTCCGACATATTATGGACCACATGGAGAGTAGCTGCAGACCCGGACTTTGTAGCAGGTGTGATTCCCGAGAGGTCTAGCCGGGATCACTAGTTATTTAGTTAGTTTCTTTTAGCAGATTTTTGTACCGAATTTGTCTCCGGCATATTTAGTTGAGACTTGGATATTATTGTTGAGTTAGATTATTTCTATTTTTAGACTTGTGTTGTATTTTGATTACTTATTTCTTCGATATCTTATCGTACTGTAGTTATGTGATTGAGTATATTGTTCATGTTATATTGTGATATCCGTGTATCCTTATGGAGTTGGATGCTCGTGTGAGAATGATTAGATAGCATTGTGACCTAGACAACGTTCTACCGCCGATGCTGCGGCGTAGGCTGGACGTACCCACGTACTCGCATCCCAAAATTTGGGTGCGGGTCGTGACACGGATATAAACTATCGGCATTGATATCAAGGCTACGAACCATTTGTCCTATCAAGTCAGCCTTAACTCGTGTACTTCACAACTTATCCTAAACGGGGATTAACGAGGTCGGATTGGTGGATAATATACAAGACCAAAGCTAGAAATACCTTTGACGTTGACGAAATAGCTTATCAGGAGGATGAGCTACCTCTTGTAACAAATATTGTAGATAGGGACTCAACGAAAATTCCTAATTACAATTCTAATCATGTAGAAGATGTAGAATTATTCGAGAAGAATGACGAAGTAGATGAAAGTGAAGATGAGGAGGAAGAGAGAGGAATATAAGGACGAGGAAAATGAAGAAGATGAATTTTCAGAAGAGGATTGAAAATAAAACGAGATATAACATCTATTTAGACTTGTGATATGTACTGTGGAATGTAACATCTATTTAGACTTGTGACATGTACTGTATTTTTGTTTTGGAATTTACCTTCCAAATGATGTATCAAGACATATGTATGGATACATATATTTATATTTGTTATCAATTATATTTTTTATTTTTATCTATCTTACCAGATGGCACCCATGACCCGAGCACGTCGCTTGAGAGAGGCACCTCCTACTGTTAAGGAGGAAGTGTACCTCCTACTATTAAGGAGGAAGTGGATGTTAAGGAGGAAGTAGCACCTCCTACTGTTAAGGAGGAAGTGATACCTCATACTGTTAAGGAGGAAGTGACACCTCCTACTATTAAGGAGGAAGTGGTACCTCATACCATTCATACTTAGAAAGTTACAGTTGGGCAGGCGTTAGCTCAGAGGGGGAATTCTAGTCACCCATCACCTATAGTGGAGATTGATTACCTAGACACTGCTTATGCGGAGTATTTGAGGGACTGGGTTCTTCCCCAACGTAGAGTTATATGATAAACTTTTGTCCAAATTTGTCTCCGGTAGACTTATCGTTGTATTATCTTTCTGGATTAGACTTCGTGGATATATAATCTTTTTGGATGTATTATTTTTCTGAATTAGACTTCGTGGATATATTATCTTTCTGAATTAGACTTCGTGGATGTATTATCTTTTTGGATTAGGCTTCGTATATGTATTATCTTTCTGGATGTATAAATTTGTGTATTTTTTTATCATCATATGTTATTATCAGGTATGGCAGGATGACATGGATCATTCAGAGGTAGATGCTCTAGATAGATGCTCCTCCGGTACCAGTTACTGATTTCGAATCCTCGTCACAGAGTACTCCAGTGTACCGACCAGTCACATCTTTGACTCCGTCGATGGTACGTGGTAGTACTCCTGGGACGAGCAGTTCTAGGCCTGAGACTACTCCCCTGTCCAGCGTTCCTGCTGCTGATGGAACCATGAAGATAGAGGAGCAGATCGAGGAGGTCAAGCCGACTCCGTCTTTGGATCAGAGCGATCCTCTTTGTGAGCCTCCGGATGAGACGGAGATGGAGATTTTGACCGACGGGCCTACGAAGTAAGTTAATTAGTTAAAGATTTTTCCAAATGATTATATTGATATATTCATGAATTTAATTATCCTTTTACACATATCGTTCCATGGCGGTACAAAGCGCACTGGGATATTTCTTAGGCAGAACTATGGTGGGCCTTGGATCAACTACTCAGCTCTTGAAGATAGGAATGCATTCAGGTTTGCCTACTTAAAGGTAAAAATATATTTTCTTTTAATATCAATAATTATTTATTATATAACTCTCTATTTTACTTCTTCTAGAAAACATATTTCTATCCACCACACCGGGCTGAGAAGATCGAGGAGCAGTTTTCTGCCGTCATCGCCAAGTTGATCCATGATGCGATTAACGATTAAAAGGATCGTGATCACTCCGGAAAACTGATCCATAGTTGGATCACGCCTGAGTAGTAGACTGTGATAAAGGCTAGATTCGACGATCCCATGTACAATGAATAGTCGGAGAAGGTGAAGGCAGCTAGGTCAAAGGTAGGAAAATGGTGTGGTGGCTCGATTCCCATGACGAAACATTTTTATCGTCTGATATATATTCTATTAATGAAAGTAGAATAAAATATTTAATTTTAATAATAAATAATATATATTTTAACAGGTACAGAGAGGTGAGGAATCCAACATGGTGACCGTCTTTCTGGTTACCCATCAGAAAGGATGGAAAGCTCAACAATGAGAGGGAAACGCAGACCTATGTACGTTTTACTACCTTGTGTTAATTTTAATATAAGTTAAAAAATACGTAAAAATATTATAGTTAGTAATAAGTAGCCTAGACATTAGCAACTACTTTTCTAGGATAAGTATCTTAGGCTACGTTAGCTGACGACTACTAGTGCACCTGTAGAGGGAGGGGCTCGTACTTTCTCGTACCCCTCTTCAGCTCCCTCTTCAGCTCCATTATCATTGGTGGTCTTCAGAGGGGTACGCACTATGGTACGGGATCCTATGGTGCCTTTATTGTGACAGAGTCATCCAAGGCTCCCTCTGCCAGTGTACGTTCCCCATAGCCCTCACAGGAGTCAGCTCGAGTCTCGAAGAGTGTTTCTCGCTAAGTTGCTGATCTGCATGACGAGATGCAGTAGAGGATTGTGGAGCAGTGCCCGTCTCAGCCGTAGATGGACGATGCGACGCTCACCGCACGATTGGATATGCTCGAGCGCAACATCACGGGCTTGAGGGATATGGGTGAGAGGACGGACCATAGCATTAATGATCTTTCTTCATCGATAGATCTCAATGTGATGGGATCCAGACGATGCAGGTCACCATGGGTGATCAATTGGCGAAGATGCAGGATGTAGTGACTTAGAGCAGTACAAGACTGGCATCTGCCATGGATTCATATATTGCTCGACTGTTAGCATTAAAACAGATACATCCTCCTAGTCTGTTGGCATCGACACTGACTCCACCGATTATATTGCCTCCTCCATCGTCATCGGTGATGATTTCACAGGAGCAGTATGAGTTCCTTTTATCCCAGATGCGTGGTAGTGCTCCTCCTCCTACTGATCAATAATAGTCCTTCTTTGGACAGTTTTTAGTGTGTTTGTGTGTATTGGCCATTTTTTGGGTTTTTGATGTACTTATTTCATACTTATATTCTAATACGCATGCGATAATTATTTTAAATTCATTCATCGACATCTTGGGACAAATTTAGAGTAATGTAAGTTTCTAGATTTCTTTCTTTGTAAGTTTAGTTTATTATTCATATTAATTATATGTGAATTACCAGGGTTGAGGGTTCTACCGAAGGGGTCGGCAAACCCAGAGAATTCTATGGAGGTTTGCTCCAGGTCTATTTATATGAACTGTGATTTTATAACTGCAGGTAGAGTTTTGTTGGAAAATATTATACAAACTGCATTATATTTTTTTACAATTTAGGTACGTTCTGCGACATTCTGTGACGTGTAGCGACATAGGGTTACGTTGCTAACATGTATCAGAATATTACTAACTTTTACCGTGGTTGTCGCAGAATGTCGCGACACGTCGCTAATAAGATGACATGGCAAATTTTGCCATGTCAGCATTGTTGTAGCAATATGTCGCTCATAATGTCGCTAATATGGCGAGGTTTAGCTACAAACTTTTATGTCGTTAATTTACCAATGTCACATTGCTAGACATCGCTAATGTCAAAATAATATGAGATGTCAATACGTCGCTAATATATGTCGCTACATGAAATATGCGACAACACCAAAGCGTCTCTAATTACGTCACTAATTAATTTTATCAATTTTTTTGCCTATTAGCGACGTTTTTAGGCATCGCTAATATGTATTATTTTGGTAGTAATAACATCCAATAATACTTGGGTGTTGGTCAATCTGCCTGAAAGAGCTAAATCCATCGGATGCAAGTGGATCTTCAAGAAGAAGATGAAGGTCGATGAACTGTTGATAAGTTTAATGCAAAGCTTGTGGCTAAAGGATTTTCTCAGAAGCATAAGATTGACTACTTCGACACATATGCTCTAGTTGCACGGATGACAACCATTAGGATGCTGATTGTTGTTATTGTTATTCCCAAGTTGGTGATTCATTAGGTGAATCTTATGGATATCTGACCGAGGAGGTTTATATACCACAACTAGAGGGCTTTATCGTCAAGGACCTTGAAGACAAATAATGCAAGATGGTGAAATCTCTATACGATCGGAAGCAAGCTCCCAAGATCTGGCATGAGAAGTTTGATAAAGTTATCAAATCAAATGGCTACAGGGTCAGCGAAATAGATAAGTGTGTATAAACTAAGTTTATTTGTCACGACCCACACCCGGATATTTAGGCACGACTGCGTGGTTACGCCCAGCTTACGCCACAGAATCGGTGGTAGAACGTTGTCTGGGTCATTTTTAACTATCTAATATCTCAACAATATAATATGGTACCTGTCAATCATTTCAACTCCAAACGGAGGAGCAATATGGTATCTCACATGAATAACTAATCTCAATCATAAAACAAACTAAGGAAGAAAAATACACGAATGGAATAGCGAAGGAAAGAATAAAGATACAATCCACAATCTGAAATAATATACAAGATGTGAATCCACCAAAATAATAGTCTAATACAATCCAATACAAATATAACTAGACCTCCTCGGGCTCTACAACTAAGTCCTCCTGGTCAAGAAGGGTATCCTCTAAAGGTACGCCGTCCTCCGGCCCGTAGAATGTGGGACACTGCTCTATAAGCCAGTTATCTAGAAAAATATATCCAGTCAGAATTGGAGCATAGTACATACCTCTGAAAGCAATTTCAATAACATAATCGAGCATATAAACAGATATAGAAATAAAATACAAGGCCACTAACATATGAATGAATAAAAAATAGGTAGGTAATGTACGAGAATATAGATCAATAATATGAATATCATCAATATGATAAAATAACTGTAAACTAGCTAATGTGCCTCAGAATACAAGTTTATTATGTGATCGGGTTGGGTGAACATGATAAGGTAAGATGATTACAAGTGAGGTATGTAACCAGAATGTACACGATGTAACAATGACTTTGATAATATAATCAACTCCTACTCTCTCACCCCCAACTAATACCGATGGATCCAATCATGACACAATACGAACACGAAATATAACTACTGAATACGAGCAGTAGGTATACACAAATATCATAACCACCGAGCACGAGCGGTGGGTGTACACGAATAAGTATACTGAATACGAGCAGTGTGTGAACATGAAGTATCATCAATACCCAATATACACGATGAGATACAATGTACACAAGTACCCGCTGAACATGGTAGGGAATAATATCTCCTGACGGGATCTATATAGTACCAGTCCATGAAATTACTGTGTCGGGATCAATGTATACAATTCTAGAACATGCATATATACAATATTATGAATTAAAAACTATCAGAGAAATGTACTCGCCTGAAGTCCTGAGCAAGGTGTGTCTCTCGATGCCCAAGCAGGTGTCACATAACCTATATATGGTACGTTGCATCAATACAAGGTTCAAGAATGAAAATAAGTGAAGTTGATGCAATTCTAGGTCGATACGCCATTTCTAAGTTAAACCAATAAAATATAGGTTGCAAAAGTCTACTACTAAGTTACTAAGTCAATACACTATGAAGCTATGCTACACTAGCTAAGCTAAGATACAACAAGGCACTCAAAGAGACGTATCCTAAGATACGCAAGTTTTCGAATATGAAAATAGTATTTTATATATATATTCAAGTCAAATGTTATAATACTATAATAAATCAATTGAAATAGGGTACCTTGGCCTTGCACCAATGCGTATCGCACCTATCTCGATACCCAAACTCAATATCTTGGGTATCGACCCAATACCTTGGAATTCCGAGGTAACCCAACTCTAACATAATAGCTAACACATATATGATACCCCAAGATAATATGCTAATACCCATATACATAAACTTCTAGCACTAGCTATATAAGTATCTAATTACTAAACAATAATACCACACTATATCTATACATAACTAACTACTACTATACAACTCACTATCTCAATAAGCCATAACTACATATATACATAATACGTATAGCTAGATATAACTAACTCGACATAAACAAGTATATATATATATATATATATATATATATATATATATATATATATATATATATATATATATATATATATAATCACTAACTACTAACAATACCAAGCTAAACCAAAACTTCAACTAACTAATTATATTAACTATTAACTAACTCTTACTAATTAGCTACTAACTATCCGATAAATAACTAACTAACCAAAACCTTATAAACCCAAAACCGCAAAACTAAAACAAGGACTGATACCTGCTGAACAGTGAACTGAACCCGACTTTAGTTGAGCACAGTGCTGAACTGGATACTCCCAGAGCCCCCTTCCTCCTTGCCACACTGCTCTCCTCCTTCTCCTGACTGAGTATACTGAATTGGTGGCAGCATAGCACTGCTCTCCTCCTTCTCTCGACTGAGTATGCTGAAATAGTGGTAGTACAGCACTGCTCTCCCCTTTCTTCCGACTGAGTATGCTGAATTTGGTGGTAGCACAACACTGCTCTCCTCATTCTCCCGACTGAGTATGCTGAAATGGTGGCAGCACAACACTGCTCTCCCTGAACTTGCTGTGGATTGTTGACCCCCCCCCATACACACAATCCACAGCCACCACAACTATGTATATATATACATACCAACACACACACACACACACACACACACACACACACACACACACACACACACACATATATATAATCAAACACATAGATACATATATACATATACACATATAAACACTCACACACACATAGATAACTACCTATATATATAAACCAACATATATATATATATATATATATATATATATATATACATGTACATATAAATCTATATATACACTAATATATACACACACCTATACACTAATCATAAATACACTAATATATACATATGTATATCACTTAATGATTATATATATATATATATATATATATATATATATATATATATATATATATATATATATATATATATATATATATATATATATACACATGCATGTATAGGAAAAAGAATAAAACATCAAACCCTTGGATTGCACCGCACCCGTATCACACTTTCTCTATGATACGCTTGCGATACGGCTCCAACACACAGCTAAAATGCATCCTGAAGGACACGAGTAAGTCCAATGCACTAATTATGAGCAATGCGTATAGTAATTAGAGTATCTACGTGTTCGTATCATAATGTGATATGCACAAGGCCCCGTGTCGGAGGAAAACCCCCAAAATTAATCTGTTTCATCAAATTGACGAGATACGGCCTACACGTATCCAATTATGGATACGACACTAGTCACAAACAAGCAATCATATGTTAATTATATTTATTAGACCCAATGACAACCACTACATCTGCCAATCTCAGAATTCCCCAAAATTGACACCAAATTGTACATAACTTCTACCGTAGGTATCCGATGAACCTAAAACCAATTTCTATGGATAGCCTATGCATGTGGGTTGGTTTTTCATGGTTAAATCTTAGATCTAGAGTCTATTAGAAGGAGAAAAATTAAAATATACCTATTGGAAGATGAATTCCCAATAAAAAGTCTCCAAATGCCAAGTAGCTCCTCTCCTTGTAGATCTTGGCCTCCTCCTCCTTGCTCCTTACTTCCTTCTTGTAGATCCTTGATGTAGAAGCCTCAATGAAGAATTTGGAAAGTGATTAGTGGATAATTGATAAGAAAATAGAGGAAATTGGAATAGAAAAATTGTAGATCTAAGAATTTAAGAATTGGTAAAATAAAATAAGCACTCTCTCTCTTCATAGGTGGCTGGCCATGTATCCATCTCCCAAGCTATATGAAATATCTCAATTATTCCTTGGGGGCTCTCATGAATAAATTAATTAGGGAGAAAAGGTTATAGTCTAATGGTTTCACTAATTAATCCAACCTCCTAATCTGTGGGCCTAATTCATGGGCTCAAACTAAACTCATCCAAAATATTGGGTTCATGCATTCTAATAAATGGGTTTGATCCACTACACAAGTCTAAAATAAATCTACAACTATCAATAAATAAGTAATACAATAATTAATTAATCATGTATGCACAAATATTAAATAAAATTTATCCTAAAATAAATATTATCCATGTCAATACCAAACTACCCTTGAATGAAAAAGTGAGGGTGACAATCCTACCCACCTTAGAAAAATTTTATCCTCGAAATTAAGGAAGAAACTATCTACCAAAACAAATAATACAATGTAAGAAAGACTTATACCTCACGGCTCGAATAGATATGGATATCGCTCTCGCATCTCGGTCTCTCGCTCCCAGGTACTCTCTCCTGGCGAGTGATGCCTCTACGCGACGCGCACCAAAGGAATCGTCTGGTTCCTCAGCACCTTCTCTCTCCGATCCAGAATCTCCACTGGCTGCTCTGGATAGCTAAGAGTAGGGCCCACCTCAATCTTCGAGTAATCCAACACATGACTGGGATCTGCCACGTACTGTTTCAACCGCTATACATGAAATATGTTGTGCACTTCCTCCAGTGCAGGTAGTAAGTCTAGTCTGTAAGCGACTACACCGATCCTCTCAAGAATACTGAAAGGTCTGATGAATCACAGACTAAGCTTGTAGCCTCCACCAAAATAAATTATGCCACGTATCAGAGAAATCCATAAGAAAACCAGACTGCCAAACTAGCATGAAACACAACCTTAGCACTCAACAAACAATCAATCAAACATAATAAAAACAAAACTAAAGCTATACCTCAAACTCCAAAGGTCTCCAGTAGCTATCAGCCTAATGCCGCTGCCTGTCCTGTACCACTCGAACTCTGTCCCTGATAAGCTTCACATTCTCTACTGCATCCATTACCATCTCTGGTCCCAATAAAGTTCTATCACCAACGTCATCCTAGGACAACGGAGTACGGCACCTCCGTCCATATAACGCCTCGAATGGTGACATCTTAATATTGGCTTAGTTGCTGTTATTGTATAAAAACTCTACCAAGTGGAGGTGATCCTCCCAAGAACCTCCAAGATCCAAAACATAGGTGCGTAACATGTCCTCGAGAGTCTGAATAGTCCTCTCCGACTGTCCGTCCGTCTGAGGGTGATAAGCGATACTGAACTTGAGCTAAGTGCCCATGCTAGCCTGTAAACTCCTCCAAAAATGGGACGTGAAGCGACTATCCCGATTCGAGACTATACTTACTGGAATACCGTATAATCTGATAATTTGGTGTACATACATATCCGCAAGCTTCTCCGTAGGTGTACCCACTTTAAATGGCAGAAAGTGGGCTAATTTGGTCAACCTATCTATGATGATCCAAATCGCATCTTTGACTCCTGGAGAACACGAAAGTCCCGATACAAAATCTATGGTCACATGTTCCCATTTCCACTCTAGAATGGGTAAAGGCTAAAGCAATCCACCTGGCCTCTGTCTCTCCACCTTGACCTGCTGGCAAACTAAGCATTTAGACACACAGCTTGCTACCTCCCTCTTCATGCCATACCACCAGATATGCTCGCTCATGTCTCTATACATCTTATTGGCACCTGGATGCATAGAGTATTGAGAACAATGCACCTTCTACATAATCTCCTCGTACAATGCTTCTCTCGGTACGCACAACCTGGTATCGTGTTGCAATGATCCATCATCTGCGATGATAAAGTCCTTTGCCAACCCGACCTGGACCTGTGCTCTGATGCTTCTCAGAGACTCATCCTTATACTATCCAACTTTGACCCGGTCTATCATCTCTGACTGCACCTGAAGTCCCCACATCTGTGCTGCAACTCCAGGAATCAATACCTTAATGCCCAAACTATCAAGATCTGCCAATAAATGTCTGTCTCTAGTCAAGCACATAGCCACGGGATACGAGCTCAAAGCATCCCCGACTATGTTGGCCTTCCCTGGATGGTACTGCAAGGATATATCGAAGTCTTTCATCAGCTCCAACCATCGCCGCTACTTCATGTTGAGCTCTTTTTGTGTAAACACATACTTTAAGATCTTATGGTCTGTGAAGATCTCTACTCTCTCTCCATATAAATAGTGTTTCCATAATTTGAGAGCAAAGATAATCGCTGCCAACTCCAAATCATAGGTAGGATAGTTCTTCTCATGCAGGCATAATTGCCTGGAAGCATAGGCAATCACCTTCCCGTGCTGCTGTAACACACAACCCAAACCCTTTCCTGATGTATTACTGTAAATGAAAAATCCTCCTGCTCCTGATGGTAGTCTCAAGATGGGAGCTGTAGTCAATCTCCTCTTTAGCTCCTCAAATGCTGACTGACAATCCTCAGTCCAGACAAATTCTACGTCCTTTCTGGTCAGCCTAGTCATCGGCTCCGCAAGTCTAAAAAAGTCCTGAACAAACCTTCGGTAGTCGCCTGCTAATCCAAGGAAGTTCCTGATCTCTGCTACTGAACTCGGGGTAGACCACGATTTAATTATTGAAATCTTCTTCGGGTCCACCGAGATTTTGTTTTCTTTCATGACATGCCCAAGGAATTCAACCTTATCAAGGAAGAATTCATACTTTGATAATTTGCCATACAACTTCTCCTTCTTGAGGGTCTCCAAAATAATCCTCAAGTACTGCTCATGCTCCTCTGGGTCTTCGAATATATCCGAATATTATTAATGAAGACTACAATAAACTGGTCCAGGTACTGATGAAACACCTTGTTTATCAGGTTCGTGAATATTTCTGGGGCATTGGTCAACCCAAACGGCATTACCAAGAACTCGAACTGCCCATAATGAGTCCTGAAAACTGTCTTCGGGATGTCTTCCCTCTTTACTTTCACCTAGTGGTACCCTGAACTCAAGTCTATCTTGAAAAATACCTTCGCTCCGCTCAACTGGTCAAACAAGTCATCTATCCGCGATAACGGTTATTTGTTCTTGATAGTGAGGTTATTAAGTGCCCTGTAGTCGATACACATACGTACCGATCCATCCTTCTTTGGTACAAAAAGTACTGGAGCACCCCATGGTGATGAACTGGAACGGATAAAGTCCTTGTCTTGCAACTCATCCACCCGCTTCTTCAACTCCGCCAGTTTGCTGTTGTTTACTCTATAAATGTGCTGAGAGATCGGCTCTGTGCCTGACACTAAATTTATAGAGAATTCCATATCTTTGTCAGGCGGCAACTCCGATAACTCCTCTGGAAAGACATCCAAGAACTCTACAATCAACAGATGTGGCAGCTCCTGCTCTTCTACCAAAGCTCCATAAAAATTGCCTTCGCTCTGCTTTGCTCCTCGGACGAACTTAAACTTCGGCTCTCCTGGCGTCTGAAATAAAACTCTGCCTCTACAATAATCGATACTAGCATGATATCTACTCAACCAATCCATCCTGAGTACTATATCGTAACTCGAAAGTGGCATTATAAGTAAACATATGCTCAGCTCATGACCTCCCAAATAAACTCTCTGTTTCTTGCAAACATCACTGACCAGGATATTTCTACCCCGATCGTGATCTTGCAAGTCCTCGCCATCGGTTCAGACTAAAGAAGATACCTCAAAGCAAAAGATACAGATACAAAGCTATAAGAAGCACCATAATCGAACAAAACATGAGCTAGAAAGGAGTAGAGATAAAATAAATCTGAGATGACATCGCCAATCGGCTCCTCCTCCTCGACAGTCAAGGCAAAAGCTTGCCCCTGTCGCTGCGCTCCTGTATGCTGCTGATGCTGGGCAAACTGCTACTGCTGCGGTAGAAGAGGTCCTCTCTGCTGGCCCGCTGGTGGTCTAGTGGGTGCCCTCTATGCCTGTCCTCCACACTGAACTGGACGAGCTGGGACTTTGGGACAAGCCCGCAACTGATGATCTCCCGATCCACAGAAAAGCATTGTCCTAGCCTCATCCTGCATGCGTCATATCCGTGTCCTTGCTTCTTACAGAGTGCAATAAACTGCTGCCCTCTGGATCTGATGTATCTGCTGAGCCGATGCTCTAGCTGGCCCGTGATACTGCTGTCTCTGGTGCTGCTGCTGGAAGTGAGGCCTTTTCGCTGGACCCATATTGTTGCTGGATCCTCCTGTGTCCCTCGGCCTCTTAGAGCCAAGCTCTAAGTCATCCTCCGCTCCCTACGCCTGTCTGAGTATCTCCTCGAAGGTGGCAGTAGGATCTTCGTTGGTGTGGGGTTTGACCTCCCGGTTCAGGCCCTTCCTGAACTTTCTTTCTCTGCCTCTAGGGTTCTGACCCTCCACAAAGTGACCTAGACGGCAATACTCTGCCGTATACTCGTCCACTGACATACCTCCCTGGACGAGGTATTGGAACTGACTCTCCAAGGATGTAAAAGCCATGTCTGGAAAAAACTTCTCCTTGAAAAGCTCTTTGAAGGCTTCCCAAGAGAGTCCTAGTAATGCAATCCTCAGGTCTGTCCAAAACTATGTCAATGCAATGTCGAACATCATACAATCCGTTGTCTCTATTTGTAGCACCTCTAGAATCAATGCCAGCCACAAGTTCTGCTCGATGTCCTCGATCCACTCATCCGCATAGATAATCCCCTCTGTGCCCCTGAAGTCCTTCGAGCCCATCCTCTTGAAGTCGATAATGGTACCCGACCTTGGCTGATGCGGAATAAACTGAGCTGGTGCCGTTTGTGGCTGGGCTGTAGTAGCTCTCTCAACTGCTGCAAGTACGATATGGTGAGCATTCTCCATGCTCTGTCGCAGGACCTCAGACTGTCGCTGTTTTACCTTTATTATCTGTTAGAAGAGCGCGAACATCTGTGTCTGATCCACTACTGGTGGTGGAGGTGGAAGATCCTCAGAAACTGTCTGTCCTCTCCTCGGTACTGGAGGTGGTGCACCTCCGAAAGCTGCTGCCGATACGCCCACTAGTCCGGTGAAGCTGACCTCCTGAATATAGGTGCTGGACCATCGTTTGAGGGTGCTGCCCTCATGGGTGATGAAGTGATCACGTTGTCGCGGCGCCTGATTGCTGGGAAGGCGTCTTCGGCGACATCCTGAAGATAGATTGAAATACGAAATCAATATTGAATATGATACGATATCATCAAAGAAGGACAAAACTTTATTCAAAGTAAAACAATATTCAATAGATAAGGATTTGCAAAAATAGATTAGAATTTTTCTAGGTGTGATTGAGTAAACTCTCAGCCTAAATCCTGTTTCCTAAAGCAGGATCGTAGTAGTACTCTAGGCGGGCACAACTACGATATCGCTAAATTGCAAATCTAGACCTGCATGGGCCACCACTAAAAATGTGTCACGACCCGCACTCGGATATTTGGGTACGAGTATGTGGTTACGCCCAACCTACGCCACATAATCGGTGATAGAACACTGTCTGGGTCATTTCTAACTATCTAATATCTCAACAATATAATATAGTACCTGTCAATCATCTCAACTCCAAACGGAGGAGCAATATGGTATCTCACATGAATAACTAATCTCAATCACAAAACAAACTAAGGAAGAATAATGCACGAATGGAATAACGAAGGAAAGAATAAAGATACAATCCATAATCTGAAATAATATACAAGATATGAATCCGCCAAAATAATAGTCTAATACAATCCAATACAAATATAACTAGACCTCCTTGGGCTCTGCAACTAAGTCCTCCTGGTCAAGAAGGGTATCCTCTAAAGATACGCCGTCCTGCGGCCCATAGAATGTGGGACACTGCTCTATAAGCCAGTTATCCAGAAAAATATATCCAGTCATGATTAGAGCGAAATATATACCTCTGAAAGCAGTTTCAATAAGATAATCGAGCATATAAACATATATATAAATAAAATACAAGATCACTAATATATGAATGAATGAACAATAGGTATACAGGTAATGTACGAGAATATAGATCAACAATATGAATATCAATAATATGATGAAATAACTGTAAACTAGCTAATGTGCCTCAAAATACAAGTTCATTATGTGATCCGGTTGGGTGAACATGATCAGGTAAGACGATTACAAGTGAGGTATGTAACCAGAATATACACGATGTAACAATGGCTTTGATCACATAATCAACTCCTACTCTCCTACCCCCAACTAATATCGATGGATTCAATCACGAAATGCTACAAAGATGAAATATAACCACTGAACATGAGCAGTGGGTGTACACGAATATTATAACCACCAAACATGAGCGGTGGGTGTACACGAATAAACACACTGAACACGAGTAGTGCGTGAATACGAAGTATCATCAATACCCAATATATACGATGAGATACAATGTACACAAGTACCCGCTGAATACGGTAGGGAATAACATCTCCTGACGGGATCCATATAGTACCAGTCCATAAAATTACTGTATCGGGATCAATGTATACAATTCTAATCATGCATATATACAATATTATGAATTGAAAACTATCAGAGAAATATTGTCACGCCCCAGTCCCAAAAATACGTAGGACTAGGACACGTAAGCATGTCAGCCGTATGAATATGGCACTCCAATATATGGAAACCATATCACACATATGCTGTAATATGAATAACAATTCACAAGTGGTAAACATATATATATCTCAGAGCATAACTAAATCTCATCCACAGAAATCATATATATATATAAATGACTAGTATCTATGAACTAGATCTCAATGTAAAGTATCTAAAGATGACAGTCAGATGGAAACAAATCCACTGCCGAACTAGAATATAGAATAAACAAGATAAATACAATATAAGTACCATATATATCAATCACGTGACTCGGAGAGAAGACCTCCTCGGACAACTGGCTAGTATATGCCACATATGCCCCCATACCTGGGCACTGTAATATAATAACGTCCATACTGCTCCGAAGAATGGGGAATCTGCATAGTATAACGTCCATACTGCTCTGAAGAACGGGAAATCTGAATAATATAACGTCCATACCGTTCCGAAGAACGGGGAATCTGCAAGTATATAACGTCCATACCATTCCGTCGAACGGGAAATCTGAATAATGGAAGTGGGTGTCCTATACGCCTACTAGTAGTCCTCCCCGCCCAATGATCTAAGCATGTTGTATCCACAACACGCTTCAGCTACTATGTCGAGGCGTCGTAACTCTAGCTCATAGTCTATCATTAGAACAATAGCCCAATCCTTACAACCAAACAAGGATAAGGATTGGACCGTCATACCACAATAGTCTACGCTCCGCCTACTAATAACTGCTAAGTCTTCTATCATGCATCACTATTAGCAGTTATACCCTATCCGTCGCACGCCTATACGTACAGGTGGCCAACCACATACGCAGGACCGTGTCCTACATGAGACTCACAACACGTGTAAGAATTGTGTCAAGGCCTGAGAGTCATACCAATAACTCCATAACTTTAGGTGGGTCTACTAGACACTAGGTCAGACACAAGTCCTAACGTCAACGCATTCGTTGACTGCACCCGAGTCTCTCTCGGACGTGCACAGTTATAATAGATAAAACAATAAAAAGACAGCTAAATAATAACTGAGATTTAAACAGTACAACAGAGGCAAGGTATACTTTCCTGGCAAGGAAGGTGCGTAGTATCCATAACCAGCTCCGAAAGTCGTGCAGGTAAATCCAGTAGATCATCAGGGTCAGCGTACACAGGTACGGAAATTGGGGTGACTACTGCGGGTTGTCGGACAAGGGTGACGGTTCCATGATGATGATGCTGAGATGATTGGATTATGGTTAAGGTAATGATTTGGTCAATTATGGTGTTTATGTTGATGATGGGGGTTCATAACAGTAATGATGATTATAATGGTGATGATGATAGAATAATGAGGGGATTTATGATAATGGTGGTGACGTGGATGATGATTGGGACGATGGTGATGCTCATGGTGAAGAAGATGATGATGATCATGATGGGGTTTATATGAAGGTGAAGACAAGGATGATGATGTGGACGATGGTAATAACGAGGATGATGATAATGATGACAGTTTTATGGTGACGATAATGATGACAATGATAAGGAGGTGATGATGAAGACTGACAACGATATTGGTGGTGATGACGATGATACGACGATGATGAGAAGGGCGACGAGGGTGAACGATGGTGAAGAGGTGTTAATAAAATGATGGTGGTAGTGTAAATATGATGATGATGGTGATGGCGTTTACTTTTGATGGTGGTGGGGTTGATACTCCGGCCAGTGGGGGAGGGAGGTCCGGCAATGGGGAGGAGAAGGACATGAAGAAGCTCGGAAAGGGGAACAGGGAAGCTCCGGCTAGGTGAAAGAAGAGACTGGCCAGGGGCTGTTGGTAGGGGATGGATGAGAAGGAGTGGTGGTGGTGAAAGGTAGCTATGGCAGCGGGTTACAGTCGAAGGGAGGTCGTCGAGAGGGTGGTGGTGGTGCGTGGACAGCAGGGAAGGAGAAGGTGGTCAAGATTTGCAGAGGCGGAGGGAAGACAGAAGGACGGGGAGGCGAGGGCCGTTCAAGCGAATGCAGCGGTGGGGGTGGTAATGGAGGTTGCTGCTGGAGGAGCTCAGGCGATGGGACATCGTGGAGATCCGGCGAGGCTCAATCCAGGCGGTGTCGACGTCGGGAAGACGTTCAGGCGTGTGCTGGCTGAAGGGGAGGATGACGATCCGGTCGACACAGCGGGTCAAAATCTTCTCCGGCGAGGCGGATGAGAGAGCAGGGGGAGATGGCCAGCTCCGGCAGTGAGGATCGGTCGAGGAGGAGGAGATAGGTCCAGCGGCGCTCCGGTGTGCTTGGGGAGGCTCGGGCGGGTGCTGCTCGGGAGAAGATGGGGAAGATCTAGGTGGGGGAGAAGAAGACGTGGCAGAGTGGATCTCCGGTCCGGCGAGGGGAATGGCCAGGAAGAAGGTGAACAATAAGTGCAGGGGGTCGACTGATTGGTATATTAGGTTTAGGTGATTTTGAGAGAAAATCAAGCGAAAGGGAAGAAAAAGCTATTTTATACATGGGACTTTGGGTTTTGGGTTGACCAAGGTACGTAGGCTTGGTCAATATCCAACTTGGGATGGGCCTTGGCTTGGCATTGGTTGTTTGAAGGGCTGTAAATTATATTGTTTAAATACAAGGGCTAGGTTTACACGAGGGGCGATGTTGTGCGCGTTGCATATCCCAAAAAATTACAGAGAAATCCACGTGAAGAGAAAATTGGGTTTCTTCACGTATTATCCAATGGTGGGGACATTTCAATGCATTTTTGCATAAAAGTCCCCAACAATTGGAAAAATTACACAAAGATGGAAATTAGATTTAATTTATTAAATTGAATGTGCACGATGTTCTGGAATTAATTAGAAGTCCATGAGAATAAAATTAGGTGGGACACAAGTTTCAGAGACGTAGAAGATACAATGTAGAATATTAATAAAATTTGGGTTGTATAAAACGGTCAAGATTGTGTCTCCACTTTCGATTGGAACGCACAAGGGTACAGAGTTGTATTTATTTAGAATTACAATAATAACGTCCGCGACGTTAATTGTGCGACTAAAATATAGCACAAGAAAGCAATATTATAAGTTACACAAAGGTCATAATAGTAGGCGGCCATGTCTAGGACAAGGTTGTGAAATTTGTAGAAAGGCAATGGCTAGTGTGGTGCTCCAATTATCAAAGCAACGGTAAGGTGCGCTAAGCGATATAAGATATCGCATAATTAAATAATTGTTGTGTTCTAATTCTAATTCGGTTCAAACTAGCCCTAGTTTCACTATCTAAGCCAAGTAGGCCTAATTTTGGGTGAGGGGGTTTACAATCTACCAAACTTAAAACAATTTCGTCCTCAAAATTTAAAATAAGGCATAGTCTATTATTCCTTTACATACATAGGGCAAGTTAATCGCAATATCTTTGTGATAATTAAAATTCTCATCAATCCTTCGTAACCACTTCAAAATTAAGATGGTCACTGTTCAAATCAAATTTCAACCTATCGTAGTTCCTCATCAACATCCAAATTTAGTTTTAATCCATATAACATCTTCACATATCAAATTTTATATCGCGATCTCCAACTAACAAAATCTTTTTTAGAAATGATTCTAATCAAAATTTTCCTCCTATTTTTCAGCTCATGAACTTTTGTACTCTTCAAATTTAAATTCAATTTATATCCTCAATAGTTTAAATAGGTAATCCTGCAATCAAAATTTCATTCAAATCATCAAATCTTAGAATTTAATCCGACCATGTTCATATTTAGAGTTCTATTTATTTTTCTCAAGATTCAAATCGATGATTCAACCTCCAATACTCTAAATTCAAATCATGTGCTAAAAATTGAAATTTATTGATCCTCATCCTCTTACTTATTTGTCCAAAATTCTAAAAATTAAAATAACTTGAACCTTTCAATCAAATTTTGCTCGATCATAATCTAAAGAAATTCCTCTCAAGCTGATAATGCAACTGCTACCCAACTTAGAATTTACCCATCTATCACATAAGGCTCTTACATTTAAGAAATCTTATTCCTCAAATTTACTTAATCCTGTTACTCAATCCTCAAAAAAAAATTTAATACCAAATATATTACATGTGATATGCCCTTGGTTACAAAATAATCATCAAATAATGTAATTGGCCTATAGGGTATATCTAATACTATCAGTGTATCAACTTATGCTAGACAAGAGGTTTTGTCTTTCCAAAATAAGGGAAGACGAAAAACAATAATGAGGAGTTCAAGGGGAGGTAATAGATTAGAAGTATGGGGATCAAGGCATTTAAAGAATTCAATAGGAATTGTCAAGGCAGTTGTGCATTGAAATCCTATTTTGGTAATTCCTATTCACATGCTCGTATCAGTACAGTTATGTAACGGATACGATATGCTCAGACATATCTAGAGGGCAAGTACATTCGTCTACTAATCACTATATATCTCAATCTACGTAAAGTAGTTATGCGAAGGGCGAACCAAGCACACTATGGTTGATCAGACCGTAGTACACTGATTCTGAAATATATTAGTGTATGCATCCAATAATACATATGTCGTGAACAAGCTTGATAAAAGAATGAGCTTGCAAAACTAGGCTGTAACAGCAGCATAAGTCGAGGTAGTACAAAAATATAATCATGCTAGATTATGATGAGAGAAATTATAAAATAATTCAAGTTCACAAACAACACAAAAATAAGACTCTACAGTCTCTCTAGTTGTCATACTACTCCTTATCTAAGCCGCTAGTCGACCAAATAGGGGTACGGGTCTTTAATTTCTACAGTCTGAATAAACTCTATCTTCTTATGCAAGTCTAAAGTTGTGTCATCCTATTATACTTCATTAATGGGTCAATAGGGCTATGTGGTACTATGTTGTGAGGCATACTACCCAACTTAAAATAATAAACTAATACTGTGACAGTCTTAAGGGGATCCTACAAATTAATAAAGTTCTTGTAAATAAAGTACACATTCTTATTGGGCTATACGAGGAACGGATCTTAGTACTTATTTGGGTCTCCTATTATATCATGTAGGTAATGGCCATCTTAAGTCTTAATCATACTGCTTATAGAACACGTATCAATAGTATGAATGGAGAAGTTACTGGTCTTCAAGGAAAAAGAGGATATAATCTATATTGAGGTGGGGTACATGTTATGTGATTTAAAACTAAGAATAATCAGATCACAATCTAAGGGAACAACTCAAACTATCAGATTCTAACTACCACGCACAAAATTTAAAGTTTAAGATTATAATTATCATCCTAGCAAACTATATACCCTAACATAGAATAAGATCACGGCCTAAAATCAGAAGGTTAGGTGGCACGAATTGAAAGATGAAGAATCGAAGAACATAATTAGTCATCGCACAATTATAGCGAGCGCTAAGTTTACAGGGGAACAAGATATGCAATTAAAATAGAGGGACTTAAGATAATATCATGGTTTCCTAAGGGGAAGGTGGCGAGCAAATCTCCGTATTTGAGGTATGATCAAGGGGAATGTCATGCTCATTGCTCTGGGCTCCCTGAGGTACTGTCTGCTAATATCAGGACAAGGATCTATATCCTAACACTATCTCACTATGCAAATTAGGTTCAGTCCCTACATTTGATCTCTGGTTTCTATTGGTTCCTCAATACTAGGGTCAAACATTAGGGTCAAATCTCTAACTAGCTCTAGTAGTGCCTATACTACTCTTAAGTCATTCATAATTATGTCAAGGAATAATGGTAAGCCATTCTTTAGATAAGGATGCTAGGGTTTACTTAAATATTCTAAACTTAGTGACGTGTCAGGGTTCTAGTTACTCCTAATAGGAAGGTTACCCTAATTATTATCTAACAATAGGGACTTCTATATTCTAGGGGAGGGCTATACTTCTAGGAACTATTAGGGAAGCACATGAATCAAACATGATACAATCATTCAAATAGAATAGATTAGAAGGAAGATAAGACCTAGTAAGATGTGGATGAGATCTTATATTCTAATCCTATTTGCAGGCTTACTCGGTACAGTAACGTAATCGAGACAATATGCTCTTGACCTGCGTGGGCCACTACTAAAAATATGTCATGTCCCAGTCCTAAAAATACGTAGGACTAGGACACGTAAGCATGCCAGCCGTATGAATATGGCACTCCAATATATGAAAATCATATCACACGTACGCTGTAATATGAATAACAATTCACAAGTAGTAAACATATATATCTCAGAGCATAATTAAATCTCATCCACAGAAATTATATATATATAAATAACTAGTATCTATGAACTAGATCTCAATGTAAAGTATCTAAAGATGACAGTCGGATGGAAACAAATCCACTACCGAACTAGAATATAGAATAAATAAGACAAATACAATATAAGTACCATATTTATCAATCACGTGACTCGGAGAGAAGACCTCCTCGGACGTACGCAACCAGTCCGGATCCGTGCTTCTGCAAATACTCATGAACAATACACCTAGAAGGGCCAGGTCCTCAGAGGGACATAACAAGATACATAAAAGCATGCCATAAAGTAAATACTGTAAAATTCAAGGGTGACCTAACCATCTAAGTAAAATGCAACTTGAGGACAACTTGAGTGTATAGGAAAGTGTAAGGTAGATATATGTTGACGTGATTCACCAATCGTAACACTAGCTAGTATATGTCACTTATGCCCCCATACCTGGGCACTGTAATATAATAACGTCCAGACCGCTCCGAAGAACGGGGAATCTGTATAGTATAACGTCCATACCGCTCCGAAGAACGGGGAATCTGAATAATATAACGTCCATATCGTTCCGAAGAACGGGGAATCTGTAAGTATATAACGTCCATACCGTTCCGTCGAACGGGGAATCTGAATAATGGAAGTGGGTGTCCCATACGCCTACTAGTAGTCCTCCCCGCCCAATGATCTAAGCATGTTGTATCCACAACACGCTTTAATATAACGTCTATACCGTTCTGAAGAACGGGGAATCTGCAAGTATATAACGTCTATACCGTTCCGTCGAACGGGGAATCTGAATAATGGAAGTGGGTGTCCCATACGCCTACTAGTAGTCCTCTCCGCCCAATGATCTAAGCATGTTGTATCCATAACACGCTTCAGCTACTACGCAGATGCGTCATAACTCTGGCTCATAGTCTATCATTAGAACAATAGCCTAATCCTTACAACCAAACAAGGACAAGGATTGGACCATCGTACCACGATAGTCTACGCTCTGCCTACTAATAACTGCTAAGTCTTCTAACATGCATCACTATTAGCATTTATACCCTATTTATCGCACGCCTACACGTACATGTGGCCAACCACATATGCAGGACCGTGTCGAACATGAGACTCACAACACGTGTAAGAATGGTGTCAAGGCCTGGGAGTCATACCAATAACTCCACAACTTTAGGTGGGTCTACTAGACACTAGGTCAGACACAAGTCCAAACGTCAACGCATTCGTTGACTGCACCCGAGTCTCTCTCGGACGCGCACAGTTATAATAGCTAAAATAATAAACAGGCAGCTAAATAATAACTAAGATTTAATCAGTACAACAGAGGCAAGGTATACTTGCCTGGCAAGGAAGCTGCGTAGTACCCATAACCAGCTCCGGAAGTCGCGCAGGTAAATCCAACAGATCTTCGGGGTCAGCGTGCACAGGTACGAGAATCGGGGTGACTGCTGCGGGTTATCGGGAAAGGGTGATGGTTCCATGATGATGACGCTGAGATGATTGGATTATGGTTAAGGTGATGATTTAGTCAATGATGGTATTTATGTTGATGATGGGGGTTCATAACGGTAATGATGATTACAATGGTGATGATGATAGAATGATGAGGGGATTTATGATAATGGTGGTGACGTAGATGATGACTGGGATGATAGTGATGCTCATGGTGAAGATGATGATGATGATGATCATGATAGGGTTTACATGATGGTGAAGACGAGGATGATGATGTGGACGATGGTAATGACGAGGATGATAATAATGACGACAGGTTGATGGTGACGACAATGATAACAATGATAAGGAGGTGATGATGACGGCTGACTACGATGGTGGTGGTGATGACGATGATACGATGATGACGAGGAGGGCGACGAGGGTGAACGATGGTGAAGAGGTATTAATAAAATAATGGTGGTGGTGTAAATATGATGATGATGGTGATTGTGTTTACTTTTGATGGTGGTGGGGTTGATACTCCGATCAGTGGGTGAGGGAGGTCCGACAATGGGGAGGAGGAGGACAGGAAGGAGCTTGGGAAGGGGAACAGGGAAGCTCCGGCCAGGTGGAAGGGGAGTCTGGCCGGGGGCTGTTGGTAGGGGATGGATGAGAAAGAGTGGTGGTGGTGAAGGGTGGCTATGGCAGCGGGTTACAGTCGGAGGGAGGTCGTCGAGAGGGTGGTGGTGGTGCGTGGAAAGCAGGGAAGGAGGAGGTGGTCGAGATTTGAGAGGCAGAGGGAAAAAAGGAGGACGGGGAGGCGAGGGCCGTTCAGGCGAATGTAGCGGTGGGGGTGGTAATGGAGGTTGCTGCTGGAGGAGCTCAGACGACGGGACGTCGTGGAGATCCGGCGAGGCTCGATCCAGGCGGTGATGACGATCCGATTGACACAGCGGGTCGAGATCTGCTCCGGCGAGACGGATGAGAGAGCAGGGGGGAGATGGCCAGCTCCGGCGGTGAAGATCGGTCGAGGAGAAGGAGATAGGTGCAACAGCGTTCCGATGTGCTTGGGGAGGCTCGGGCGGGTGCTGATCGAGAGGAGATGGGGAAGATCTAGGTAGGGGAGAAGAAGACATGGCAGAGTGGATCTCCGGTCCGGCGAGGGGAATGGCCAGGAAGAAGGTGAACAGTAAGTGCAGGGGGGTCGGCTGATTGGTATATTAGGTTTAGGTAATTTTGAGAGAAAATCAAGAAAAAGGGAAGAAAAAGCTATTTTATACATGGAACTTTGGGTTTTGGGTTGACCAAAGTAAATGGGCTTGGTCAACATCCAACTTGGGATGGGCCTTGGCTTGGCATGGGTTGTTTGAAGGGCTGTAAATTACATTGTTTAATATAAGGGCTAGGTTTACACGAGGGGCGATGTTGCGCGCGTTGCACATCCCAAAAAATTATGAAAAAATCCACGTGGAGAGAAAATTGGGTTTCTTCACGTATTGTCCAATGGTGGGGGACACCTCAATGCATTTTTGCATAAAAGTCCCCAACAATTAAAAAAATTGCACAAAGACGAAAATTAGATTTAATTTATTAAATTGAATGCGCACGATGTTCTGAAATTAATTAGAAGTACATGAGAATAAAATAAGGTAGGACACAAGTGTCAGGGACGTAGAGGATACAGTATAGAATATTAATAAAATTTGGGTTGTATAAAACGGTCAAGATTGTGTCTCCACTTTCGATTGGAACGCACAAGGGTACAGAGTCATATTTATTTAGAATTACAATAATAACGTCCACGACGTTAATTATGCGACTAAAATATAGCACAAGAAAGCAATATTATAAGTTACACAAAGGTTAGAATAGTAGGTGGCCATGTCTAGGACAATGTTGTGAAATTTGTAGAAAGGCAATGGCTAGTGTGGTGCTCCAATTATCAAAGCAACGGTAAGGTGCGCTAAGCGATATAAGAATCACATAATTAAATAATTGCTGTGTTCTAATTCTAATTAGGTTCAAACTAGCCCTAGTTTCACTATCTAAGCCAAGTAGACCTAATTTTGGGTGAGGGGGTTTACAAATATACTCGCCTGAAGTCCTGAGCAAGGTGTGTCTCTCGATGCCCAAGCTGGTGTCACACAACCTATATATGGTACGTTGCATCAATACGAGGTTCAAAAATAAAAATAAGTAAAGTTGATGCAATTCTAGGTCAATACGCCATTTCTACGTTAAACCAGTGAAATCTAGGTTGCAAGAGTCTACTACTAAGTCACTAAGTCAATACACTATGAAGCTATGCTACACTAGCTAAGCTAAGATACAACAAGGTACTCAAAGAGCCGTATCCTAAGATATGCAAGTTTTCGAATATGAAAATAGTGTTTTATATATATATTCAAGTCAAATATTATAATAATATAATAAATCAATTGAAATAGGATACCTTGGCCTTGCACCAATGCGTATCGCACCTATCTCGATATCCAAACTCAATACCTTGGGTATCGACCCAATACCTTGGGTATCGACCCAATACCTTGGTATTCCGAGGTAACCCAACTCTAACATAATAGCTAACACATATATGATATCCCAAGCTAATATGCTAATACCTATATACATAAACTTCTAGCACTAGCTATATAAGTATCTAATTACTAAACAATAATACCACACTATATCTATATATAACTAACTACTACTGTACAACTCTCTATCTCAATAACCCATAACTACATATATACATAATACGTATAGCTAGATATAACTAACTCAACATAAACAAGTATATATATAATCACTAACTACTAACAATACCAAGCTAAACCAAAACTTCAACTAACTAATTATATTAACTATTAACTAACTCTTACTAATTAGCTACTAACTAACTGATAAATAACTAACTAACCAAAACCTTATAAACCCAAAACCTCAAAACTGAAACGAGGACTGATACCTGCTGAACAGTAAACTGAACCCGACTTCAGTTGAGCACAGTGCTGAACTGGATACTCCCCGAGTCCCCCTCCTCCTTGCCACTGGATGCCGAGCCTTGCTGATCCCTCACTCACTGAATTGTCGAGCCATCCTGTTGATACCTACTGTGCATATCCTGATGCACGAGCTGCAGCTCTTGCTACACACTGCTGAATTGGTGGCAACATACTGCTGAATTAGTGGCAGTACAACACTGCTCTCCTCCTTCTTTCGACTGAGTATGCTGAATTGGTGGTAGCACAACACTGCTCTCCTCCTTCTCTCGACTAAGTATGCTGAAATAGTGGCAATACAGCATAGCTCTCCTCCTTCTCCCGACTGAGTATGCTAAATTTGGTGGCAGCACAGCACTGCTCTCCCCTTTCTCCTGACTGAGTATGCTGAATTTGGTGGCAGCATAACACTGCTCTCCTCCTTCTCCCGACAGAGTATACTGAAATGGTGGCAGCACAACACTTTTTTTCCTGAACTTGCTGTGGATTGTTGAGCCCCCCCCACACACAATTCACAGCCACCACAACTATGTATGTATATATATATACATACCAATATATATATATATATATATATATATATATATATATATATATATATATATATATATATATATATATAATCAAACACATAGATATATATATACATATACACATACACATATAAACACTCACACACACATAGATAACTAGCTATATATATATATATATATATATATATATATATATATATATATATATATATATATATATATATATATATATATATATATATATAACCACTAACTACTAACAATACCAAGCTAAACCAAAACTTCAACTAACTAATTATATTAACTATTAACTAACTCTTACTAATTAGCTACTAACTAACTGATAAATAACTAACTGATAAATAACTAACTAACCAAAACCTTATAAACCCAAAACCTCAAAACTGAAACGAGGATTGATACCTGCTGAACAGTGAACTGAACCCGACTTCAGTTGAGCACAGTGCTGAACTGGATACTCCCCGAGTCCCCCTCCTCCTTGCCACTGGATGCCGAGCCTTGCTGATCCCTCACTCACTAAATTGTCGAGCCACCCTGTTGATACCTGCTGTGCATATCCTGATGCACGAGCTACAGCTCTTGCTACAAACTGCTGAATTGGTGGCAACATACTGCTGAATTGGTGGTAGTACAACACTGCTCTCCTCCTTCTTTCGACTGAGTATGCTGAATTGGTGGTAGCACAACACTGCTCTCCTCCTTCTCCCGACTGAGTATGCTAAAATAGTGGCAACACAGCACTGCTCTCCTCCTTCTCCCAACTGAGTATACTGAATTTGGTGGTAGCACAACACTGCTCTCCTCCTTCTCCTGACTGAGTATGCTGAATTTGGTGGCAGCACAACACTGCTCTCCTCCTTCTCCCGACAAAGTATGCTGAAATGGTGGCAGCACAACACTGCTATCCCTGAACTTGATGTGGATTGTTGAGCCCCCCCCCCCCACACACACACATACACAATTCACAGCCACCACAACTATGTATATATATATATATATATATATATATATACATACCAACATATATAGATATATATATATACTTACACACATATAATCAAACACATAGATACATATATACATATACACATACACATATAAACACTCACACACACATAGATAACTAGTTTTATATATATATATATATATATATACACACACACACACACACACACACACACACGCACACACACACACACATATATAAACACATATATAAACCAACACACACATATATATATACATGTACATATAAATCTATATATACACTAATATATACACACACCTATACACTAATCATAAATACACTAATATATACATATGTATATAACTTAATGATCATATATATATAATTACACATTCATGTATAGGAAAAAGAACAAAATATCAAACACGTGGAGTGCACCGCACCCGTATCACACTTTCTCTATGATACGCTTGCGATACGGCTCCAACATACAACCAAACGCATCTTGGAGAACAAGATCAAGTCTAATACACTAATTAGGAGCAATACGTATAGTAATTAGAGTATCTATGTGTCCATGTCACAATGTGATATGCACAAGGCCCCGTGTCGGAGGAAAACCCCCAAAATTAACCCGTTTTATCAAATTAATGAGATACAGCCTACACGTATCCAATTGTGGATACGAAACTAGTCACAAACAAGCAATCACATGTCAATTAGATTATTAGACCCAATGACAACAACTACATGTGCCAAACTCGGAATTCCCCAAAATTGACACCAAATTGTACATAACTTCTACCGTAAGTATCCGATGAACCTAAAACCAATTCCTATGGGTAGCCTATGCATGTGGGTTAGTTTTTCATAGTTAAATCTCAAATCTATAGTCTATTATAAGGGAAAAAAATTAAAATATACCTATTGGGAGATGGATTCCTAATAAAAAGTTTCCAAATGCCAAGTAGCTCCTCTCCTTGTAGATCTTGACCTCCTTCTCCTTGCTCCTTGCTCCTTGCTTCCTTTTTGTAGATCCTTGATGTATAAGCCTCAATAAATAATTTGGAAAGTGATTGGTGAAGAATTGATGAGGGAATGGAGGGAATTGGAAGAGAGAAATTGTAGATCTAAGAATTTGAGAATTGGTAAAATAAAATAAGCACTCTCTCTCTTCATAGGTGGCCGACCATGTACCCCTCGCCCAAGCTATGTGAAATGTCTCAATTATCCCTTCGAGCCTCTCATGAAGAAATTAATTAGGGAGGGAAGGTTCTAGTCTAATAGTTTCACTAATTAATCCAACCTCCTAATCCGTGGGCCTAATTCATGGGCTCAAACTAAACTCATCCAAAATGTTGGGTTCATGCATTCTAATAAATGGGTTTGGTCCACTACACAAGTCTAAAATAAATCTATAACTAGCAATAAATAAGTAATACAATAATTAATTAATCATGCATGTACAAATATTAAATACAATTAATCCTAAAATAAATATTACCCATATTAATTACCAAACTACCCTTGAATAAAAAAGTGAGGGTGACATTACTAATGGCAGAGGTATGATCGTTTGTCTCTATGTAGATGACATGCTAATCCTAGGTATAGATCTGGAATGTGTCACAGAGATAAAAAAGTTTCTCTCGTCCAATTTCAAAGTAAAGGACATGGAAGAAGCTGATGTTATCCCGAGGATAAATATCATCCGCACAAAAGATATGATTTCTCTATCACAAGCTCACTACATAGAGAAGATAATCACATGCTATAGATATCAGGATCTTACAGGAATCGATACTCTATTTCTATGTGACAAGAAGCTGAAGCCAAATCGAGAGGAAAGCGTAAGACAATCAGAGTACTTAAGCATCATCGAAAGCTTTATATATGCTACAAGTGCCACCATGCCTGACATAGCTTTTGCTGTGGGTATGCTGAGTCAGATCATGAATAATTCAAGCATTGAATACTGGAAATTTGTGAAGAGAATCATAAGATATCAAGATCAAGCAGTCTAAGCCGACCGAAAGCTCAAGAGGACTCATAGGTATGCATTATACTACAATGGCTATCCAGCGATAGTAGAAGGCTTCAGAGATGCAATTTGGTGCTCAGAAGAAGAGAGTGAAAGGTCTATAGGAGGATACATCTTCTTCATGGATGGGGCTCCTATATCGTGGAAGTCGAAGAAGAAAACTTTGCTCTCTCACTCATCGATGGAGTCTAAGTTCTATGTATTGGCAGTTGTAGGGGATAAAATATGATGGCTTCGAGAGCTCTTGTATGATCTTTCACTAGTTGGTATGCAGATTCTGGCTGTACCGATCTACTATGACAACCAGGCGACTGTAGCGGTAGCATCAAATAATCTCTTCAATAGCAAAAAAAGGTATGTACGACTTTGTCACAGAGTACTGCATGACTGCATCAAAGGAGGTATCATTGTGGTGGTTAATATTCAGAGCCAGGAGAATCTGGCACATCCGGTTACCAAAGGCCTCAAGCGCTAGCTGGTTGAGGAGACAAAAAATGGGCTTGAAGGTATGCTGATATTATGTCTTTGTAATTCTACCATAGAGTTTTATGTTATTAGTTCAAAGAGAAATCTACTAGGCATCTAACTCTTGGTTCAAAGAAGGACCATTGACTGGGAGAATATCATGTACAATTGATGGTCCTTCAGAACATATGTGGTCCTTTGGGACACAGTTGTGATTGGATCCCGAAACCTCTTGTAGGCAACTATAGTGGAGATGAATAGAATAAAAAATACAATATAGAAATTGTCACTCCCCTATCCCGTATAATCAGAATATACTCAAGTTGGCGCACTTTTTGTGTATTTTTATTTTTTGGCGCACTTTGAGTATACTTCAAGCGTACGGATGAATGGAGCTTGGCGCACATTGGCTAAATATCGAGTGTGTGGTGGTGGTCGTTAAGGCGTGTAGCTTGGATTGGTTGGAGAGATCTGAGGATTCACCATCAACCCCTTACCTATATATATCCTTGTTCTCTCTCTCTTCACTTGTTCATTTTTTCTTATTTTGCTCCTGGTTTCTCCATAGGCAAGTACATCTTACAAATATAAATAAACATAATCGGCTATAGTTTTATTCTTAGTATTTGTTTGCTGTAATTAGTTTCTAGTAATGTTCTGATTATAGTTAGTTCTTGGAGTTTTCAGATTTGAGGTTGTTAATAATATACATCTTGATATTATTCTGAGGGTTTTCATGAGTATATTTTCCTAGGGAATAATCCCCAAAAATAAGATCTTTTCAAAAGATGTTGTTTCCTGATTTTGAGCTTAGGATTTTCCTTGATTCTTTTGGTTCTCTTTGCTTGAGAAAAGAGAGCACTATCATAGTCTCGAGCTTGAGCTCTGAGTGCATCAATAGTGGGTTTGTTGGAGAAGAAAAACAGTGACAAAAAGTACACATAATAATTTGCATCCTGGGTGCATGTTGAGTGTGACCCGCATTCCATAACTCGTGCGTACTTTAAGAGTACTTCCAATTCCTCGCAAAAGTATGTTAAGAGAAAGAATTCTTGGAAAAAAATCCTTCTTTATGCATTTTTGAAGACTTTAGCCTCTTGCACACAATTGATGTACTAACGAACGAACCAAGCAATAGTGCACCAGGATACCTTTCTTCGCACTTTATCAACTTCCTATTAGTTGGCGCACTTTTACAGGCCGATGCACAATTTTTACTTTGTGCATTAAACTATCGAAAGTGTGTCACCCTTATATATATGGCATTTGGCGCACTTTTGATGGATTAATAATCTGGTGCACTTTTAACTCTTGGCACATTCTTGTTCGGTTCGGCCTTGATAAGCTAGCCTTGACTTTGGCACTTCTCAATTGCCAAGGCCCTATGCTTTTATGCCCTCGATTTTTGTGCCCTCGACTGTCGTGCCGCCTGGGGACTCATGTTTTATTTTGTAGTTATTTTGAATTTGTATAGCATTCCGCATCTTCCTGCTGCTCTATTATCGATTTTGTGCGCCAGTTTACTTGCATGTGTAGAGTGCGCCTATCCCAAATTCTCCAATTTTGTGTGCCATATTATAGACTTTTGCACCATGACTTTTGTGACTTAGTATTATAGGTTTGTGTACCATTGAGTTGCCTGCTTGCGCATTCTGTGCACCACTATTCCTGAATAGCCTATTTGGCACTTGCAAAGTGCACCGACCCAGGACTTCTTGTGATTGATTATGCATGCATAGGTCCTATTGTGCATTTAATGCCTATTCTAGATTAGTTGAGCTTGACCATTATTGATGATCTATGATCCTATAACTTGAGGAATTAATGAGGCCTTCATGACCGTGACTCGATTATATGAGATATTAAATTTCTAATTAATTATGACTCCCGACTTCATCAAAATATAATTCATGTGACCAACTAATAGGTTGGGTACCCTGACTTGGTTATCATATCTGTGCTGATACACTTTCCTGCTCGTTTGTTTATAATGGCTTATTGTACACTGAGTGTGGGTCATTGGCCAACATGTACACAGAACGTGACATGATAATTCTTGCTCGGTGCATAATATTATATTTCTGAATTCTTGGCACGAAAATGATAATGGGTTAGAACTATAGCGTGGCTAGGTTATTGTTTATTTGAATGTGGCATCCACATTAGGGTAAATCTATACTTGACTCATAATAAAAAAAAATAGATTCGTATCAAATATGCTCGTATTCTGTACGACATCATCAAGAGGAATTTCCTATGGACACGATAGAGAATCCCATATCACTATAGGGTTAATTAGGTAACATAAAAGATGATTATAACATAGGGAGGGAACGACATCCTGAGATCGTGCATGATGGGATGCTCCGTGATAATATTTATGGTGTGCAAGGCTGGCCACCACGAATATTATATACCATCCACATGTAGTAGAGTGCAATATTCGACTTTTTATATTTAAACCAAGCCAACATTTTTCTAATAGGAAGATTGGAACATTTACTAATTTATCAGTGTAGTAGCCCTGTAGGGAACTGGTGCGATCCTGCTTACCTGCCTGTATAATATTGACTCGGTTAGCCTTGCTCGACATGGCACAATATGAGGATGCTTATTATTATTATTATTATTATTATTATTATTATTATTATTATTATTATTATTATTATATTTAGGATAATCCTAGACTCCACATAACAAGTCGTAACATTGTTTGGCCGTTCTAACCTGACTTGGTTATAATTTTAACTCTGCTAGTATCTTAGGGACATGTATTATCCTAGTATGGTATTCAACTTCTCTCCTTGTTTGGTTGGGGAGTTGGGTCATTATGCTATAATAGAATATGGACTGACCTATGACACCGAATTCTAGATTTGCCATAATCATGGGACATGCCTTATCTTGGGTGGCATGATATTTTTTGTCCTTATTTGGTGAATGAATGTCATGTTATCCCAAAGATAAGGCATTCGCCAATGATTCTTGGCTCTTGCACTATATGCTTGATCTGGTTTTTGTTTCTTTATTTGTGCTTCCTTATGGTACTTTCTATTTGGGGTCTAACTCCACTGGTTTTATATAGTCAGGTTTAGAGCCTGCACCAGAGGATCCAGATTATCCCCCTCATGATGACGCACACCAGACGGATGGTCGCTGAAGGGCACGAGTGGGTTTCTTGATCACTGCTCGTATTGTACATTCTTCTACTTTGGGTGTTTAGCTACAAGCACTTGTTAGCCAGATTCTTTGTACATCAGTTCATTTCTACATAACTGTAACATAATCAGACTACAACTGATCTCAGTTGTATAACTATTGACACTCTACTAGGCTAATATTTTGATTCCAAGATTCCTATAACATTTTGATGGAGCATTTGGGATGCCTTACGACTTTATCTTACATGTTTATGTTATTCTTACTTGCTTGAATGATTGATTCATAGTTTTTCTGAGACCCTAGGAGACTTGATTGTAGCATACACCCCTTATCTTTCTACAGTCGTGACCTCCGTACGACGTTCTATACCTTGTACGAGGGAGATGACCATGTCCGTCTTCGTATTCCGATGCTAGGGCGTGACAATAATGCTAATGACTAATTAATAGATTTAGCAAGTTAATAATTAGAGTATAAGAAGTCATAAATGTAAACACAATGATGTATCCTAGTATCTTTCGTGAAGGCAGTCAAATTTTAAAATTTTTTGTCTGAATTTAATCCACTATTGAATAATAGCATACACTACGAGCTTTGATCCGAAGTTTTTGTCGACTTCTTAGGACCACATGCTTTGATCTGAAGGGCACACCGACTTCAAACACTTGAATGAAAGTAACTTGGAAACCAAGATTTATAACTCTAGCAAACTTATAATCGGAACCACGTTGGCACTAGAAGGCTGGGGAGTTGATCTTGGGAATGAAAATGATGAATAGTTCTGAATAGGCAAGTGAATGAATGAGTGAATAAGAATGGAGGATTCAATGTCTATTTATAGTAATTATGGGGATCAAATTCGGCCCGAATTCGTTGTCTTAACATTCATAAATCTGAATGTTGGATCCCTGATATTCAGGAAGAATATTGGAATGAAACATTGGCAACTATATCAACTAGGACCGAATTTGGCTTGAGTTTAGCTGGCCTTGTTCCATAATAGTTTGGGTTTAGGTCAAGTTTATTTTTGTGGACTAGGATGGTTTAGGTTGGGTTTGAGGTTCCTAGTGCCAACACGACCCAATGTACACTTGGTCCTATAAAAGAAACAAAAAAATACATAATAAATATAAAAATTACAATGATCACAGTGTCGTATCCTGAGATGAATATATCAAGCTTGTGTTCAATCTTCATGTCTTCATGTGCTGTATTTATTGAGCTACGTTGCACCAAGTCATATTGAGACATGGTTGGTCGAATATCAAAATTAGTTTGGTTATTGACTGGTTGGGCCAACAATCTCCTCCATTTTAATATTTGACAAACCATGATCGATACGCAAGATAGACAACTAGTGTGACGCTCCCCCGCAATTTGTGAGCAACATTTGGTGCATGATGTAATGGTTGTTCTCATCTCCTCGTCGTTTTGTACAACCGACATTACTTAAAAGAATGCTGAGCAACATATCAATGTATTAATTATTCTCCCCTTTGTCAAAGTAGCAGCAATGGTACGACTCTCCCATAACCAAGTAGACATGGAAAACATATGAGTTAGAGAAAACCATGATATATATTACAAAAATAGATAAGATCACCACATAAGAGACATAAAATAGATAGTGACATAGATGGAATCATAATTATCACCACAGTAGTATACCATAAAGAAACAAAATACCACAAAGTTTTGCAACATAGAGTGCGATACAAAAAATAAAGAGTACCGAGTCCTATAATGAAAATGCTAAATCATGAGAAAGCAACATCTAAGACATGAAAACAACTGCTGAATAAAGAAAACTACTATAACATCAAATCAACTACAATAATACTAAGTCTCCAAGCCGGGACCACCAAGAGGGCTAGTCCTTATCATTATTGTCCTGAGCAGCAAGAGCAGATCGGGGATCACCACAATCATAGTAAACTCTAGTAGGGTCCCGATGATGCAAAGCGATGGGGTTATCAATGCGATAGCCTATGCGAGATGGATCACAAATCATTGGCTATAAGGCCAGTCGGGTTATTGGCTAGACTATATTGTATATCGTGAATATAATTGGCTTTAGCAATAGACCTAATAGATGAATAGTAGTCGATGATGTGAAGATGGTCAAGCATCCTGGCCTGAAGGGAGTCTAAGGTAACATGAGGTGGAGGAGGTGTACCAACAGTAGAGTCAGAAGCAGATGAATTAGAATTAGCAGGTAGCTCTTGAGGAGCAGGAGTTGCAGTCCTACGAGCCTTCTTTAAGTATGAAGAAGCGAGATCGTAATGACAGTATCACGACCCGCATCTGGCTGATCGGGGCACGAGTATGTAGGTACATTCAGCCTACACCACAGTATCGATGGTAGAATGATGTCTAGTCCTCCAATATAAATTATAAGTCCAATATTACCATTATGTACTCATCACATAATGTTAAAGGTAGACATGAAACAAGGAAATAAAAATGCTAATACAATATCATCCAAAATCATAATTTTAGAATCCACAAATGTTTGTACAAACCAAGTGATGTCCCGAAGACAAATTCGGCCATAATAAAAGGAAATAAAACTAGTGGAAGATAAGAAAATAGATAAATGCCAATCTAGATCCCTCCAAGTGTTACCTCATGGTCCAAGGCGCATAAACGGTCTTAACTAAAACATTGTCCGAAGGTTCAAATGTGTGTGGCACAATAATTCCTAAAATTTTCTATGCATCCAGTCAGGATTGGAGCAAGTACTGTTACAGGTACGAAAGTACACAATACACTATAAATCTATCACAATGAGTACTGTAAACTCCCTCGACCAGATTTCAATATTTTAAAATTATTTTTAGCTAATTAGAATTATTGCAACTTTTTTAAATTTATTTTGCTTACATATCCTATTGATTTGTGCACCTGTCCATCACCTCAATATTTAGAGCATTACCCTGACTGTTATCCCTAAACGAAGTTCACATACCCCTGCTAGACAGACCAGTCTACTATCCTGCACTTTGTGCAACTTACAAATGTGCAGGTATGAGCTTCGTTTTAGATGCACAAATATTGTTACAAACGTACGTATTTATTTCCTATTTAATTTCCTGCTCTATACCCATCTCTGTTCCAATAGAGATTTGAGGCCCAACCTGCACCTGTTTTACCCAAACAAAAATACGTTATTATTCTACATTTAGTATATTAACACCGTAATAAAATTATGGCCATACCTGCCTCTAAATAATTAGTGAATACCGTGCGCAGTATTTATTAATTAATAAATACGGTGACCCGTATCACCCAGAAACCAGGCCCAGCCCCTGCCCAGGCTCACCCCCACCCCCTCAGGACCCTCCCACAGCTTTCCCTCTCAATTCTGTGCTTTTTAGCATTTTTAGGAATAAGGTGTTTTTATCAGACAAATTGCGTAATTACACAATTTCTCAATTTTAGGACCTTTATGTAATTTATGAAATTGTAGGGGTTTTTTTGCAAATTTTCAGTGTGAGGTGTCAACACCTCATTGGCCGGTGAACGTACACCGTCTATTTGGACATGGGACCCACCCAAAATATCAGCCAAAATATCCAAAGATATTTTAAATATGAAAACCCCAAAATACCCCTAAGGTATTAACTAATTACCAAAGTACCATTGACCTAAACTCTATTTAAACTGACCCTCCCATTCCCGAAACCCTACACCACCACCCTCAGCCCATCCCCGGCCACCGGACCTCTGTCGAACCCTTTGCCACCTCCCCGGCCTTCCCTCCGACCACCGCAGCTCCGCCTTGGCAACCGCCGGTGCAGCCTAGAGCTCCCACAGAGACAACCAGACCACCAACCCTAACAGCTATCTCCAACACCCGACCTCCCCCAGCACCGCCTCCGGCCGTCGTGGACCACCGCCACCACCCCCAATCGCTCCGCCCTGACCTCCTCTACCGAACTGACCCGCCACCACCGCCCCAAGACGCCCACCCCGGCCGCCATCACCCCCGCAACGCCTCCACCCTCACCCACACCAGCACCGCCTCCCCCATCCCGACCGCCTCCAACCACCACCACAGCCACCCCTGACCTTTGCCACCACCACCAGACTCTTCGCCACCCTCTCCTCCGCCGACTCGTCCGCCTGCACGTGCCGCCCCCGCCAACACCTGCGGCGTTGCAACCCCTGCAAGCTGTAACACCCCGTTCTGCTCAAGCGGACTGCCGTCTCAAACGGTAATAGTGCAGTTGTCCCGACCCACTTTGCCTCAAACAAGAAGCAAAGGATATCCAGACTTGCCCCTACAGGAATCCGACTTAGGCTTTCAGAGGCTCGCTCAGACGTATCGCTCTACCGAGGCGAATCATCGCTAAGGTGGGTGGCTACGGTAAACTTGTCTTTGCTTAGCCAGCACACATAAAATCTAGAATATTTATGCTAGTCGCTAGGTGATTCACCCCCTGCATGCTAATAAATCCAACGCACCTAGCTAAGGGAATAATCCCAACTTGTATTGCTTGCTAGAACATAGAAATAAAATACTGCTTATAATCAGACCCCCGTATGCTAATTCCCTTAACGGTTTCACTTCTCAGCTTACCTTCGGGTTCGAGCAACGTGCCTGCCTATGTTCCTTAGAAACACATGCTTGTCTGCTTGAATGTTGCCTTGTTTTCTTCCAACTCCGGGAGACTACCAAGTAGTCTTTTCGTGCATGTTTGACCCTGCAAGTATCCGGGACCGTTAGGTCACCAAGGCAGCCCCGAACCAGGGGAATGCATCAAGACAAGTTATTGTACAGAACCAAGATTTAAGTATCCTGTATACTCGTGTACTCGTGTTCCCGTGCACTCGTGTTCTCGTGTTCTAGTGCATGCTTGTTCTCGTGTATCTCGTGTAATCGTGTTGCCTGAGATTGGTCAAATAAATTGTGTTGCGGTCAAATAAATCGTGTTGCCTGAGATTAGTTAAATTGTGTTGCCTGAGATTGGTTAACCCTGACTTGCATGTCGCAGACTAGTTCCACGGACGGTCACCGGGGCACTGGGGCCGATCCGGTCCGGATGGAGCTCGTGTGTAGTCTCGTGTGCAGGGAGGATAGCTTGTAACGCATCGTGTTCGTGTGCCTCGTGTACAAGCATAGCATGCTATCCTTGTCCTCGACTACGTCCATAATGGCTTTGCCAGCGACCGTGTTCATATAGATAAGTCATCCGCGTGTGAGTCACTGCATCGCATCAAGAACAACTTAACACCTGAACGATCATGTTAAAACGACCCTCATATTTGCATATGCTATGCCTCCTGAATGTTATACTTGCTCGTGCTTAAAATAACAAGTTTGTCTCAATGTTTGCCTTGGACAGGGAAGGAGATGGTAAGTTGGTAAGTCTCGCCGTGTTTTCTCTAACATCGTATGGCGCACTGCCCGACACGTTAGGCTATTCTATGTTTACATAAAACTGATCCTAAGGCAACTAGAAAGACAACTTAATAGTTGTGCACGAAACCTGTATTACGTGTTTGGATTTGTCGAACGGGCGAGTAGCTTCCCCACCAGTGCATTCAATGTACTGATAATCCACCAGTTTGTATGCAGGGTGCGGGAAAACCTCATTCGGTGCGGACGCCTCCTTCGTGCGTGCTAAGGCCAGGAGTTTCCTCTGAAGCCTTGCAATGGTGCGTCCGGAACTGAAGCACATATACAAGACATAATGTTGGAGCGTCGCCTGACCATCGCCTGTACAATCATTCCATAATTGTAGCCACTTGGCACGCTTTTACTGTTTCAGAGAGAGAGGCTTGAGCGACTTGTAATCTCGGCTATACGCTTCCTGTAACACTTTATATCAATAAAAGAGTTGCTTTACTTCAACTTGTGTTTCAATGCTTCCGCTATATTTGTCGACTCAGTGAACCTGTTATCGAATCGCTATGCGTTCATGACTCCGCTACACTCGGACAATCTGTGCGACTCTGTGGCTTAGAACTCTTACCGCCAGCCAATGAACCATGGCCTTGCACGGGCATGGCTCACGCTCGTGCGGCATCACGCCCGGATGGGTTAAGCGATTGTTACACGGGAGCGTTGGCGAGGGTGATTCCCACCTAAGCGGGAACAGCCGATTGCCTGCGGGAGATCGGGACGTGACATGTTGGTATCAGAGCCTGTTTTTTACGCCTTTGGACTTCGATTCGATATCTCTGTTTCGAAAGCTCGTTCGTGGCTTATGTGCATGCTCTCTCTCAATGCCTCGATGGGATGTTCCAACAATAAGTCTAAATACTTTCAAAATGTGTTTTGAATGATATGATTGCTTGTCTGGTTGTATGCTGCGAGTGGCCTTTGTGCCAACCTGTGCGAACCCTTGAGAGTATCGCTAGTAGCTTGTCCGATTTTCACTAACCCTAAGTTTGGTTGAATGCATCTATTCGAGGGACGCCTTGAACTAGTGCACCATCCAAGACTTAGGAAAAGGTGAAACTCGAGTGCTAAGACTTCGCTATCACTGAGCTAGTTGACGTGTTCACGCTAGAAGTGCACTTCGAAAGTGCGCACGATCCAGTCTAAGCGATATGCTGATTTTGATGCTTGTGCAAGTAAATATCCAATGAACAAGTGCAACGACTTGTCTAGGATTGCCTCAACCCTAGATCACTGCTTGTCCTTAGTAAGTCTCGAGGACGAGACTTTTTCTAAGTTGGGTAGGATGTAACACCCCGTTCTGCTCAAGCGGACTGCCGTCTCAAACGGCAATAGTGCAGTTGTCCCGACCCGCTTTGCCTCAAACAAGAAGCAAAGGATATCCAGACTTGCCCCTACAGGAATCTGGCTTAGGCTTTCAGAGGCTCGCTCAGACGTATCGCTCTACCGAGGCGAATCATCGCTAAGGTGGGTGGTTACGGTGAACTTGTCTTTGCTTAGCCAGCACACATAAAATCTGGAATATTTATGCTAGTCGCTAGGTGATTCACCCCCAGCATGCTAATAAATCCAATGCACCTAGCTAAGAGAATAATCCCAACTTGTATTGCTTGCTAGAACATGGAAATGAAACACTGATTATAATCAGACCCCCGCATGCTAAGTCCCTTAACGGTTTCACTTCTCAGCTTACCTTCGGGTCCGAGCAACGTGCTTGCCTATGTTCCTTAGAAACGCATGCTTGTCTGCTTGAATGTTGCCTTGTTTTTATCCAACTCCGGGAGACTACCAAGTAGTCTTTCCGTGCATGTTTGACCCTACAAGTATCCGGGACCGTTAGGTCACCAAGGCAGCCCCGAACCAGGGGAAAGCATCAAGACATGTTATTGTACAGAACCAAGATTCAAGTATCCCGTATACTCATGTACTCGTGTTCCCGTGCACTCGTGTTCTCGTGTTCTAGTGCACACGTGTTCTCGTATATCTCGTGTAATCGTGTTGCCTGAGATTGGTCAAATAAATCGTGTTGCCTGAGATTGGTCAAATAAATCGTGCTGCCTGAGATTGGTTAAATTGTGTTGCCTGAGATTGGTTAACCCTGACTTGCATGTCGCGGACTAGTTCCACGGACGGTCACCGGGGCACTGGGGCCGATCCGGTCCGGATGGAGCTCGTGTGTAGTCTCGTGTGCAGGGAGAATAGCTTGCAACGCATCGTATTCGTGTGCCTCGTGTACACGCGTAGCATGCTATCCTTGTCCTCGACTACGTCCATAATGGCTTTGCCAGCGACCGTGTTCATATAGATAAGTCATCCTCGCTTAGCGGCTATCCGCGTGCGAGTCACTGCATCGCATTAAGAACAACTAAACACCTGAACGATCATGTTAAAACGACCCTCATGTTTGCATATGCTATGCCTCATGAATGTTATACTTGCTCGTGCTTAAAATAACAAGTTTGCCTCAATGTTTGCCTTGGACAGGGAAGGAGATGGTAAGTTGGTAAGTCTCGCCGTGTTTCCTCTAACATCGCACGGTGCACTGCCCGACACGTTAGGCTATTCTATGTTTGCATGAAACTGATCCGAAGGCAACTAGAAAGACAACTTAATAGTTGTGCACGAAACCTGTATTACGTGTTTGGATTTGTCGAGCGGACGAGTAGCTTCTCCACCAGTGCATTCAATGTACTGATAATCCACCAGTTTGTATGCAGGGTACGGGAGAACCTCGTTCGGTGCGGACGCCTCCTTCGTGCGTTCTAAGGCCAGGAGTTTCCTCTGAAGCCTTGCAACGGTGCATCCGAAACTGAAGAACATATACAAGACATAATGTTGGAGCGTCGCCTGACCATCGCTTGTACAATCATTCCACAATTGTAGCCACTTGGCACGCTTTTACTGTTTCAGAGAGAGAGGCTTGAGCGACTTGTAATCTCGGCTATACGTCGCCTGTAACACTTCATATCAATAAAAGAGTTGATTTACTTCAACTTGTGTTTCAATGCTTCCGCTATATTTGTCGACTCAGTGAACCTGTTATCGAATCGTTATACGTTCATGACTCCGCTGCACTCGGACAATCTGTGCGACTCTGTGGCTTAGAACTCTTACTGCCAGCCAATGAACCATGGCCTTGCACGGGCGTGACTCACGCTCGTGCGGCATCACGCCCGGATGGGTTAAGCAATCTTTCCGCGGGACGCTGGCAAGGGTGATTCCCGCCTAAGCGGGAACGGCCGATTGCCTGCGGGAGATCGGGGTGTGACACAAGCTATCGCTGTTGCTGTCACTGCTGGCAGTAGCTGCTGCTGTGATCGTCCCTCCGGCCAGCCGCCGCCTCCTCCGCCGTCGTCCTCCCGCCGGCGGCAAGCCGTGGGCCCCCCTGCTGACCTGTCAGGTATAATACCCTCTAAATACGTATATACATAGTAATTTATATATGTATGTATATATGTATATATATATATATTAATATATATATTAATATATATTATTATACATATTTAATTATATATTAAATATTATATAATACTGTATACAGTATATGTATACAGTATTATACTATTATATAATATGTATATATATGTATTTTTTTATTTATATATATATATATGTATATCTATATATATATGGTATTATATATATATATTTATATATATTATATGGTATTCTATATAATTTTATATATTATATATAATAATAATAATAATTATTATAGTATATACAGTATATATATATATGTATATATTAAATTATATATTATAAATATATATATGTATTTTTTCCTTTATATATATATATATATATATATATATATATATATATATATATATATATATATATATATATATATTTATGTCTATATAATTATATATATTATATATAATAATTATTATTATTATTAATACAGAATAATACAGTATATATATGTATATATTATATATTATAAATATGTATATATGTATGTATTTTTGCATTCTTTTTATAATATATATATATATATATATATATATATATATATATATATATATATATATATATATATATATATATATATATATATATATATATATATATATATATATATATATATATATATATATATATATGGTAATATATATATAAATTATATATTATATAATTATATTGTGATTTATTATATATATAATCAGTATATATATATTTATATATATAGTATACTATTACATATATTATATATATTTTATTTTTCTTATATATATATACATATATTTATATATATGTATATAGTTATATGTATTGTATTATATATATGTACTTTATTTATATATATATATATATATATATATATATATATATATATACATTATTATATAGATGTATATATATTATTTATTATATATATACTAGTATATACGCACGTGCGTTGCACGTATTTCATATTACTTGAAAAAAATAGTTTATTAAAAGCGCAACCAACAATTTCTTAATTTTATTATAGGTGGAAATATAATAGCCAGGAGCATGAAAGTTGGAGAAATTAAATGACGAGAATATAAAAGGTTTCTCTTATCTCTTAGGTTCATGTGCCTACTTTGCATGTATGCTTTATTAACTTTTGTTTTATTCTCCAAACTACCTACTTTGCATGCATGCATATCTTTGTTTTATTAACTATCATTTTCCAAGTTGTCTCATGCATGCATACATACATTTAATACATATTTAATTACTGTTTTCAATGAAGGGTATTTTTGGAATGAAAATTTTTTACGGTGAAGCCTAGTTTTGACATTATATAGTAGATATATATATATATATATATATATATATATATATATATATATTCAAAGATTATATATATTTATATATAAATATATATGTATTTTATATATATTTTTGCACATAAATAGTATATAAGTATGTATATATATGTATATGAATATATATTATGTATTATATTATATTATATTATATTATATTATTATTATTATTATTATATAAGCTATATATATGTATATATATATATATATATATTTCTATGTATTTATTATATATATGTATATTCTTATATATATAAAAATAAGTATTTAAGTACATAAAATACGTGTATAATATATATATTTTATTATTTATTTCCTTGCACTTGATTATATATTTATATTTATGTATAATTGAAGTATATAAATGCTATACATAACTATATTATATATTATTATTATTATTATAAATACATATATCATTAAATGTATATATATGTATATTTATATATGTATATATATATATATATATATATATATATATATATATATATATATATATATATATATATATATATATATATATATATATGCCTTTTTACCATTATTTATAGATGTATATATATATATGTTTATATAAGTACTATTATATATATGTATATATGAATATTTACATAAGCTATTACATATAGAGATATACATATATTTATCTAAGTATATAAATATTATGTTTATATATATATATATATATATATATATATATATATATATATATATATACTTTAAACATGTATATATGTATTATATATGTATTAATTATAAATATATATATTGTGCCTTTTAATTATACTTAAGCAAATATATACTATATTATTTAATGTACGCATTTTAAATGTTAAATTTACGAACCCTGTATGTTCTGAACAGAGTACATCTACGACACAGTCAGTGACCCCAGGTCACAGGACCCCTCAGACTTGACTACAAGTACCGGTCTTTGGCACGCCCAGCTCAGAGAAGTAGGCAAGTATACCTTGCCAAGTTTTTACTGTTTAATTATTAACTTTTGAATGTTATTGTTAATAAATTTACATATAACAGTATGTATCTGAGACTGCCTCGGGTACCATCAACAAGTACGTTGACAAGTAGTATAACTAACTTAGTCCTTAGCAGACTTATCTGGCAACTGTGAGGGTATCCTAATACCCTGACACGGGTACACGCTGTAATGCCCCGTTCCCCCTATTCGGGGAGCGCGGCCAAGGAATACTTACGACCGTCCGAACGGGACAGATTGAATTAAGATCCTTTCCTCGTTATGGATTGGTTTCTTCGGAATCAGGTCCCATATACGACGGACTGTGCCTCGAGGATGGACTCGGCGGCAGAGTCGAGAGGGGCCTTTTCGTTGCGTTGGTTTCTTGTCCGTTTTCGTGCCGCTTGGATGCTTTCTTGTTGGTTTTATGACTTGCGTTTTCTTGAACGGTTTCAATGGATTTCATTGCTTTCGTTCTTAGGATTTCGCATTTCGTATCGACCCTTGGAGACCGAGGCAGGAGGTATTGATCATCCGTTGGTGCGTGCAGGTGATCGTGTAGACGACGCGCGAGCGGAGTCTTAGGGACCTCTCCTTCTTCTTCCTATTCAACAAACTTGTGAGTGGCTCTATTTCGATAAGCACCTTCTTTCCAAGGGCTCCGTTCATAATAAAACTGACTCAGTTGGGCATTCAATCAAACGATACCAATTAAGTAACAAGTTGGATAACAAGATAAAGATAAGAAGTAGGCTTGGAACACCCATTGCTTGTCATACAAACCTTGCATAAATTTATTGATGCATGCATGTTCGTTGGGTGTTTAATGGGTTGGTATCTACTGATAGTTCAAAGTATTCTTCTATAAACTGCTGCATGTTATTTCATATAACTGTTGGTTGATTATGATAGTACAGTAAAGCAGTTTCATACATGATGTTCTTTAAATGGCTAGTAGGTAAATCTATGAGGTAGAGTCATAGAAATGGTCATGGGAATTCTTGTGCACAAGGGATCCAGGTTCCTGCGAGCGGTTCCGGGGCACCGGGCCGTCTCGACCCGGACGGAATCTACTTTCTTAGTCCTGGGAGCGGGGAATTGTAGCGGGGCTAGCTACCCGCGCTGCAAGCGTCGCCGCCAGCCCAGACTAAACCCATGATGGCTCCTAAACATCAAGAGAAAGATGTTGTGTATATTTAAACTGTGCAGACTAACTATGTCTTCGTGACAGGGAAGGCTATGGTAAGTTGTACAGGTGGTTCAGACGGGACAGGTAAAGTCACCGAACGGTGGCATGTGAAGTTATATTATTTTGTTCTTGCATACCTGCTAAATGAAATCGGAACTAGGCAAGAATAGAAACCCATCTAAGCAAATAATTGTAGCATACTCATTAGATCATATCTCTTGAGCTTGGTAAAGTTGAGCAGCTAGCCTTCACCAGTACTTTCCGAAGTACTGACCCTCGTTGTAGCAGGTTCCCCGGCGCAAGGCGACGTGGCGAGGAACTGAAGCTCACTCCGAACTTTTGGGATCCTTGGCGGTTCGTAGCCAAGACTTTTGGAGGCTCAAGCTAGAAGCCTTTCACTCTCTCCGTTGCTGAATATCGCTAAGGCGATGGTGCTTACTCGCACCCAAGGTGGATTTTCTGTTTTTGAATCTATGTAAAGGGACATAATGTATGGATCGGCTATCTCATTTTGCGTCCAAGTCTGTAAGCCCGTGGGCATTTTATACTTTTGAGTCAAGCAATGTAAAAAGATGTTCATTATGAATAAAAGAGAAACTTTTCTATGCCTCAACCTTGTGTTATCTTATATGTCCACTCTCTGCATTGTTCTAAAGAATATCCTTATGCCTAAGGCCTTGTGCACGCGCGTCCTACGCGTGCACGGCATCACGCCCGGGGGACGATTATCGAATAGCCGAAATCGGGGCGTGACATATTGGTATCAGAGCATGCTTCAGATCCTTTGATCTCACAAGAAAGTTTCTAAAGAGGACCTTGTTCCTTTCGAGTAGACCCTTGAAATCGCTTGGCCAAAATGAGATACGTTCCATACAGTGAGTCCATAATATACCTTGAGACTAATACAAGTTACTTTCCTTTCAAGGAACGACTTCCGAGCCGGGTGCACAAGCGCAGATGGTGGCGCAAGTGCAAGCGAGTAGTTCAGGCACCTCGGGCAGCTCTGGGAGTCCAGCTGCCGCACCCTCTGCCGATCCGTTCGAACGAATGATGCGTTTGATGGAGACGCAGCAGAAACAAGCTGAACTACGGCAGAGTCAGTTTGAGTCACGGATTGAAGCCCAATTCGTGGAGCAGTGACTTCAGGCAGATACACAGCAGAAGCAGATGAATAGCCTGCAAACAATGGTGACGAATATGGTCGCCAACAATCATTCTGCATCCGCCCCCGCAACCGTGCCTATAGTTGCTGAAGCCACCGGACCGCAGAATTCTCAGGGTACCTTACCCTTAGGCGAGAACGGGTCAATCGTCTCAATATCAGAATTCAAGAAGATGTGCCGTGCTACGTTTAAAGGCACCGAGGACCCTTCCTTAGCGATGGACTGGCTGGTCGAGTTGGAGGACCACTTCGAAGCGCTGTGCCTAGACGAGACCAAGAAGGTAGCGTGTGCTCAGCTTCAGCTCCGACAAAATGCACATGATTGGTGGGATGTGCACAAGCAAGCTATTTTGAGTGAAGGTGGCACAACGGCTATCTCCTGGTCCGTGTTTCGCAAGGCCTTCGTGGAGGAATACCTTCCACCAGCCGTCCGTCGCGAAAAGGAAGACGAGTTTGCCCTACTGAAGCAGGGGGACATGACGGTACGTCAATACGCTTCAGAGTTCAACCGACTTGCAAAGTTTGCCAAGTCTCAGCTCGCCGATGCCGAAAGTCGTGCCAGAAAGTTTGAGCTCGGACTACGACCTTCTATCCGTGCTCACGTCGTAGTGACTCAATATCGTACCATGCGGGAGTCCCTGAATCATGCACTGTCCCTAGAGTCGCAGTATCCTCCAGTTAGCACCGGCGCTGTGCAAAATCACAATCACAAGCGTCCTGCCAACACAGGAGGAAACAACGCGCATAAGTGCCACAATAATAACGGCGGCTCCCAAGACTCGAATCAGGGAAAGAAGCAAGGACAAAAGTGTGCTTACTGCCGCAAGCCAGGACACCACATCAGCGAATGTCGCACGAGCAAGGGAGGATGTTTCAGTTATGGCAAGATGGGCCACATTGCTCGTAATTGTCCAACCCGTTCCAACGATCCGTCTTCACACCGTCCGCAGCAGAATAATGACTCAGCTCAGGGTCAGGGGCAAACTCAACGAGCAAACCAGGCACCGCAAAACGCTCAGGGCCGAGTCTATGCCTTGACTCGGGACGAGGCACTCGCGTCGAACACGACGGTGTCAGGTATATTACTTTTTAATAATGTACCTGCTCGAGTATTGTTTGATTCTGGTGCAACACATAGCTTCATTTCGGCGGATTTTGCCGCCGAACACACATTCCCTATGACACCGCTAGGCTTAAACCTAAGTGTTAGCACTCCTTCGGGAGTAGATCTATCGGCTCGCTTAGTCTGTCGTGAAGGTAACATTTGCATCGGGGGACGGAGATTGTCATTAGATGCGATAGTTCTAGACATAAGGGACTACGATCTTATTCTGGGGATGGATTGGCTCGACGCTTGTTCAGCTACAATCGACTGTGCGAAAAAGGAAGTCGTGTTTCGTTTGCCCGGCGAGACCGAGTTTTGCTTCACGTGCAGTCCTGAGTCGAAAGCGTCGAATGCCTGTATGGTGATCTCAGCAATGTCTGCTCGACGGATGATTCACTCCGGCTGCGAAGGGTACTTAGCGTCCGTTCGAGACACTCGGCAAGATTGCGCAAACGTTGAGTCTATCCCCGTTGTGGCAGATTTTCCTAATGTGTTCCCCGACGAGTTGCCAGGCATGCCGCCCGATCGAGAGACAGAGTTTACTATAGACACGTTCCCAGAAACTCGACCAATTTCCAAGACACCGTATCGAATGGCCCCGGCAGAATTGAAGGAGCTTAAAGTACAGTTGCAAGACTTGCTAGATAAAGGATACATTCGGCCTAGTGTATCTCCGTGGGGTGCCCCAGTACTATTCGTGAAGAAAAAGGATGGCTCGTTGCGGCTCTGCATCGACTATCGAGAATTGAATAAAGCAACCATTCGTAACCAGTATCCTCTTCCAAGAATAGATGATCTTTTCGATCAGTTGCAAGCTGCCACAATATTCTCTAAAATTGACCTCCGTTCGGGCTATCACCAACTAAAGATCAAGCCAGACGATGTGCCAAAGTCAGCTTTCCGAACTCGCTATGGCCATTATGAGTTCCTGGTGATGCCGTTCGGACTAACCAATGCCCCCGCTGCCTTTATGAGTTTAATGAACCTTGTGTTCCGGCCCTACCTCGATAAGTTTGTAGTAGTATTCATCGATGATATCTTGGTGTATTCGAAGAGTGAGGAAGAACATGCAGAGCACTTGCGGACCGTGCTACAAACTCTTCGGGACAACCAGCTATATGCTAAGCTGAGTAAGTGTGAATTCTGGCTAAGTAGTGTATCTTTCCTCGGGCACATCATTTTTGCGGGAGGCATCTCAGTCGATCCGAAGAAGGTGGAGGCCATTGTCGAGTGGAAGCGACCTGCATCCGTTAGCGAGATTCGAAGCTTCCTCGGGCTAGCGGGCTACTACAGACGGTTCGTGAAGGATTTTTCCAAACTTGCATTACCTCTGACTCGCCTCACACAAAAGGGAGTCACGTTTGAGTGGTCCGCCGACTGCGAAGCTTCGTTTAAAGAGTTAAAGCATCGCCTCACCTCTGCCCCGTTACTTGCATTACCAGACGAGATCTCGGGATTCCAAATATTTAGCGACGCGTCCGGACAAGGCTTGGGGTGTGTACTTATGCAGCGAGATCGAGTGATAGCCTATGCCTCCAGGCAACTAAAGAAGCACGAGAAAAATTATCCTACACACGACCTGGAATTGGCGGCAATTGTCTTTGGCCTGAAATTGTGGCGACACTACCTTTATGGAGTGCCTTGCCGAATTTATACTGATCACAAAAGCTTAAAGTACCTATTCACTCAAACGGACCTCAACCTTCGTCAGCGCCGTTGGCTAGAACTGATAAAAGATTATGACTTGACGATAGACTACACGCCTGGAAAAGGGAACGTTGTAGCGGATGCTCTGAGTCGGATCTTCGTTGGGTCTCTGTCAGTCGATCGCAGGTTACGAAGGGACTTAGAAGAGTTGGGCATCGAACTCCGAATCCGATATCGTGGCGCGCGGGTCGCCCAAATGCGATTCGTACCCAACCTAATAGAGCGGGTCACATCTACTCAGAAAGACGACCCTTTCCTAAGGAAGATGCACGAGCAGATTCTAGCGGGGAAGGCAAAGGACTTTGCAGTAGATGAAAATGGAGCGTTGCGGGTGAAGGGAAGGCTATGCGTCTCCGATGATTCAGAACTCAGAAAGGAGATCCTTGCGGAAGCTCATTACGCAGCCTATATGATCCATCCCGGGAGCACGAAGATGTATAAGAACCTCCGAACGACCTTCTGGTGGCACGGCATGAAGAAAGATGTCGCACTCTTTGTGTCCCAATGCATAACTTGTCAAAGGGTGAAAGCAGAGCATCAGAGGCCGGGCGGGGAGATGCAAAATCTTGCTATCCCGGAATGGAAGTGGGAGCACATCTGCATGGATTTTATTGTTGGCCTGCCAAGGACGCAACGGGGGAACGACGCGATCTGGGTTATCGTCGACCGGTTAACCAAGTCTGCACACTTCCTTGCCATTAAAAGTACTTGGAGCGCCGATCGCCTCGCCCAGACCTACCTTGACGAGATAGTCCGGCTGCATGGAGTGCCAGTTTCTATAGTATCAGATCGGGACGGGCGATTCATCTCGCGTTTCTGGGAGAGCCTTCAGCTGGCGATGGGGACCAAGTTGAAGTTTAGCTCAGCCTATCATCCACAAACCGATGGTCAGACGGAACGAGTGAATCAGATACTAGAAGACATGTTGCGCCTCTGCGTGATCGATTCGAAGTCAAGTTGGGACGTCTACCTGCCGCTGGCGGAATTTGTATATAACAACAGTTATCAGTCCAGCATCGAGATGGCTCCGTACGAGGCTTTGTATGGGCGGAAGTGTAGGTCACCAATCTGCTGGGACGAAGTCGGAGAGCGGCAAATCCTCGGGCCGGAACTGGTTGAACAAACCGTGCAAAAGGTTCGGTTGATTCGTGAACGGTTGAAGACAGCACAAAGCCGACAAAAGAGTTATGCCGATGCTCGACGTCGCCCCCTTGAATTCTTTGAAGGGGACCATGTGTTCTTGAAAGTCTCGCCTATGCGCGGAGTTATGCGATTCGGAGTAAAAGGAAAGTTAAGTCCAAGATTTGTTGGACCGTTTGAAATTCTCAAGCGGGTTACTCCGGTCGCCTACCAAGTTGCTTTGCCGCCTGCCCTATTAGAAGTACACAATATTTTTCACGTTTCACAGCTGAGAAAGTTTGTACACGACCCGAACCACATAGTCGACTTGGGTCAGTTGAATCTGCAAGCGGACTTGTCGTACGCGGCAGAGCCTGTCCAAGTTTTGGATCGTAAAGAGAAGCAGTTGCGAAACCGAACTGTCTCGCTAGTGCGCGTCCTGTGGCGGAACCACTCGGTCGAGGAGTCGACCTGGGAACTTGAAGCTGATATGAGGGAAAGGTTCCCCTCATTATTCCTTAGGGGTAGGTTCTATTCCTAAGTTTCGGGACAAAACTTTCTTTTGGATGGTTATGATGTAATGCCCCGTTCCCCCTATTCGGGGAGCGCGGCCAAGGAATACTTACGACCGTCCGAACGGGACAGATTGAATTAAGATCCTTTCCTCGTTATGGATTGGTTTCTTCGGAATCAGGTCCCATATACGACGGACTGTGCCTCGAGGATGGACTCGGCGGCAGAGTCGAGAGGGGCCTTTCCGTTGCGTTGGTTTCTTGTCCGTTTTCGTGCCGCTTGGATGCTTTCTTGTTGGTTTTATGACTTGCGTTTTCTTGAACGGTTTCAATGGATTTCATTGCTTTCGTTCTTAGGATTTCGCATTTCGTATCGACCCTTGGAGACCGAGGCAGGAGGTATTGATCATCCGTTGGTGCGTGCAGGTGATCGTGTAGACGACGCGCGAGCGGAGTCTTAGGGACCTCTCATTCTTCTTCCTATTCAACAAACTTGTGAGTGGCTCTATTTCGATAAGCACCTTCTTTCCAAGGGCTCCGTTTATAATAAAACTGACTCAGTTGGGCATTCAATCAAACGATACCAATTAAGTAACAAGTTGGATAACAAGATAAAGATAAGAAGTAGGCTTGGAACACCCATTGCTTGTCATACAAACCTTGCATAAATTTATTGATGCATGCATGTTCGTTGGGTGTTTAATGGGTTGGTATCTACTGATAGTTCAAAGTGTTCTTCTATAAACTGCTGCATGTTATTTCATATAACTGTTGGTTGATTATGATAGTACAGTAAAGCAGTTTCATACATGATGTTCTTTAAATGGCTAGTAGGTAAATCTATGAGGTAGAGTCATAGAAATGGTCATGGGAATTCTTGTGCACAAGGGATCCAGGTTCCTGCGAGCGGTTCCGGGGCACCGGGCCGTCTCGACCCGGGCGGAATCTACTTTCTTAGTCCTGGGAGCGGGGAATTGTAGCGGGGCTAGCTACCCGCGCTGCAAGCGTCGCCGCCAGCCCAGACTAAACCCATGATGGCTCCTAAACATCAAGAGAAAGATGTTGTGTATATTTAAACTGTGCAGACTAACTATGTCTTCGTGACAGGGAAGGCTATGGTAAGTTGTACAGGTGGTTCAGACGGGACAGGTAAAGTCACCGAACGGTGGCATGTGAAGTTATATTATTTTGTTCTTGCATACCTGCTAAATGAAATCGGAACTAGGCAAGAATAGAAACCCACCTAAGCAAATAATTGTAGCATACTCATTAGATCATATCTCTTGAGCTTGGTAAAGTTGAGCAGCTAGCCTTCACCAGTACTTTCCGAAGTACTGACCCTCGTTGTAGCAGGTTCCCCGGCGCAAGGCGACGTGGCGAGGAACTGAAGCTCACTCCGAACTTTTGGGATCCTTGGCGGTTCGTAGCCAAGACTTTTGGAGGCTCAAGCTAGAAGCCTTTCACTCTCTCCGTTGCTGAATATCGCTAAGGCGATGGTGCTTACTCGCACCCAAGGTGGATTTTGTGTTTTTGAATCTATGTAAAGGGACATAATGTATGGATCGGCTATCTCATTTTGCGTCCAAGTCTGTAAGCCCGTGGGCATTTTATACTTTTGAGTCAAGCAATGTAAAAAGATGTTCATTATGAATAAAAGAGAAACTTTTCTATGCCTCAACCTTGTGTTATCTTATATGTCCACTCTCTGCATTGTTCTAAAGAATATCCTTATGCCTAAGGCCTTGTGCACGCGCGCCCTACGCGTGCACGGCATCACACCCGGGGGACGATTATCGAATAGCCGAAATCGGGGCGTGACATATTGGTATCAGAGCATGCTTCAGATCCTTTGATCTCACAAGAAAGTTTTTAAAGAGGACCTTGTTCCTTTCGAGTAGACCCTTGAAATCGCTTGGCCAAAATGAGATACGTTCCATACAGTGAGTCCATAATATACCTTGAGACTAATACAAGTTACTTTCCTTTCAAGGAACGACTTCCGAGCCGGGTGCACAAGCGCAGATGGTGTCGCAAGTGCAAGCGAGTAGTTCAGGCACCTCGGGCAGCTCTGGGAGTCCAGCTGCCGCACCCTCTGCCGATCCGTTCGAACGAATGATGCGTTTGATGGAGACGCAGCAGAAACAAGCTGAACTACGGCAGAGTCAGTTTGAGTCACGGATTGAAGCCCAATTCGTGGCGCAGCGACTTCAGGCAGATACACAGCAGAAGCAGATGAATAGCCTGCAAACAATGGTGACGAATATGGTCGCCAACAATCATTCTGCATCCGCCCCCGCAACCGTGCCTATAGTTGCTGAAGCCACCGGACCGCAGAATTCTCAGGGTACCTTACCCTTAGGCGAGAACGGGTCAATCGTCTCAATATCAGAATTCAAGAAGATGTGCCGTGCTACGTTTAAAGGCACCGAGGACCCTTCCTTAGCGATGGACTGGCTGGTCGAGTTGGAGGACCACTTCGAAGCGCTGTGCCTAGACGAGACCAAGAAGGTAGCGTGTGCTCAGCTTCAGCTCCGACAAAATGCACATGATTGGTGGGATGTGCACAAGCAAGCTATTTTGAGTGAAGGTGGCACAACGGCTATCTCCTGGTCCGTGTTTCGCAAGGCCTTCGTGGAGGAATACCTTCCACCCGCCGTCCGTCGCGAAAAGGAAGACGAGTTTGCCCTACTGAAGCAGGGGGACATGACGGTACGTCAATACGCTTCAGAGTTCAACCGACTTGCAAAGTTTGCCAAGTCTCAGCTCGCCGATGCCGAAAGTCGTGCCAGAAAGTTTGAGCTCGGACTACGACCTTCTATCCGTGCTCACGTCGTAGTGACTCAATATCGTACCATGCGGGAGTCCCTGAATCATGCACTGTCCCTAGAGTCGCAGTATCCTCCAGTTAGCACCGGCGCTGTGCAAAATCACAATCACAAGCGTCCTGCCAACACAGGAGGAAACAACGCGCATAAGCGCCACAATAATAACGGCGGCTCCCAAGACTCGAATCAGGGAAAGAAGCAAGGACAAAAGTGTGCTTACTGCCGCAAGCCAGGACACCACATCAGCGAATGTCACGCGAGCAAGGGAGGATGTTTCAGTTGTGGCAAGATGGGCCACATTGCTCGTAATTGTCCAACCCGTTCCAACGATCCATCTTCACACCGTCCGCAGCAGAATAATGACTCAGCTCAGGGTCAGGGGCAAACTCAACGAGCAAACCAGGCACCGCAAAACGCTCAGGGCCGAGTCTATGCCTTGACTCGGGACGAGGCACTCGCGTCGAACACGACGGTGTCAGGTATATTACTTTTTAATAATGTACCTGCTCGAGTATTGTTTGATTCTGGTGCAACACATAGCTTCATTTCGGCGGATTTTGCCGCCGAACACACATTCCCTATGACACCGCTAGGCTTAAACCTAAGTGTTAGCACTCCTTCGGGAGTAGATCTATCGGCTCGCTTAGTCTGTCGTGAAGGTAACATTTGCATCGGGGGACGGAGATTGTCATTAGATGCGATAGTTCTAGACATAAGGGACTACGATCTTATTCTGGGGATGGATTGGCTCGACGCTTGTTCAGCTACAATCGACTGTGCGAAAAAGAAAGTCGTGTTTCGTTTGCCCGGCGAGACCGAGTTTTGCTTCACGTGCAGTCCTGAGTCGAAAGCGTCGAATGCCTGTATGGTGATCTCAGCAATGTCTGCTCGATGGATGATTCACTCCGGCTGCGAAGGGTACTTAGCGTCCGTTCGAGACACTCGGCAAGATTGCGCAAACGTTGAGTTTATCCCCGTTGTGGCAGATTTTCCTGATGTGTTCCCCGACGAGTTGCCAGGCATGCCGCCCGATCGAGAGACAGAGTTTACTATAGACACGTTCCCAGAAACTCGACCAATTTCCAAGACACCGTATCGAATGGCCCCGGCAGAATTGAAGGAGCTTAAAGTACAGTTGCAAGACTTGCTAGATAAAGGATACATTCGGCCTAGTGTATCTCCGTGGGGTGCCCCAGTACTATTCGTGAAGAAAAAGGATGGCTCGTTGCGGCTCTGCATCGACTATCGAGAATTGAATAAAGCAACCATTCGTAACCAGTATCCTCTTCCAAGAATAGATGATCTTTTCGATCAGTTGCAAGCTGCCACAGTATTCTCTAAAATTGACCTTCGTTCGGGCTATCACCAACTAAAGATCAAGCCAGACGATGTGCCAAAGTCAGCTTTCCGAACTCGCTATGGCCATTATGAGTTCCTGGTGATGCCGTTCGGACTAACCAATGCCCCCACTGCCTTTATGAGTTTAATGAACCTTGTGTTCCGGCCCTACCTCGATAAGTTTGTAGTAGTATTCATCGATGATATCTTGGTGTATTCGAAGAGTGAGGAAGAACATGCAGAGCACTTGCGGACCGTGCTACAAACTCTTCGGGACAACCAGCTATATGCTAAGCTGAGTAAGTGTGAATTCTGGCTAAGTAGTGTATCTTTCCTCGGGCACATCATTTCTGCGGGAGGCATCTCAGTCGATCCGAAGAAGGTGGAGGCCATTGTCGAGTGGAAGCGACCTGCATCCGTTAGCGAGATTCGAAGCTTCCTCGGGCTAGCGGGCTACTACAGACGGTTCGTGAAGGATTTTTCCAAACTTGCATTACCTCTGACTCGCCTCACACAAAAGGGAGTCGCGTTTGAGTGGTCCGCCGACTGCGAAGCTTCGTTTAAAGAGTTAAAGCATCGCCTCACCTCTGCCCCGTTACTTGCATTACCAGACGAGATCTCGGGATTCCAAATATTTAGCGACGCGTCCGGACAAGGCTTGGGGTGTGTACTTATGCAGCGAGATCGAGTGATAGCCTATGCCTCCAGGCAACTAAAGAAGCACGAGAAAAATTATCCTACACACGACCTGGAATTGGCGGCAATTGTCTTTGGCCTAAAATTGTGGCGACACTACCTTTATGGAGTGCCTTGCCTAATTTATACTGATCACAAAAGCTTAAAGTACCTATTCACTCAAACGGACCTCAACCTTCGTCAGCGCCGTTGGCTAGAACTGATAAAAGATTACGACTTGACGATAGACTACACGCCTGGAAAAGGGAACGTTGTAGCAGATGCTCTGAGTCGGATCTTCGTTGGATCTCTGTCAGTCGATCGCAGGTTACGAAGGGACTTAGAAGAGTTGGGCATCGAACTCCGAATCCGATATCGTGGCGCGCGGGTCGCTCAAATGCGATTCGTACCCAACCTAATAGAGTGGGTCACATCTACTCAGAAAGACGACCCTTTCCTAAGGAAGATGCACGAGCAGATTCTAGCGGGGAAGGCGAAGGACTTTGCAGTAGATGAAAATGGAGCGTTGCGGGTGAAGGGAAGGCTATGCGTCTCCGATGATTCAGAACTCAGAAAGGAGATCCTTGCGGAAGCTCATTACGCAGCCTATATGATCCATCCCGGGAGCACGAAGATGTATAAGAACCTCCGAACGACCTTCTGGTGGCACGGCATGAAGAAAGATGTCGCACTCTTTGTGTCCCAATGCATAACTTGTCAAAGGGTGAAAGCAGAGCATCAGAGGCCGGGCGGGGAGATGCAAAATCTTGCTATCCCGGAATGGAAGTGGGAGCACATCTGCATGGATTTTATTGTTGGCCTGCCAAGGACGCAACGGGGGAACGACGCGATCTGGGTTATCGTCGACCGGTTAACCAAGTCTGCACACTTCCTTGCCATTAAAAGTACTTGGAGCGCCGATCGCCTCGCCCAGACCTACCTTGACGAGATAGTCCGGCTGCATGGAGTGCCAGTTTCTATAGTATCAGATCGGGACGGGCGATTCATCTCGCGTTTCTGGGAGAGCCTTCAGCTGGCGATGGGGACCAAGTTGAAGTTTAGCTCAGCCTATCATCCACAAACCGATGGTTAGACGGAATGAGTGAATCAGATACTAGAAGACATATTGCGCCTCTGCGTGATCGATTCGAAGTCAAGTTGGGACGTCTACCTGCCGCTGGCGGAATTTGCATATAACAACAGTTATCAGTCCAGCATCGAGATGGCTCCGTACGAGGCTTTGTATGGGCGGAAGTGTAGGTCACCAATCTGCTGGGACGAAGTCGGAGAGCGGCAAATCCTCGGGCCGGAACTGGTTGAACAAACCGTGCAAAAGGTTCGGTTGATTCGTGAACGGTTGAAGACAGCACAAAGCCGACAAAAGAGTTATGCCGATGCTCGACGTCGCCCCCTTGAATTCTTTGAAGGGGACCATGTGTTCTTGAAAGTCTCGCCTATGCGCGGAGTTATGCGATTCGGAGTAAAAGGAAAGTTAAGTCCAAGATTTGTTGGACCGTTTGAAATTCTCAAGCGGGTTACTCCGGTCGCCTACCAAGTTGCTTTGCCGCCTGCCCTATCAGAAGTACACAATATTTTTCACGTTTCACAGCTGAGAAAGTTTGTACATGACCCGAACCACATAGTCGACTTGGGTCAGTTGAATCTGCAAGCGGACTTGTCGTACGCGGCAGAGCCTGTCCAAGTTTTGGATCGTAAAGAGAAGCAGTTGCGGAACCGAACTGTCTCGCTAGTGCGCGTCCTGTGGCGGAACCACTCGGTCGAGGAGTCGACCTGGGAACTTGAAGCTGATATGAGGGAAAGGTTCCCCTCATTATTCCTTAGGGGTAGGTTCTATTCCTAAGTTTCGGGACGAAACTTTCTTTTGGATGGTTATGATGTAATGCCCCGTTCCCCCTATTCGGGGAGCGCGGCCAAGGAATACTTACGACCGTCCGAACGGGACAGATTGAATTAAGATCCTTTCCTCGTTATGGATTGGTTTCTTCGGAATCAGGTCCCATATACGACGGACTGTGCCTCGAGGATGGACTCGGCGGCAGAGTCGAGAGGGGCCTTTCCGTTGCGTTGGTTTCTTGTCCGTTTTTGTGCCGCTTGGATGCTTTCTTGTTGGTTTTATGACTTGCGTTTTCTTGAACGGTTTCAATGGATTTCATTGCTTTCGTTCTTAGGATTTTGCATTTCGTATCGACCCTTGGAGACCGAGGCAGGAGGTATTGATCATCCGTTGGTGCGTGCAGGTGATCGTGTAGACGACGCGCGAGCGGAGTCTTAGGGACCTCTCCTTCTTCTTCCTATTCAACAAACTTGTGAGTGGCTCTATTTCGATAAGCACCTTCTTTCCAAGGGCTCCGTTCATAATAAAACTGACTCAGTTGGGCATTCAATTAAACGATACCAATTAAGTAACAAGTTGGATAACAAGATAAAGATAAGAAGTAGGCTTGGAACACCCATTGCTTGTCATACAAACCTTGCATAAATTTATTGATGCATGCATGTTCGTTGGGTGTTTAATGGGTTGGTATCTACTGATAGTTCAAAGTGTTCTTCTATAAACTGCTGCATGTTATTTCATATAACTGTTGGTTGATTATGATAGTACAGTAAAGCAGTTTCATACATGATGTTCTTTAAATGGCTAGTAGGTAAATCTATGAGGTAGAGTCATAGAAATGGTCATGGGAATTCTTGTGCACAAGGGATCCAGGTTCCTGCGAGCGGTTCCGAGGCACCGGGCCGTCTCGACCCGGGCGGAATCTACTTTCTTATTCCTGGGAGCGGAGAATTGTAGCGGGGCTAGCTACCCGCGCTGCAAGCGTCGCCGCCAGCCCAGACTAAACCCATGATGGCTCCTAAACATCAAGAGAAAGATGTTGTGTATATTTAAACTGTGCAGACTAACTATGTCTTCGTGATAGGGAAGGCTATGGTAAGTTGTACAGGTGGTTCAGACGGGACAGGTAAAGTCACCGAACGGTGGCATGTGAAGTTATATTATTTTGTTCTTGCATACCTGCTAAATGAAATCGGAACTAGGCAAGAATAGAAACCCACCTAAGCAAATAATTGTAGCATACTCATTAGATCATATCTCTTGAGCTTGGTAAAGTTGAGCAGCTAGCCTTCACCAGTACTTTCCGAAGTACTGACCCTCGTTGTAGCAGGTTTCCCGGCGCAAGGCGACGTGGCGAGGAACTGAAGCTCACTCCGAACTTTTGGGATCCTTGGCGGTTCATAGCCAAGTCTTTTGGAGGCTAAAGCTAGAAGCCTTTCACTCTCTCCGTTGCTGAATATCGCTAAGGCGATGGTGCTTACTCGCACCCAAGGTGGATTTTGTGTTTTTGAATCTATGTAAAGGGACATAATGTATGGATCGGCTATCTCATTTTGCGTCCAAGTCTGTAAGCCCGTGGGCATTTTATACTTTTGAGTCAAGCAATGTAAAAAGATGTTCATTATGAATAAAAGAGAAACTTTTCTATGCCTCAACCTTGTGTTATCTTATATGTCCACTCTCTGCATTGTTCTAAAGAATATCCTTATGCCTAAGGCCTTGTGCACGCGCGCCCTACGCGTGCACGGCATCACGCCCGGGGGACGATTATCGAATAGCCGAAATCGGGGCATGACACACGCAACATGGTTGCAATACATATTGGAATGCAAGTTTACGTAGTTGATTAGCTACCAGTACGTGTGACGTGCATCACGGCTTAGCACGAGCTCAGGAAAATTCAGGAAAGCTATGACTTGGCATTAGTTACATTGGGCGGGGAGAACGACTATTAGGCGTATGGGACACCCACCTCTTTATACAGATACCGCACTCGACAGAGTGATACGGACGTTATATATATTCCTGTGGCCATGCTCCTCGGAGATGGTGTATTGCATAGTGCCCTCGAATGGGGGCATATATGGCATATACTAGCTAGTCACTACGGATTGGTGAATTACAACAGCATATGTCTAGCCCACACTTTCCCATACGTACTAAAGTTGTCTCACATTGCATTCACTTAGATGGCTAGCACACCCTCTATTTATTTATTCAGTATTTATACATGGCATATGTTTTATGTATCTTGTTATGTCCCACTGAGGACCTGGTTCCCTTCCAGATTTAGATGAGATATTCCACCCCACAGTGTATGGACCTGGACAGGAGACCAGATATGCTACTGATGAGGAAGAGCTACCTTCGGAGTCTGCCTGATCTTTTAGTACCCCTGGAGCTGGAGTTACTACCTAGATAGACGATGCTCTAGTCTATCTTATTTCAGTACTTTTACTTATCTTTTGAAGTGGATTTGTTCCCACCTGGCATTATCTGATTTTGTACTATAATATTTTCAGACTTAGCATTATATATATTCAACACTTATTCCCTTATTTCCTGATATTTTTGTGGATGAGATTAGACTTTACCTATATTAGACTTGTAGTATTTTAGGACAGCGTAGCACGTTCCTTTGGGTCCATTAAATTGGGTAAACCCTTAGTGACGTGTCAGCTGGCCAATGCCACGTGGCCTGGTTCCATATACTTTTGGGACTGGGGCGTGACAAGTACTGTATAATAAGTAAACTATAATATCAGGTAATGTACATCATGTAATAAAATTAAGTAATAAACTAAAAATATGGACTAGCAACATGTAAGCAAGTAACTAAATTACGAAAATCATTAGTCGTATAACCAGAATGCAAAACTAAATCAGGCACATCGTACATGAAGTATACGACATGTTAGTGGTCAGATCGGATAACGAATAACGAAAATGGATAACACTAGGCACGAAAACACCACAAGTAATCACGGATCATGAAAAATACGAATAATTATGAATCATGAATCATGGCTAGTCATGAATCACAAAATAAATAAACATATGTCGTAATAGGGATGCTCACAAAATCATATCACAGATGCTCACGAATTATGACACAGATGCTCACAAAATCACGACACGAATCCATGTGTCACAACCCAGACTCATGTTTCATAACTCAGATAATCACTAGTCACGGCATGCATATAACCCAATCATGAACCGCGATAAATCGCTTACGCATAAATCAAGATAACACGTCTATATGCATGAACTATAGTGTCAAGACAATAGTAAGAAAATAAAATATTATATATAAAATAGCATTTATAATATAAGGTTAAATTCATAGTTGTAATGTACTTACCTTAGATTAGTTGAAGTCAACGTGTGCGATATGAACGTATTGACACAAAAATGTACAAATGGCACACTACTCTATATGATCACAAATGATGTAACAGTCAGTCCTAATGAGTTCAGAGCAGTCCAAATAGCCATGAATGATATAAAGAAGTCTAGAATCGGGATTCACAAAAAATTTTAAGACACAGATACCGGGTCCCTAATGGCCCGCAAGAGGCAGAAAAATATTAGACAAATTAGCTAAGCTCGATAATAACTAAGTTTTAGCTAAGAAAAAGGAATTGTTTTAGTTATTCATAAGAGTCCAATTAGAAAGTAGATATATATTTATATAACACTTATTTTAAAGAAACTACATATGTATAAACTTTATTTTAAGAGTATTTATATACAAAAAGTCTATCAGCACATATTATTATAGATACAACTTATTTGAAAAGGTATTTATGTAAAAGCCTAATCATATACAAACCTCATGAAAGCCCAAATCATAAAGCTGAATACATATATAAGTAGGCATAATTTATTGTCCCATTATACATGTGGTTTAAAAAATATTAAAACCCATTCTGTGCTTTCGAGACTTGGGAACATACAAAGCAGGAACATGATGATCCACTGGTGCTCGAGAAAGTTATTCGAGCATCTCATCCATGGGATCAGTATCCTCCTTTTCTATTAAGGAACTACAGCTTCTGTATCTTCTTCTTCTGAGATTCTGAAGCTACTTCGTATGTCATAATCTCGATAAAACTTACTGATATAGCAGTAGAACTTGGCAAAGGAGTGCAACAAACGTAAATGAGCCTTTTCAGGAAACAAAGTAAATTAAGCTCCCGTACAGCCTATACTGAAGTAACGCCATCCGCGAGCTCCTTCAACTAATCCTCCAATAGTTGTGAGACAACGATTAGCATTTCTGACCTGGAGCTGGTAGTAGCCAAACTGCCTTTCAAAATGACTGGGCAAGTAGGGCTCAATATTACACTCATCATCACTCATGTAGATTAAGTGAGAAGGTCGAATGTACATCAACCATTAGAAGACCCCAGCCAAAAATTTAGATCTAGTGGTTCCTTGATCAGTAAAACTCGTACCCTGATGTTCGACTGTAACCTCAGGAGAGATAGAATAAAAAATTCATCTTGTTCTGATATTTAACGCTATTTTGGTCTTCAAAAAGGTGGTGTCCTCCTACTTAAAATTTCTGTATCTACAGAGGAATACATGCTCTATGCCGTTAATACTGCTTAAACTCAGAGCTATCAAACCGTTGTTATGCAGTATTAGCCATCCCATTATGTATGTGAAAGGAAGCTCAGTTCTGGGAAACTTCTTTCGTTCAGGCTCTGCTACTAGGTTGCTGGTGAGTTCTCGAAGGTCAGCATTCAAACGGCACACCATGGCCGATAAAAGGGCCAACTTGTGCTTGAAGACTAAGCGCACCGCAAAAAATAGGACATTCCTATGAAGATGATCCATCGAACCAGAACTTACAGAAAATTCCTACCGATAGAGCCATAAAAAAAAGAACCCAGCCAACAGAGCTTTTGAGAAAATATTTTTACGGGTTTGCCTGAGGTAAGTGACAGCAAAAGTCCCATATGCAAAACCTCCTGCAGGCTCATCAAAATGTTTATCGCCAGCTCTGTGATCTTTCATAAGTTTTTTGACTCTACTGGCACTCAATGGTTGAATTGGCCGGATCTTAGTGGCCTCCTCCTCCTTTGATTAGTTATTGAAGAGGTATTTATACCACGTCCTGACATAGACTATGCCAAAATCAATCTTGTAGTAATGATTGCAAGCAAAGTAGTAGAATAGTAGCTCCTGGTATACTTCAATAAGTTGAGGCTCTGTCTTCGCCAGGTCTTCAAGCTCCTTGTTGGTGGACAAATTTCTTTGTAGGCCCCATCGACAAATCTGATACTGCTCATATTTTATTTAATGCGAACCCAAGTTCACCGTGTGGGTAGAAATTGTCACAGTGCGAGCATTATATCTTTCCTTTAAAGCTAAGAACATAAGGTGGTTGGGTTCAAGGCCGTAGCAAGTTGCCAATACGACGTTATATAGTCCCGAGTCTATAAGTTCTTCCACTTACTACTCCAATATCCATGTAGTCAGTCGATGCCAGTGAATATTATTGTTGCTTAACCACCCCGATAATTAAATGTTCTTCACAGGGTAGACACCTCCAGCTTTAGTGAAAAGATTAGCAAATAGAGGTGACTGTATAGGCTGGATGAGCGAAGAATCCTCGCTTGGTACAGATCCAGGATGAATTCCTCGCATCTGAACATCATTCCCGTGGAGTACTAAAAGAGACTCTGTCCTTGACCATCCCGTTTGTGGAAAATTTTCCTAGATTTGGCTCCATTAGTTTGAGAGGTCAAATCCCACTCCATCTTTCTCTGATGAGTAGCAAGGAAGAAGGCAGACAATGTAAAGTCATGTGCCATCTCAGGGAGATACATTACCCTACCATCCATGTTAAAAAGCTACTTTCTCTGATGAATAGCATGGAAGAAGGTAGAAAATAAAGTGCGCGTACTTCAAAAAGTATGCACATTGGTTCTTTTTCCACTCTGAAAGAGGGAAAATATGCCAACTCGCCAAGCGATTAGAAAGTGCACGCATGATGGTTCTCTCTGCTCTAAAAGAGAAAAAATACACCAACTTGCCAAAAGATTGGAAAGTGCGAAGGATGATTACTTTCACTCTGAAAGAGGAAAGTGCACCGAATGGCTGTTTTTACTCTGAATGAGAGAAAAGTGCACGTGCACATTTGTCTCTGTATTCCATATGTGTTTCGTCTTCTTCTATTTGTTTCTTTGTTCTTTTCAGAAATTACAATATATATCTAAAGAAAGAAAAGAAGAAAAGAAGAAAACTCTCGCCATGCCTATCATGGCGGGGTGTGTAGTATCGCGGGGGACAACTCTTAAACGCGACATATTAAGCCGCTCACCGGAGGGTGGATCCGCCGTCTTCCTTACCGAGGGTTTTGCCGCAGCCGTACGAGAAGAGGTAGCCAACCCCTTGCCCTTGCCCTCCTTCCTTGCTGCTTGGGAATGTTTGGGTGCCATTGTTAAAGCTCAAGATTAAAGACGAAGATAGGATTTTAAGGGAGATGAAGAGACTCGACAGTTTCTAAAGAGCTCTATCTTTCCTAAACCCATCTATTTATACACTTTGGATAAAACCCTTCGGTTGTTAGATGCCTCAGGATTTGTGTAGACAATCATACCACTTAGCCACGTCAACAATTTGTTAGGATTCTGCCAGAATGTGCAAACAAATATCTTAACTGCTTTTTATGCTTCTAATTCAAAGTATTTCGAATTTATTTAAAAATTTGAAAACTTTGAAGCGGTATTGTCGAAGCATAAAAAAATATGCCTCCAAAAGAAGAGAAATGGTGACATACTCTCTTACAAAATAGATTTAAGATGGTATACTTTCTCACAAAATATGCTCAGCAGAGGAGTAGAGCACTCTCTTAAAGAATAGAGCAGAGGCTCACTCTCTAGTCATTCAACCCATTCCCCATAGGCAGGCGTATAATCTTCCTGTCTTCCCCCTACGTTTAATGTAATAAACTGACATCTGACAGACATGGGAAACAAGGAGATCAGGGTCATTAATGCAGAAGATCTCTGGTACGTAGATCCAAGTTATCGTTTAGTGGACAGACTGACCTATCGCCAGTGTGCTAAATTCTATCAAAGTATGCTAGTGTGCTAAATTCTATCAGAGTGCGCCAGTGTGCTAAACTCTATCAGAGTGCACCCAAGTGCTAAAACTCTATCAGAGTAAGCCATCATGGCTACTACCTTTAGATGTTACAAAAGTGCGCCAGTATTGCTAAAACCACTTCAATAATGTGCCTATGATCCTAACTAACAGTGACCGTCGGTTAAGATTACGTGTCTCCAATGCCATGATCCTCACAGAACGTGTACATGCAGTTGATGCCATAATCTGAGCTTTCTTCGTATAAGAAGTCACATGTCAAGAAAATAGCAAATTATGCGTCCACTCAGCAAAATGTGGGTAGTAAATTCTTAAAAGTGCATGCACAAAGTAGCAAATTCAATACTAATTGCTTACTTTGTGCTCCTAGCTTTCTAATAACCATTCTAGTATTGAATGGTTATAAATATGAGACCAGTGATGTCTCACACACACAGAGACAAGGACGGACATAGAGAGAGATAAGGATAGAATCTCTACGAGCCAGTGCTGCCAAAGCTTTCTTGTTGCCGAGTTCTCTAAGCGTTCGAGTTCAAGTTCTTACATTTCTTTCTTTGTGTCGAGTGGTCCAAGGAGTAAATTGATCGACTACAGATCAGATCTTCATAGCTATACTTTTTCATAATTCATGTACTCTAGATTCTTGTATAGGATTTATTATACTTTTCTTTTCTTTCAATGTTTGTAACACAAAAGTTTGTATCTTTTTATTCATGGCTGTCACGTCCCAGTTTTGAAATACGGAGATGGACATGGCCAGCTCCACCATACAAGGTATAGAACGTCGTACGTCGATCACGGCTATAACTAGACAAGGGGGTGCATACTATAAGCTAGTCACTTAGGGTCACATAGGACCTCTAATGTCTCAATCATTTAAGTAAGGATAGTAAACATATAACATGTACGACAAGGAAGTAAGGCATCCCAAACGTCTTGCCATAATATTCGGGAAACTAGCCACACAAAATAATAAGCTGGCAGAGTAGAAAAAGTACATAACTATGATCAGCTGTAGTCTGATTTATTATAATTATGTAAGAAGACTAAATGTCCAGATTTATGGCTAACAAGTGCCGGTGGCTAAACGCCCAAAAGGGTAAAATGTGCAATAACGAGCAGTGATCAAGAAACCCACTCGTGTCCCTCAACGATTATCTTCCTGGTGTGTGCCATTGTTCAGGGGAAAGTACGCTTGATCTTCGGGTGCTGGCTCTAAACCTGGCCATGCAAAACCGGTAGGGTTAGACCCCAAATAGCAAACAATCTAACCCTACAACCAAACAAGGACAAGGGTTAGACCATCGTACCATGATAGTCCATGTCCCTAAACTATTTAATAGAAGGTGCCATACACAAACAAGTCCATTACAAAATTGGCCAATCATTTATACGACTTACTTAGTGGATTCTGGGTTATCCTTGAAATATTATGCTTATAATAGGAATCCTTAGGTCGAGCCATATTCTAGCAGGGGCTAGCCGACCCATGAATCGTCGTATAGCACATAGTAGTATGCACCAATCCCTCAGAAGGCCACCATGCTAAGATTGCATAGAACAAATAGTACAATACAATAATCGGATATTGCTACCCACTAATGAGGATTTAAGCAATATCTATGGGGGCTAGCCTTCACTCCCCATATAATTGAGGGTGGCTAGTTAAGCACGATCTCAAAATTTCGTCCCTCCCAATGCTCTATATATTTTAGTTACCTAATTAACCCTATGGTTAGTCAAAATCACCTGGCGTGGTCATATGTTATTCCCCTTACATATTGTACCGCAGTACGGGCACGCTAGATACGAATCCACTTTGTTACTTGAAAGTTCAATTTGGATTCACCCCAACGTGATGCAACAATCAATACAAGTCTTAGCCACACTTGGTTATTAACCAACTATCATGTTCATGTTGGAGGAATTTTATTATATAATATGTCACATAATATGTAAGTACACCTCAGTATAAAATATGTAACATATTCATGTAGGAACACTTAGCACGTAGGAACATATAACACGTAGTAAGTATATCAGCATGGATACCAATAGTCGAGTTAAGTCACCAATCATTGGTAAATCACATGAGTTCTAGCATATAGCCACACATGGGTTGAGTCAGGCACATAGGTTGTTATAGTCACTTGGCCACATAGTCTATTTTTACTCATAGTTGGGTTACGCATATAATCAGGTACAACACATGGTCACTTAGTTATCATGCATTTATAATCATTTATAACACGCATAGAATCACAAAATCCAATAAAACATCCAAACTAAGCAAAACAATAAAATATGCATATGGGGCCGCATAAGAACTAAGGATTCATGAGATCAATGTCGCATAGGTCAAGGCTGCATAGAGGTCAGTGCACCAAGATACTCTATTCTTACACTAACAACACCATGATACCAAGCCAAAATCATATGGAACACAAAGTATATATGAAATATATCATGAATATAGGTAGGATAGTTAAATAAAGTGCAATTAATAGAAATTAACACAAAGTAGTCTTAATACACCCAAATTACCAAATTTACCTACACGTATCATAACGTACCATAATATGGACGTATTATCTATTTATGGACACTAAGACACAATCATAAATCCAAATAGACACTAATATCCTCATAGGAACACTACACAAACACTTGGTGGACACAAATTCATAATCCTACCAAATGGCCTATAAAAATATATGTAGCAACTTAAAATAGGCTCTCTACCCCCTAATTCTCCACCTTTGAGGTTGGATCTAACTATGGGTAGGTTTTTGTGGGTTCAAATTGGATTTATAATATAGAAATTAGTAAAAAAGAATTTTACCTATTGGGAGTTGGATCCCAACAAAATACACAAAATTGGACACAATGAGGGTAAATTAGACATGATACTCCTAGCTTGGCTCATCTCTAATGGTCCTTCTTGTGCTCTAATGCTCCAGGCCTCCACGGGGATGAGAATGAATACAAATTGAGTGATTTGGAGTAGAAATTAATAGGGATTGAAAGTGGCATGGGGAAGGAGAAGTAATAAAATAAGGTGGAAATGATTTTAATAGTCCCTCTATTAGGGCCGACTACAATAGAATAGAATTGGTGATGATACAATGTTAAGTTTGCCCTCTTATCTTTCTAATTTTGTTTCTAGACTTATCATGAATAGAATCTTTTTTGGTCAGGAAGGAATCTAATTAGTTATGGGAGGATATCTATCTATTCTAGAAGAAAATATTCTATCTATGACAACTAGCACTAATTAATTCTAATTAACCACTTAATTAGGTATAACTATATGCTAGAAACCAAAAGAAAAAATAATAAAAATACTCCTAGTCCTAATTTTAGGTGGTTACATAGCGCTACTAGAGGCCGAGACTTAGTGATCTCAGCTTTGGGAATTCTACGACGGGTTGTGTCGGGTGGATATTCTATTGTCTTGTAGGTTGTCCCAGTTAAATAAATACATGGGAGATTTTGCCAAAATTTCCCAAAATTCTTGATTGGGAATTTTGTTCAGAGATTTGGGTAGAGTTATACCCTGGATTTGTGGTATTATATCCCTTCATTTGCTTAGTATTGCATGACAGATCCAGTTTCCTGCTAGGGTAGCTTACACCTGTAGATAGTAATTCTTTTCGTAAGTTTGTCCCCATGATGTATTGATCAGGATGTGTCATAACCATAGTACTTGAGATTATACCATCATGACTTTAACGACTAGTTACCAGAGCCAGGTGGATGGCTTGTCCGAAGGGACCCTTTCATGACATATTTCATGTTCATTACTCAACAATAAGCTGGAAATATGCCCCCCATCACCTCGACATGGCGCACAATATCAACAAGAATACACTACAATAGTAGCAGCACACAATAGTAGCAATAGTAGCAACCATGGCGGTAATGGCCTCCATGACCCCCGCTACCACCCCCTTGTAACCCCCATCCTCTCTAACATTGCATTGTGTCTCCCATCGATCGTCAAAGTGTAGCCTAATAAAAATAGAGAAGAGGAAGGAGAAGAAACCGAGGCAATACAATAAATTTTAGATTTTCTAGAGCAATTTCACATAATAAGAACTCCTTGTGCCCAAAAAAAAACTTTGATCCGACTTCACTCCCTCAATCTCGATATATCCCTCTCCTTTTGTGTAAATTTCCAACACTTAAAGTTTGATTGTTCAAATTGAAGCTAAAAGTTGGTTAAATATAATTTAGTTTTAATAAGAATTATGGGTTGGGTATCATACCGTTGATCTAGGCAATCCCATCAATAATCGATTGCACTGAAAGGCACGCACAGTCTTTGCTGACATGTGGGAGTTGATGGAGCTCAAATACATCGACTATGCGTAAAGATTTTGGCATGTATCCGTTAAATATTGTTGTATCAACATTTCTCAAAAAAAATCTTTATGTGCTTATAAGATTCTGTTGAATTTGCCCTACCATGCAAGTTTCGTCCTTTTCTTAGGCCATCGACCATATCACCAATTTTTAGTCCCATATTCGTCCTAGATGTGCACATTTGCAATAGGCTCATTGAATCCCGACAAAATTGTCATGTTGGATGCGCAATATTGAACTTGTCCTACCATGCAAGTTTCGTCCATTTCTAAGATCGTCGACTGGATCACCATTTTGTGGGCCCATGATTTATCACAGGTGCACACATTTCCAATCCCCGTCAGCTTTTATTCTGGGAGGACTAATGAGTGCATACTATCTTTCTAGCCTAGGTTCATATATTATTTTTCCTATTTGGACACATGCTAGTTTGGCTCTATTTTTTGGTATCCCGTAGGCCTGCCTATGGATTCTATTTGACCCTAAAATGCTGATTTTAGCACTTTTTTAAAATTTGACTTATGGATAGTATTTATTCATTTTTCACATGTTTCAAAATATGTGGTGATATTTATTTCAGCATTTAGAGTTATTTGTTCTGCTTTGATGTTTGAGCCACCTATATCTGAAGTTAATGGCCTGATACGACGACTCTTCTTCAACCAGCTAGCAGGCAAGTATACCTTGCCAAATGTTGATGTTAAATTATGATCTAATTATAATTTATTATATTTAGTAGTATGTTTGTATACATCTTATGTTCGATTCCTGGTTTCCAAGCCTGACTTCGGTGCAATCGACTAACGGGTTATTTGAGACCAATGGTAGTATTGGCCATTTTATTCATAGTATTGTTACTAGTATGACTTGGTTATTTCTATCGACACAGACTTGAACTCAGGACACATATACAAGTGCATTCATGATAGGGTTCTATTTCAAAAAGTTGTTATATTCACTCTATGAAATGGAGCTTCTTTGTTCAATGGGATAACTCTATTCCATGAAGTTGTTATATTCTATGGGACAACTTTATTCCATGGATTTGTTATGTTCCATTGGTTAGCCCCATTTTATAGAGCTACTATATTCCGCAAGGAAGCTCTATTTCGTGTAGCCACTCTATTCTACAAGTTTTTTCATTCTGCAATTTTGCTATATTCTGTGGCTTTTGCTTCTGGCAAACTTCTAATCCTTCCATAATATTTTCTTCTTGCAAACTACTTTCATGACATTTTCTTCTAGAAAATTTTAAACCTTTAACGTTGTTTGATTCTAGCAAACTTTTGTAGAGGGTTTATAGCTAATTACATAGGGAATCACGTTAGTTCTTGAGGAATAACTTTGTTGCCACATAGGGCTACGTTAGTTATTGAGGAACTTTTGTGTGTCGCAATGAATAATTTTATGTGGCTTGAAAAGAAGGATAGTGAGTAAAACAAATCAACAAATATTGATTTTATTATTGGATATTGTAAAAGCGCAATACAACTATGAATATATATAGATGAAAAACAAATTCATATCCATATATAAGTAGGAGACAAAATATGTATCTTTAGAGAGAAAAAATCCTAAATCTAATTAGTATCTAATCCTGAATCTAATCTAATTAATCTTAACACCCCCCTTTAAACTCATGCTGGGTCAATCAACATGAGTTTGCCCAATAGAAACTGAAATCACCGTGTGGGATGTGACTTTTGTAATATAAAAATATGCCAGCTGATCAACTGAAGTCACATAGTGCCTTTCAAAAGCTAAAATCTGCGTTGTTAATGAGTTATCTTGCGTGTGGTGGGAGATGAAGGTGGAAGTTGTAGGACAATGAGGGAGTGTAGGATCCTTCTGCGTAGACTGTAGGATATTGTGTGCACGTTGGACGATGGGCCTGCAATGGCGACTGAAAGCCTGCCCTCAGATTTTGTATGGCGTATCCCATATAGGGGTAAAGATATGCTTGTGGGCCAACAATAGATGTTGAAGTTGTTTCGTATATCTGATTGTAGTAATATGATGTCATTTGTGTATTATAAATGCCATGTTGGTATGCATAATCACTTGGGTAGGCCATGTACCCAAATTGGGTAGGATATATGACTAGAAAGGGAGGAGGGGGCATCTAAGCCCGTACTTGGATATATTATGGACCTCTTGCTTGTAGTGGGCCCAGTTGAGTCCTTCCAACTTCATTCCGGCTAGTTAAAACAAAAAATCCATATATAGAGGAGCCAACAAAGTTGGCACGACCCTCAAAGTCTGGCTCTCATGCTGCTATGTCGGAATAGCCTGCGAAGTCTGGTACTAGTGTATCAACGGGGTCTGAGGTATCACCGGAACCTGTAGTGGTGACTACTCTCCAAGTGGTCCCAGAGATCTTTCCTTCCTCTGTGCGGTGTCGAATGGCACAATGGTATGCTGCTCGTCTGCTATGCATGTTCATCTATCTGCAAGAGATAGAACTAAATTAAAAGAGTATAGAAACAAACAAACAAACATGATACAAATGTTCAAATAGTTAAATACGAGGAAGTTCAAAGATGGTAATCAATGTGGATGAGATCTAATAACTTCTAATCCTATTACAGGCTCCCTGGGCATGACATAATACCACAAGTGATAAACAGAGACCTGCATGGGCCACCACTAAAACTATGTCACGTCCAGTCCCAAAATATAATGGAACCAACACGCAACTAGGCCAGTTGATGTAATCTTGATTAGGTTTCCAATTTAATGGCCCTAACTAGATGTACTACGTTGTATAATAGACTAAGTTCACAACTAACTAAATCATGCAACAGGTAACAACTAATCTTATCCACAAAACATAAGTAAGAAAGGCTGAAATAAATACTAGAAATAAAACATAAGGAGTCTGAATGTCATAATATAACCTACATAAGTTTGATGGGGACAAACTGTGAGACCCGTCTCACTATTTTAGTATTATTGTATTTTATCTGGTATATATATGCATGTTATAGCTGTATATTGCTTTCTGTGTAATTTATGGATTTTTCTACCTGCCTTCATGTAATTTCTAGAATTATGAATAGTGCTAGTCACCTTTTGATATATATATATATATATATATATATATATATATATAGCCTTCCCTTTCTTTTTCCTCCTCATTCTTCTTTATTTCCTTCTCTTTCTTCATTTTTTTCTCCCTCTCATCTCCTTGGCCGAACCCTAACCCCAGCCGAGAGCAGCCTAAGGCTGGCCTCCCCTTACCCTTTGGTGGTAGTAGTAGCTTAGTAGTGGGTTTAGACAAGTACATCTTGCCAATAGGAAAGAACTTGCTATATTGCACTTATTTAGCTTCCTTGCATTTTTATTGCTCTATATTGTTCTCTATGAGTTTCTCTATATGTTTAATTCTTGGTATTTTTGGTTTTGATGCCTTGGTTGGAGTAGATCTAAGTTTCAAGTTTGGAGTTTCCATGAGTTTACTTGGCTTTGATCTCTTAAAACTTGATGTTTTCCAAAACTAGTAGTTCCATGTTGATGAGCAATAAATTTTATGCGATTTTGAACTTTGCTTTGCTAGATTCAGACTTGAAATAGGGATTTCATAGAGAAAATTAGTTTTCAGACTTGGAACATTTTATGGTTGAAACTTGCCGTTCTGGGACGAAGAAGTTCTATGCGCCCCGTTTGGTATAAGGCCTAGACTTCTAGGTCCAAGTCAGCATGCGACCATCTCGTTGGACGCATGACTGAATCTGCACATGCGCCCCTTGGCCAAATACATAAAAATTGGATGAATGAAAGTTCTCTAACTTTAAAAGATTTGATGCGGCCCAAATGTTTATGCAGCCAAGAGGATCATGCGGCTGAGTCGTCCATGCGGCCCAGAGCTATGCGTTCCTCTTTCCTTTGAATGTATGACTCAACACCACCTTGGAACGACTTTCCATGATTTTGTCGTTTTCTTCTGACTCCCTTTCTTGTCCAGTCACATCGATCACTTTTCTGACACAACCAGTTATATCAGTCATTTCCCCGACCTTGTATTTATTGTATGTCACTCACCTTGTCTCGAGGAGTGGACTTTGCATCTTGCATGCGACCAGCTCTTCCATGCGACCAGTGTGCTGCATGCGGTTAACTCTTGCATGCGATCAGCTTACCCCATGCGCCTATGTTATTTGTAGTAGTTTAGATTCTTATAATTTATTTTCTTATGGTTTAACTGTTTCCATTATTTAGTCTATTCTGTTTAATTGTTATGAATTCAAGCTTTCTTTAAATTTCTTATAACCTAAATTATGTCAACTTACCAGAACCTGTAATTCCCTGAACATTGATTGTAGTGACATTGTTATTCTTGAACTCCCGATACCTAACATGAACTGATACTCCTGATAGTGGCTCGACGAAGCATACCTTGACATGCTAGAATTAAATATGGATTGTAGTGACACTATTAATCTTGAACTCCCGATACCAGACTTGCCCTGATATTCCTGATATTAGCTCGTCGTATCGAGTTAACCTGACATGTATCGATACTCTTGATAGTGGCTCGATGAATCACACTCCTGACATTCTAGAATTTCCTGAATAAAATGCTTGAATTGATTAGATAAATTTTTGTGGTTGATTTGCTTGCTCATTCCTGAATGTACTTGTCAAGATACTGTCGTGTCTGTCCTGAATCATCCCTAAGGCATTTTTTTTAGCACCATGGTCAGGAATGCTTAATAACTTGCCCAGGATAACAACTAGAATAATTTATTAGAAACATCTAAAGAGATTTCCTGGCTATATATAATCCCGGTATCTCAGCGATGAATTTGGAGTTCTCTATCGTGAGGGGCACACTTCCAGCACGCCGTCAAGTGTTGTATATTCTTATAAATTACTATACCTGATATAATCTATTCTTTGTATCCTTACGCCTGGATAACCCGGATAGTCTGCAGGATATGTGGCTGTATGAAATCTTAAACTACATATATTAGTAACTAGGACTGTGATAACCCTAGTTAGCTAATGATAGCAATCTGTAGGGCATGATTTACCGTGATTGCTTAAATTCCAGTCTAGTATAGTCCTGTCTTGATTTGTTTAACAACTAATCCAGAAACTGTAACCTGAGTACTGATTTCAGATATCCTTGTTTAAATACTCCAAAATTGTTTAATTGTTATTTTACCTACTGCACTTATTTAATTATTCCTTGTGATGTTTCTTACTGATTTGTTTGTATGCTAGTTTAGTTCCTAAGTTGGCTCCCTTGTGGTACTTGCTATTTTGGGGTCTGATCCCACTATTTTTGTATGGACAAATTTTGGAGCCGGACCGCAGGATCTCTCGTATTTTCTGCCTCAAGATGGTGAACACCAGGAGCACCTAAGAACATCAGTGGATTTCTTATTCATCACCCACTTGATCTTGTACTTATACTTTTGAGGCATTTAGCCATCGAGAACGTGTTTAGCTTATATTTTTAAACTTGAAATTCTAGCCTACGGGCCTATATGTAAAGCATATTCTAGACTATATCTAGATCTGATCATATAATATTTTACTCTTGCTAGTTCTTTATTTTGTAACTAGCTTCATGATCATCTGTGTATGTATAGTTTGGGATGCCTTACTATTATATGTTTGGTGATCATACTTCTTGTAACTTGTTACTTGCTTGGGATTGAGATACCTAGGACTCTAGACCCAGGTATGACTGTTGGATTATAGAGTAAACCCTCACATGTCTAGATAGCCGTGACCGTATCTCGCAGTATTGAGTACTCTAGTATACATAGCTGGCTTTGTCCTCCTTTTCTTTCCAATATTCTGGTTCTGAGGCATGGCACGGTTTAAGTAGTGGCCCATACAAATCTAAAAATTTAGAAGCGTAGGGGGTTTACCAGATATTTTAGATGTCTCAATCATGTTACTCCTTGATCTCCTCCAGTTTCAAATTTATATCCTTGAAATTATAATTCAACATCTGCCTTGATCCTCGATAAATCATGTCCGTCCCTTTATTGATCCTTGTGTCCTTTATCTTTCTGGGAGATTGTTCCTGGTCCTTCTCACCATCCTGCCCGAGTTCCTCTAGTAGCAGGGCAACATCCCAATGCCCAGCAAACCCAGGTTCTGCCTTAGTATTCTGGGGCCAGGTCCATAATAGCTCAAAATGAGGAACCTCAGATCCAACCAATGCCTCCCGTGCAACTAGTACCTAAAGTAGGAGGGGCAATAGTGTATTGATTGGTATCCTTCGAGAATTATTAGCATCTCAAGGACGTCGAGAGGACATACTTACTAAGTCAGTACAAGAGGCTTTGGAAAGAGGTGGACTTCGTGCCCACAACTAAGCAAGAAACTTCAAGTGCCTCCAACCCTCGTACTTTTATGGCACCAAGGACGCGATTGCATCGGATGATGGCTTTAGGACACATAAGCTATCCTAGAGGTAGCTGGAGTACTGGCTAGAGAGCAAGTTTCAGCGGTAAGACTATAGTTGCTAGACTTGGCCCGAGCTTGGTGGGCAGCACAGATAATTTTACTAACAGTAACCTTCCCTTAGGATGTCTTTAGTGAAAGGTTTCAGACCAGATATTTTGTTGCAGTATCGCATTAAGACTTGTAGCAAAGGTTTAACAACTTGAAACATATGGACAGGACTGTCGATGGCTATGCGGCAGAGTTCTGCAGACTTAGTCGGTTTGCTCCCACCTTGGTAGGAAATGAATTAGATCAAGAAAAAAAGGTTCCAGCAGGGACTTCACCAGGAGATTATATTGGCAGCAGAATAACATAAGTTCTAGACTTTTGATGCTGTGTTAAGAGCAGCAAGGAGGCATGAGTATACCTCCCAACGAATCTTGGACAGGACTGGGGGACGAGAGAGGACCCACACATCAGGAGGTTCTTACACACAGTCTTCAGCACCAGACCCGACGATTAAGGTTTTAACCATCGGATCTCCGAGGAGGCTAGTTTTGACAGCCTCAGTTCAGAAAATATCCCCAACTTGAACTCAACAGCAAAGGACATCTTCTATAGCATAGTGTTCTCATTGTGGAAAGCTTGGGCACGTAGTTTCTGAATGCCGTAGAGCACAAGGGTTGTGCTTAAATTGTGGAGCTCCAGGCCATATAGTGGGATTTTATCCCAAATAGAGCTAGTTTATCATCATCTTTCCCAGCAGTACTGCAGTATAGAGCTCCAGTACCAGTTCAGCAATACCAGGTTCAAAGGCCTTTGTTGACCCAATCTTAAGTAATCTAGCAATAGAGGCCACAACAATATACGCATGCCCAAGTTCAAGTACATGTCAGGCAAGGAGTTCTGCAATGGAGAGGACCAACACCGAGAGGATGAGGTCAGGTGATGGCACTCACTATGAAAGAGCAGTTAGCCTTGGGGGAAGTGGTGTCAGGTACTATTTTCGTCAATTCTCATTCAGCTTCAGTATTGTTTGATTCTGGTGTATCATATTCTTTTATGTCTGCACGATTTGCGATACGAATTGGATTAGAACCCGAATCATTATCAGTAAGACTCAATATACATACTGGTAACAATATTATGGGAGTCGATAGAGTTTATGCCTCATGTCGAGTCGTAGTGTACGGGCGAGATATTTTCCCTAGATTGATAGAATTTTTTATAGGAGATGATGCCATCATCTTAGGCATGGATTGGTTGAGTTCCCGGTATACGGCGATATATTTCCATAATGGCAACTTTATCTTTCATATCCCTGGTGAAGAGAATTTCTTATTTTCTTGAGGTGATACAGAGTCTTCAACGACAATCATGATAAGGGCAGTAACAGAGGAAGTGAAATTCCCTAGAGTTGTTTATGAATTTCCAGATGTATTTCCAAAAGAACTTCCAAGCATGCCACAACATAGGGAGATCGAGTTTACCATTGATTTACTTCCAGGAAAAGCACCAATTGTTTACGAAAAAAGTTTAACCAAAACTTTTTATTACAAACTATTAAAAATAAAGAAGAGTACAAGAGATCCTAAACAAGAATCTAAGAACAATTGATTCTGGGAAAATATAGTTATAGAGATCTGATCTGCGGGCGATCACTTTACTCCTTGGACTACAAGACGATGAAAAAAATACAAGGATGCTGTGAACAACTTGAAGAGTTAGGCAATAAGAAAGGTTTGGCAACAACGACAAGGCAAGATTTTATTTCTCTTATTCTGTTCTTGGTTATCAAAGACTTGAAAATCCCTCTCCTACGAATAATTTGAAGAGTTGGATAACGAGAAAGCCTTGGCAACAACGGCACAATATGCTTCTCTTTCTTTCCTTCTGTTCTCAAATTTCAAAGACTTGAAAATTTCTTCCCCCCCTGCACCGCTGCCGCTTTCTTAACATACACAATGATCCTATATTTATAGGATTTTATAGTAGTTATGACAGTGTGCGCGCACTTTGGACAATCCGCTTTGTGAGCGCACTTTTGATGGAATGACACCCCATGATCTAGTGAGTGGGTAAACAACTTACTATTTGCTTGACACGTGGATTCCTATATGAGGAAAACGTAGGTTATAGGGCAGTTATTTATACACGTTTTACGAAGAATATGTCATATAGAATATAATCATATCTTCTCTTTGTCAATTAGAATCATAGGCGCACTTTAGAAGTGGTCTGGAGATTGGTGCACTTTTGAAAATATTGGCAATACAAGCGCTCTTTTGAAGAAGTAGCCATGATGATGCACTTTTTGTAGAAGTTGGCCGTGATGGCGCACTTTTGTAGAAGTTGGCACAGAGGCACACTTTTGATGAAGTTGGCACAACGGTGCACTTCGGATGAAGTTGGCACAACGGCGCACTTCTGATAAAGTTGACACAACAGATGGGTCGCTAAACGACAACCTGGATCTGCGTGCTGAAGATCTTCTGCAATAAATGAATTATTCTCTTCGGTTTCTGTACCTGTCAGCTATCATTCTGTTGCATTAAATGCTGCGAGCAGGACAAGTCCATTGTGCGCCAATCTTCATAGCGTTAAGATAGCGTCCTACATTAAGAAAGTTGCCATAGTACTGAGAACTAAGAAAGCGCACATTTATTTTACTGGGCTCTTTGTGGAGAGTGTGCCATCTGTGTAGGCACATATTTTTATGCTTCTATAAGACCCCCTTCAAAGTTTTTAAACTTGAACACATTTAGAATACTTTGAACTATAAGCATAAAAAGTAGTTGAGATTTGATGTACATATTTCGGGTAGACTTATTACCCATGGCATACAAGTAACAAGTTAAAGTGAACTAACACTTATCAGAGGTAATATGGACGTGATTGGTTATAACAAATCATCTTGGAGAATTTTGTGGATTTGATATCCATGGTATACTTATGCAAAGTACGGATAACAAGTGTGAATGTGAAATTAAAGATAAGAGTGGACAAAATGTCTGTTCAGAGGTAATATGGACATGACAGCTTTCTTTATGAGGGACCACTGGAAGTATCTGCTCAGAGGTGATATGGACATGATAGAATAACTCTGTGAAAATATTTTTTTTTGTGGACTTGATACCCATGGTGTACTTATGCGAAGTACATGTAACAAGTATGAATATAAAATAAAAGATAAGAGTGGACAAAATGTCTGTTCAAAGGTAATATGGACATGGCAGAATTCTTTATGAGGGACCTACTAGAAGTATCTGCTAAGAGGAGATATGGACATGACAGAATAAATCTGTGGGAATAATATTTTTGTGGACTTGATACCCATGGTGTACTTGTGTGAAGTACAGGTAACAAGTTGAAATATGAAACACTATCAGAGGTAATATGGACATGATATATTACATATTTGTAAGGAAAATAATGTAGCGGTAAGGAGAACATGATCATTTTCTTTAGCGGATTAGCTCTACTGGGGAAATAGAAAAAATGATAGTTCAGAGGTAATATGGACATAAACCATCATTTTCTCTGTTGGCGGGAAGAAAAAGAAGTTGAATATCTCTAATCCAACTGGGGATTTAAAAATAAGACATCCTTAGGACAACTGGGCTCTAAGAATTAGTTTGTTTTTGTAAGAGAATATTTTGGTTGATCTCAATAAAAATATTTCATTGGATTTGAGAACTTATCTGCTGGAGGAATTTTGTGGATCTATTACTTGTTGCGTATCTAATACTCTTGAATACAAGTAATAGTTTAAAATAATGCATGGACATCTTGTTGTATTTTTACAATATTGGAGAATAAGAATGTAAACACTGTACATCTTAAACACTCAGTTGGGGATAAAGAAGAATTTACCAATCTTGTGTGTGGATCACCCTTTGCTTGATATTGCTCGAGTTACGCAATTTGTATCCCTTGTTTAACGCAAGGGAGTTGTCCACCAAGTCATCGACCTGAGTTTGGTTGATAGAATTGACCATGTAGTTCCCATCAATCATAATACATTTTTTTGTTGGCAGCAACTTCGGGATATGTATGACGAGGCTTGGGCACCCACACTTTACGGGTTTTTCTCGACTTGAGTACGGATGAGGAGCGAGCACTACCCCCAGAATGGGGCATTTCTTCGTATGCATGTTGGTCGAACTTCACGACCAAGGTTTTCTGCATCGAACCGACCGACGCAGCGTCAAGTTGAGCTATCACCTTCTCGTCAGCGAAGAAAGTCTTCCCCAGCAGAGTCACCATCTTGTTTGCGAAAAAAGTTTAAACAAAACTTTGTATTACAAACTATTAAAAATAAAGAAAAGTACAAGAGATCCCAAACAGGAATCCAAGTATAATTGATTCTTGGGAAGTATAGCTGTAAAGGTCTGATCTGCGGGCAATTACTTTACTCCTTGGACTACACGGCGATGAAGAAATGCAAGGATGCTGTGAACAACTTAAAGAGTTGGGCAATAAGAAATCTTTGGCAACAACAGCACGACAAGCTTCTATTTCTTTTCTTCTGTTATTGGATATCAAAGACTTGAAAATACCTCTCCTACGAACAATTTGAAGAGTTGGGTAACGAGAAAGCCTTGGCAACAACGGCATAACAGGCTTATGTTTCTCTTCTTCTGTTCTTGAATTTCAAAGACTTAAAAATTTCTCCCTTCCGCACCGCTGCCGCTTTCTTAACATACACAATGATCGTATATTTATAGGATTTTAGAGCAGTTATGGCAGTGTGCGTGCACTTTGGACAATCAGCACTGTGTGCGCACTTTTATGGGATAAAACCCTACAATCTAGTGAGTTGGTGCACAACTTGCTGTCTGCTTGACACGTAATATCACGCCCCAATTTTGTGGAATCTATAGTCGTCCACCGGGCGTGATACCGTGCGTGCCTAGGTTGCACAACACACAAGGCCAAGGTATTTTATATAATGAGCATATATTCAAAGTATGCAGATAATTGAACACAATATTGAAACAAAGAAAAGTTCTCTTTATTGATAATGAACATCTTTTACATACTCTTGAACAAGTACAAAAGTTGCCACAATGGCTTACAAAAGTTGACGCAAAATGAGATAGTCATCTGGTACATTACATCCTTTTATTAAAACTTCAAAAGCTATAGACACCTTCGGACGAAGCTATTGCCTTTCCACGGAGCTGCATAAAGTATGTGCAGGAGCTCCTGGAACTTCAAACGTCACTTCAAGGGCACGATTAGGGCGTACCGGTAGGTGGACTGGATTAGAAAATCACTATAGCTTCTTGTAGGATCTCCTTGAGTCAGGAAACCTGTTGCAATAAGGGTCAATACATTAAAATGCACTAGTAAAGGCGAGCTAACCCAACTATACCAATTAAAATATCATTTATATGAAGCATTCAAGTTATTATATGGCCCTTCTATCTTGCCTTAGTTCAATTTACAAGCAAGCAATAGATATATAAATTTACTGAAATAAATATGCCACCGCCAGGTGATTTTACCTGCCCGTCTGAACTACATGCACAACACTTACCATGACCTTCCCTGACACGAAGACATAGTTAGCTTGCACAGTTTAAATATATGAGGGGTGTCACTGGCAAGTTGCCATAGTGGACGATTTATAGTCTCGGGATGGAATAACATGCAACGCATGGAACAAGGGCGTTACATGCTATCCCGTCTGAAGCATACGACTATCAAGGAGTTCCATCTAGATCAGATCGGTGCCAGTATCCCAGGGACCGTCCGTAGGAACTAAGACCTTGTGCACAAGTTGTTCATGACCAATAAATTCTAACTAAGTTATCAATCGAGGCAGTTTAAGGCAATACAAGCACGAGACAGGTAACATGGCATGATCTGTTTTGCATAGTCTCCCTGATCGGTTTATTTTATAGTAAGGTGTGTTCTATACATAGCACAATAATATAAGAAGTATATATTCTAACTAGAATTAAAACGTGAAAAAAAAATATTCTAAGTGAACTAGTATGCAAAAGATAATCGTTCACAAGTTGATTGACAAGCATAAAGTAATCCAAGTCTATTCCTTTTTATCTTGATATCTTTTATTTATTATGGTATCGTCTGATCGAAACAATTAAGAAGGTAAGATTTTAGATATAAAGAATTGGAAGAAGGATTAACTTATCGAATTATAGCCACTCATAAGTTGGTTGGAGAGAGGAAAGGAAAGGGGTACTTCAAGACTCCGCTCGCGCGATGCCTACTACACGATCACCTGCATTTTCACAAATAGACGATCAATACCTCTTTTTCTCTTTCCAAGCTTGAAACAAAAGTGCAGTTCAATAAAGAAAGCAATAAAATCTATCGAAATTGTTCAAGAAAATGTAAATCCGAAAGCCAACTTGAAAGCATGAAAGCAACAATACGACAACAAAAACTAGGAAAAAAAGCTTACAGTGGAGAGGTCCCACTTAAATCTGCCGCTTAGTCCGTCCTTGGGACTTGGTCCACTGAATATGAGAATCAATTTCGAAGAAGCCAATCCATAACGAGAAAAAGATCTTGATTGGCGCACTTTTTGTAGAAGTTGGCTGTGATGGTGCACTTTTGAAGAAGTTGGCTGTGATGGCACACTTTTGAAGAAGTTGGCTGTGATGGCGCACTTTTGTAAAAGTTGGCACAATGGCACATTTTTGAAGAAGTTGGCACAGTGGCGCACTTTTGATAAAGTTGGCACAACGGCGTACTTCTGATAAAGTTGGCACAATGGCTCACTTTTTAGCACAACGGACGAGTCGCTAAACGACAACCTTGGTCTGCATGCTGAAGATCTTTTGCAATAAATGAATTGATCTCTTCAGTTTTTGCAACTGTCAACTGTCAGTTTGTTGCATTAATTATTGAGAGCGGGATAGGGCCAAATAAAATTGCTTCATAGCGTTAAGATAGCACGCCACACTAAGAAAGTGCGCCATAGTACTGAGAACTAAGAAAGTGCACCTTTTTTCTGTTGGGATCTTTGTGGAGAGTGTGCCATCTGTGTAGGCACACATTTTTATGCTTCTATACCAGTGTCAGAGAGAGTCTACCGGATGGCATCTTCAGAGTTAGAAGCCTTGTACTAAATGATAGAAGAATTGAGAGCCAAGGGATTCATTCGTGCTAGTGGATCGCCTTAGGGAGCCCCAATGCTATTGGTAAAGAAGGATGGAATGTTACGATTATTTATTAATTATCGTACCCTCAATATGGTAACCATCAAGAACAAGTATCCCTTGCCAAGGATCGACGACTTGTTCGATCACCTTAGTGGAGCAGCGATATTTTCCAAGATTGATTTGCATTCGGGATATCACCATATCAGAGTCAGGCAGCAGAGTATAACCAAGATGGCGTTCAGATTGAGATATGGACATTGGGAGTTTCTAGTGATGCCCTTTAGAGCAACCAATGTGCCAGCAATATTTATGGATGTCATGAATCATATTTTTATGCCATACTTGGACAAGTTTATGATAGTGTTCATTGAAGACATCTTGGTGTACAGTCGAAGTAAAGCAGAGCACGAGCAACATCTTTGCGCAGTTCTTCAAACTCTTAGAGAGCGTAAGCTATATGTCAAGTTCAACAAGTGTGAGTTCTGGTTTGATCTTATTTCATACTTATGATATATTATTGCTAAAGTTGGAGTAGAAGTGGATCCCCAGAAGATAGAAGTCGTTGAGACGTGGTCAGTTCCCCGAATAATTATAGAAGTTCGTAGTTTCATGGGATTAACAAAATATTATCGACACTTCATGTCAGACTTTGCTAGAATTTTTGCACCCTTGATGCAGCTAACATTAAAAGATGTGCACTTTGATTGGACAGATGAATGTCAAACCTCTTTCGAGAAGCTCAAGAAGAAGTTGATCATGACACCTATTTTGACTCTTCAGATGGAACATGTGGTTTTATCGTATATTATGATGCGTCAAGCAGAGGATTGGGATGTGTTCTTATGTAGCATTCTTATGCGTCTCGACATCTTCGAGAATATGAGAAAAATTATCTGACGCACGACTTAGAGTTAGCAGCAGTTATCTTTGCACTCAAACGTTGGAGACATTACCTTTATGGAGATCAGATAGAGATTTATACTGATCAAAAGAGTTTAAAGTATGTATTTACTCATAAGGATCTCAATATGAGGCAGAGAAGATGGATATAGTTGATGATGACATATTAACTTGACCTTCTGTATCACCCTAGGAAAGTTAATATTGTAGTAGATGCTTTGATTAGGAGAGCACGAGCCTATTTCTTGGAAACACAACATATAATATTATAAGATCTTCAGTTGATGGGCATAGAAGTAGTATTGCCTGAAAACACATTATTGATTGTTGGTCTGCAAGTTTAGTCCAATATAGTGGAAAGAATCAAGGTAGCACAACCAACATATGTAAAGCTTCAGCGTCCTAGAGCAGAGTGTGAGATAGGACGTAGACCAGAACTAAGAATTCACCATGACGAAACTCTCTGTTTTGAGAATCGGCTTTGTGTACCATGTGGAGACCTTCATCGCAAGATTATGGCAGAACCTCAAAGTTCACAGTATTCAGTGCACCCCGGAGGAACAAAGATGTACAGAGACATTCGTCAGCATTTTTTGTGGAATAAAATAAAGAGAGAAATAGCTCGGTTTGTCTCGATGTTTGGTCTGTCAACAAGTCAAAGATAAGTATCAGAGACTCGTACGACTTCTTCAACCTTTACCAATTTTTGAGTAGAAGTGGGAGCATATTACCCTGGATTTCGTATCAGGACTTTCCAAATTCTCAGCCGACAGAAATGCTATTTAGGTAATAGTGGATTATCTCACAAAAGTTACACACTTTCTTCCTTTTAGAATTGGCCAGTCTACATAAAAGTTAGCTTAGATGTACATGAGACAGATTGTCAGACTATATAGTATGCCTATTAGCATAGTCTCGGATAGAGATTTTAGGTTTACTTCTCATTTTTGGAAAATTCTTCATGAGAGCTTAGGTACCCGACTAAAGTTTAGTACAACCTACCACCCGTAGACAGATGGTCAGTCAGTGCTTACCATCCAAACTCAAGAAGATATGCTTCGTTCATGTACCCTTGACTTTAGTAGTTCGTGGGAGGATCATTTATACTTGGTTGAATTCTCTTACAATAACAGTTTCCAAGCAAGTATCCAGATGACACCGTTCGGGCCGAAAGTGCAGATCCCTGGTAGCTTGGGATAATATTGGCGAGAGGCAATTGCTTGGACACAAAATGATAGCTCAAACAGTTAAAGTAATCAAGCAAGTTCGGAAGCATATCAAGGTAGCCCAAGATCGTTAGCGTCATTGCGCCGATTCGCATCGTGACCACTTGAGTTTCTGTCAGCGACCATGTATTCCTTCGAATTTTGCCTACCCGAGGAGTCATCATATTCGGTGTGCGAGAAAAGCTTAGTCCTCGGTACATAGGTCCGTTCGATATTCTCGAGTGAGTAGGTGATATTTCCTATGGTCTTTCTCTTCCGTTGTCGCTTAGTGAGATACATAATATTTTCCATGTATCCCAGTTATGACGGTATATACAGGATACAAGTCATATCCTGGATCATTCAGAATTAGTTTTTGGTACTGACCTTTCGTATGAGGAAAGACATGTATCCATTTTTGACCAGAGTGAAGATTCTCAAGAACCAGGCCATTTGTTTAGTCCAAGTTGCTTGGGGGTATCACTCACCGAGCGAGTCAACTTGGGAGTACCAGGATGATATCCGAGATAGATACCCGTATTTGTTTGACTCGTAAGGTATATTTGTTCATATATCTCGTACCCTAATCTTGCCTTGTGCATGGTTGTCTTGTTCTAGGTATTTCATATCATGTGATTAATAATTGTATAGTCTTGCTTATTTTATTACCTGCCTGATCTCTAGAGATACCTTGATAGATCCGATGCCTTGTTGAAATTTCAAGGACAAAATTTTTTTAAGGAGGTGAGAGTTGTGAGACACATCTCATTATTTTAGTATTATTGTATTTTATCTGGTATATATTTGTTATAGCTGTATATTGCTTCCCGTGTAATTTATGAATTTTTTTAGCTGCCTTCATGTAATTTCTATAATTGTGAATAGTGCTAGTCACCCTTTGATATATATAGTCTTTCCTTTCTCTCTCTTCCTCATTCTTCTTTATTTCCTTCTCTTTCTTTATTTTCTTCTCCCTCGCCTCTCCTTGGTCGAACCCTAACCCCAGCCGAGAGCATCCTGAGACCGGCCTCCCCTTACCCCTTGGTGGTAGTAGTAGCTTAGTAATGGGTTTAGGCAAGTACATCTTGCTAATGAGGAAAAACTTGCTATATTGCACTTATTTAGCTTTTTTGTATTTTTATTGCTCGATATTGTTCTCTATGAGTTTCTCTACATATTTAATTCTTGGTATTTTCGGTTTTGATGTCTTGGTTGGAGTAGGTCTAAGTATCAAGTTTGGAATTTCCATGAGTTTACTTGGTTTTGATATCTTAAGACTTGATATTTTCCAAAACTAGTAGTTCCATGTTGATGAGCACTTGATTTCATGCAAATTTTAACTTTGCTTTGCTGGATTCTGACTTGAAATAAGGATTTCATGGAGAAAATAAGATTTTAGACTTGAAACTTTTTTATGGCTAAAACTTGCCATAAAAAAGTTCCATGCGCCCCACTTGATATGAGGCCTGGACTTCTCGCTCCAAGTCAGCATACGACCATCTTATTGGGCATGACTGAATCTGCACATGCGTCCCTTGGACAAATGCATAAAACTTGAATGAATGAAAGTTCTCTAAGTTCAAAAGATTTTATGCGGCTCGAATGTGTATGTGGTCAAGAGGAGCATGCGGCTGAGTTGTCGATGCTGCCCGGAGCTATGCGTTCCTCATTCTTTTGAATGTATGACTCAGCACCGCCTTGGCATGACTTTTCATGATTTTGTCTTTTTCTTCTGACTCCCTTTCTTGACTAGTCACATCGGTTACTCCTCTGACATGGCCAGTCATATTAGTCACTTTTTTGACCTTGCATTTATTGTCTGTCACTCATCTTGTCCCGAGGAGTTAAATTTGCATCTTGCATGTGGCCAGCTCTCTCAAGCGGCCAGTGTGTTGCATGCGGTAAGCTATTGCATGAGACCACTTCTCCCAAGCGCCTATGATACTTGTAGTAGCATAACTTCTTATGATTTATTCTTGTCACGACCCATACCCGGTGTAGGGACGCGAGTAGTGAACAACGTCTAGCCTATGTCGCAACATCGATAGTAGAACGCTATTTAGGTAAACTATCTATCTAGCAATAATGACCATCAATATATATAATGCCACCAATGAAGTATGAATACTCAATCACAGATCTATTAGATGGACAATCGCACGAATATGATATAAAGAATTAAAGAGTCAAATACAAGTCATAAGACAATAATATCAATTGAGTCATCAAATATAATAAGGAATACTAATGTCAAATGCTGGAGACAAATCCAGTACAATAACCTATCTACTGAGCCACATGTACTGGGTCGTCTGTCTCAACTGGGATAAGGCCCTCCTGAGCCAAAGTCTCTAACTCTAAGCCAACTATGTTTTGAGACCCGTAGTGAGTGGGATACCACTCCTCAGTGTCATCTGGGAAAAATATATCTAGTCAGGAAATGAGCAAAGTATACCTCTAACAGCAGTTCCAAATGAATGGTATAAACTATGTAACAGTAAATAGAGTAAATATACAAGATAAAAGATACAAGTACAAGAGATATGCAAAATAGGAATACTGAAATTAAATACAAGAAATTAGCATCATAGAATTGAGCAAGAAATACTACTACTATATGAGTGAGTACCAGCTTCAACATGTGCTCGGCTTGGAAACATGTACAAGGATTATGGCCTGATTAATCATACGTGTGGTGTATGATCAACACTCACAAAGACATGCACAAGAAGTATATGATCATATATCTATACTAACGCTCCCCGCCCCGACTGGTATAGTGGATCCAACCATGGTACGTTATGATACGGGATTCACCGGGTAGGTAACTAGTCTTCCCAAGAATCGATGTCTGTACATGTACAAGAATAACGAGAAACAAGGCTTGCACAAGATATACTATAAATACCAAGGAATAACATCTCATTACAAGATCCGAATATACCAATCCATGTAACCATCGTGTCAAGAAATTAAGGATATCTACATTAAATACAAGAAACATAGGGGATATCATAAATGGAAAACTATCAAAGAATATATTTGCCTGGAATCTGGTGAACAGTATCAAAGATCTCCAAAACGGTGCCTCAGAGCCCTAAATATGGAATATTACATAAATATAAGATTTTGGAATAAAATTAAGTTAAACTAGTCAAATTCTAGGTCATAAAGCCATTTCTAGGTCAAAATAGTCAAAATAGTCAAACTAGGTCAACTCTAGGTCAAACTAGTCAAACTTGGTCAAAATAGCTCTTTCTAGGTTGTATGAGTCCACCTCTAGGATATTGGGTCCATACGCTATGTTTCTCGGCTATATTAGATATATTAGGATACTAGGATACCAATACTATACCGTATTGTAAGATACGTAAAATACTATACATGAAAATACTATATAATACACAAGTATAATATATACTAGTATCCTAGCTAAACTAATACTAAGTGGATACCTTGGCTTTGAGCCCACACGGTATCACTCTACCTACACTCATCTTGATACACAATACCCAATACCTTGAGTTAAATCCAATACCTAGCAATTACCTTGGTAACACAAGATAATACTAACTAGCTATCTTATATCCATACCTACCCAATGTAACACTAACATGTGTATTTAATAATACATATCCTCATTCATGCATATAGCTAATATCTATAACCTAAAGTATACTAATACACATAACATATATCAATACCCAACTCAATATACCTTAACATTATATATATATATATATATATATATATATATATATATATATATATATATATATATATATAGCTTAAGTAACCAACAACATATCATAACTAGCCATCTACTCATTCTCATCATGTTGCTGCTACTATACATTGCTGCTATTGTTGCTATGCATTGCTGCTGCTGCTGCTGCTGCTACGCATTGCTACTGCTATGATGCTTGCAACCTACTGTTGCATTGTAGTAGCCCGATACCCCCCTATCACACACACACACACACACACACACACACACACACACACACACACACAGATATATATATATATATATATACATATATATATATATATATATATATATATATATATATATATATATATATATATATATATATATATATATTTATATATATATACATATATATATAAGATACCCTCATTTATACATATACACATATATATCTACATATATAGGTTGCACACATTAGTCACTAATTGAACTCTGTCACAGACATCAAACCCCAAGTATCTCCCCTACCGACACATGCTACCCAACTCTAGGTTATATACACCTTATGATACTCACATATGTATCCAAATAATCATAATGATATATCTATATAGGTATACATATATCAATATATATATATATCAATACATATTATATACAACTAAAGTATATATATACACTACATCAAATATAGTAGGATAAAATATAACAAACACGTGGAGTGCATCGCACCCGTATCACACTCAATCTATGATACGCTTGCGATATAGCTCCAACACACCACCAAATGTATCATAAATAATATGAGAAAGACTAGAATCATAATTAGAAACAACACGAAGTGCTAGATACTCAAATATGTGCATGTGTCAAAATATGACATGGTCAAACCCCCGTGTCGGAAGAAAACTGTCACGACCCGCACCCGGTTAGGGCACGAGAGCGTGGGTACGTCCAGCCTACGCCGCAGCATCGGCGGTAGAACGCTGTCTAGGTCAAGTACTATCTAAACAATCTCACTCTAGTATCCATCTCCATAAGGAGACGTGGATATCAAAAATAAATCTAGAAATACTCAATCACAACTACAGCACGATAGGAAATGAAGAAATAAAAGAATACAATACAAGTCTAAGGACAACATAATCATACCTGCAATCATTAACTTCCAATCCCCAAGTGTCAGAAACCAGTCTACTAATGTCACAGTCTGGAAAAATATTTTCCAGTCAGGAAGGAGCAAAGTACATCTCTAAATAGCAGTTCTATATAAATGACATAAACTATGTAGCAGTTCTAGATGGAAACATACCAGATGCATGTATAAGTACGAGAAATGTACAATGAGAGAAGTACTGGAAATACTGTAAGTAAATGCAGGAAAAGAACAATATGTCCATGAGCAAGAAACCTATGACTAAGTGTGTGAGTACTAGCTTTAACATGTGATCGGCTTGGGAACTTGATCAGGCTGGTTACATGTGATTAGCTATGGTTCATATAAAGTCAGGCTAACCGTTGGTTAGCTATGGTTCATATAAAGTCAGGCTAACCGTTGGTTAGCTATGGTGCATGTAGAGATCAGGCTAATCACACGTAACAGCTATGGTTCATATAAGTGGTCAGGCCGCACCCGACGTGAGATGTGGGGTGAGCTATGGTGCATATAAAGTTGGGTATGATCACATATCTACACTAAAGTACTCCCCAAACCCCCGACTGGTATAGTAGATCCAATCATGGTACGCTATGGCACAGGATTCCCTAGGAAGGTAGCAAATCTCCCCGGGAATTAGTGTCTGTACATGCACAAGATATCAAGGAAACAAGTCTCGTACAAGCTACACCATGAATAAGGAATAACATCTCATGACGAGATCCGTGTATACCAATCCGTGTAACCATCGTGTCAAGATCATGGATATTTACACTAGATACAGTGAACATAGGAGATATCATAAATTAGAAACTAATCAGAGAATGTACTCGCCTTTGGTCCTTAGCTGGTAAAACCAATGTCCTGTCCCAGAGTATCGTCTGGAGGAACCAACAGTCCTAAATATATCAAACACAACATGTGCATCAGGTGCTACACTAACACACAATCAAATATATGAACTCAGGGGCTCTATCAGGCAGGTCACTAGTCAACTAGGGTCATCTAGTTAGACAGACATCTATAACACATTATACCTATTTAACTAACATTAACACCTACAACATTACATGCACCAAAATAAATACATATACAATATATATATATCATTTAACTCATGTATAATATATATATATAGGTTGAACAATATAGTTGCCATATATATAAATTTTATAACTATAAAAATATGCTAAGTAGGTTTACAAATACATAAATATACATATACCAATTTACATATATTTTATACAGGTAAATACACCAGATTATATTTATATATATATAAACCAAAATACGTATTAAATTAATATGTATATTACCAATATATTTTTATACCAAAAATAAGAATTATACTATATAAAATTTTAGAATTTACGTAAAAGCCAATAAATTTATATCTACAGTAGAATTGGTCACCAGCCCCAAATAAACAATTTTGAACTAAGTTTTTATTATTGAAATTATTTCTTAATAATAATATAACCCAAAATTATTATTTTTGTTAACGCAACCAAAATCCTTATATTTTACTAACTGAATAAAACGAAACTATTTAAATATAACTTAACTAATTATATGAAATACTAAACTAATAAATAATTATTAACTGATTAATAATTAATTTCTGGTTAATAATTTAATCAACTACTGATTATAATTAACTACTAACTAAACCAATATATAACTACTAGCTAATTATATATAAGCTAACTGATTAATTAATCTACTGGTTAAGAATAATTAACAAATTTATAATTTAATTAACTGATAAGGAATTAATTACCAATTAAGAACTAACACAAATTACTACTGATTTTATACTAAACTAAACTAATACATGAAATTACTAACTAATTACATTAATAAATTAATTAAATAAGATAACTAATTACATATTATATATATTACTAACTAATTATATGAAATTATAAACTAATTACATACCAATAACTAATTATATATACTAAATTGATTTTATAATTTAATTAAACTAATTATAAATTAACTATATATTAATTTAAACTAATTACAATGAAATTAACTATTTCATATTCATTAACTATTTATTATTACTGGAACTAATTACAATACATTAATTAACTACTGATAAATTGATAATTAATTAGACTAAACTATATTAAATTAACTAATGATTAATTATTGATTAATGTTAATTATCTAACCTAATTATAAACTAAACAGAACCTCTGTCTCTAAATTCGAAGAAAGGAAAGGGGAAAAAGAGGGAAGAAGAGAGGCTCACCTAGGGTTTTCCGTCGACGCGGGGGCGGTCTCGCCGGGGTTGGCCGGCAAGGCGTCGGCGTTCATCTCTGGCGGGATCGTCGACAGCGGCGGCGGCGTTCGATTCCAGCGGCGGCAGCGTTCGAATCCAGCGGCGGCAGCGTTCGAATCCAGCGGCGGCGGCAGAGGAGTCCCGCCGGAGCAGGGCGGTCGCACTCGGCTCGAGACGGCGGCGTTCGACGCTCGAGGAGGCGGGCTCGGCGCTCGAGGACGGCTGCGCTTGGATCGAGGGGCGGGCTCGGCGCTCGAGGACGGCTGCGCTTGGATCGAGGGGGCGGTTGCAGGCGGCCACCGGCGTTCGACGACGACGAGGAGGACTCCGTCGCCGGCGGCAGCGGGATCTGGGTTAGGGTTAGGTTCTGTGTCGGGGTTCGGGTGCGTGTCCGGTCTGGACACGAGGGTGCTGTTGTAACTGGAGGATGTGGATGTGTCCGGATGTGTCGGACACGGAAAAGCTGGTTGTAAACTGTAAATCTGGACACAGGAAAAGAAATGGATATGGTGGGACACCCGGGGTCGGACCCGAGGCCATCACGGCTGACACGGTGATGCTGGACACACGGACACGAGCACACAAAAATGGCGGCTTTGGCTTGAGGGAATTTGTGGAGGCTAGCCAATGATTGGAGATTAGGGTTTCTAGGAAAATGTGAGAATGAGAACCTAAATAGGGAGAGATGGTGAGGGATAAAGGGTTGCGGGTTGGCCCAATAATGAGTGGCCCAGAATTAATTAAACGGGTTCCTCACGTGGGAAAAATGAGGGTGCAAAAAGGGGAGACAGTAAACTGGTAAATTTAAATAGAAAAGAAATTTAAGAAAATGTTTTTAAGAGGCTTTCAAAGGCTGACTGATTAAATTAGCTACGAATTAACTTCATTTTGCAAAACCCTAGAAAATATGTAATTTGTTTATTTACTATTCCAAAATGGATATGAAATTTTTATTATGAAAACAACTAGTCCTATCATAATTTCATCAAGAAATAATTTTATTATTTCAAGCCAATAAACATTTGAAACTAGAAAAATATATTATTATTTATTTATTTATTTTGTAATACATCGACATTTAGAAAAATGATTTTTTTTTATAAAAGATTTTTAAATTACCTTCTACAATCAAACATCGTTCAAAATAAAATATTAATTTTTAAGGAGAATTATTTTATAAACTTGATATTTTAAAATAAATAAAAATTTAATTATTTTGGAAATTGGAAATCGGAGGTTACAAGTCTATCCACCTTAGAAAAATTTCGTCCTCGAAATTTCAGGGATGACTAGGATAGAAAAAATTTTGTTGTTCATAATGATGAATATATCATTGAAAAAAATACTTCTATAAGGAAAATATTTACCAACAGAAGGAAACATGAAGAAAAGAAAATATGGTTTAAGACAGGAATAACTTGAAGGAATTATGGCTCGGCCTTGAATCCTCTAGAAGGTTTTAGGTTTTGGGAAGTAGACACGATCACAAAACAGATAATTGGAATAATGCACGTTACCTTTTCAAAGTAACTAAACCAAGGAAGACCCAGTATAAAGAATGATATAGACATGAAAGTTATAGCTAATTCGAAAGATACGGTCAACAATTTGATTTAAGAAACTTAAATACATCCTTCAGAATGTAATCAAGAGGCATCTAATTGCCTTCTTAATTTCTAGGAAAAGTCTTCACTACCATCTGAAAATAATCCTTCCTTTTTATCCTCGTTCATTTTACTTTTCTCAATCTTGTGATTCATCATTAACTAATATTTATAAAAGTTCAAATTCCACAAACTTTATTAGATTAGATCTTAGAATTTCTGAATCAAAAGCCTTATCATCAAATTCGAGTTTGTTTATCTTAACATCAACTATACCTCGATTATTTTCTTCGATTTCAAATGTTACTGTCATGGTCAAGATTTTAATTTAAATCACAACCTCAATATACCATGATCTTACCTTATGACCCTCAATTATATGATCCCATAATCAATTATGTTATAATCTTCTTTACCATGAGCTTCATTTCATTCCATATTTCTTTATCCGTATGTATAATGTTTCCGAATTTTGAACTAATATATTTTTTTTTTCATCCTCTGCATTTTATTATCCCAATGTAAAATTTTTACTACTCAAATCCTCAATTATTTTAATTGAATTCCAGTCGTATCATAATCTCCTCAAATTTTGAGTAAATAACTAAATACAAAATTTACTATCCACTCCTTCAATCGAAACCCAATCAATGCATATTTATAAAACTTAAAAATCGGTATCCCAGAATTTAAATTTTAAACACTCATCAATCATCTTACTCCTCTAACTCAAATTCAATTGATGCTTATTCCAGTCTAACTCCTCATCCCAAGAATTTAATTCGACACTATTCCATTTACGATTTTTATTTTTTGATTTTCGTTTTCCTCAATTATTCAATGATGCGATGCTTCCAGAATCTTCAATGCAACATTCATAATATACAAAATTTCTATCTTGCAATCAATAGATAAAATGATAATCTCTCAAATTTCTCAAATTTTTAATAATCAATTCAATCATATCAAGACCTCCTTAAAATAAATAAATCCTCAAATTTTTGGCTCTGTGAATTTCTTAATTCTCCCTTTAAGTAAATATTTATCCTCGAGTTTCAATCATCCTCAATCTTCGTAAAATTAATGATCCGTCAATTCTTTTATTAACGCCTTAACTTTTTAGTTAAATTAATGCTTATCCACAAATTCAATCCTCTTGTCTCTTTTTGTCGGTCATACCCTTGTCATAGATCCTTGCTATGGTCAAAACTCAAATGATCATGGTTTAAGAAAATTCTACTTACAGCCATGCAATTTAAGAAAAATATAGGTCATGTGCCTTTTGTCATGGTATTTCAGTCTCTGTTAGGGGTACTACTAGTTATATTCTAACAAGAAAATCATGCATGTGAACCACAGTACTAGGAAAATTAATCAATCAATCGAAAGGCGAAAGAGAAGGAACATTAGGAAAGAAGAAGGATAATGTTAACATATTACTTGTAGTGTCTACTATCTCTAACAAACACTTAACTCTAGCACACTAGCAAATTCCTATTCATGTACACTGGTACCCATATCAACTAATCATATATTAATATTCATATCTCTCATCTACCAAGAATTAATCCTCAAAATAATCGTCAAGGTTTAACTTCCCGATCAACTTAAAATAAAATGCATATACCTCCTCATAATTAGATACTTCACATCGAAATAAAATTTAATCACTTCTAAAATCTTTGTAGCCCTAACCATGTTTATTGAATTCATATTTGAAATCTTCAAAAATTTAATGACATAATCTCAACTCCTCAATCATTCAAAAAATAAAATCTTATTTCCACCTTTTAATTTATAACTCCACAATATACATATCAGTGCTCACGGTCTCTGATGCTCAAGGTGCACTCAATGTATCTAGTGTCTGTAATTGTGTACTAAATTGTACTGCCCGAATCACTTGCACTATTACCTCCAATGATCAAAGTCATCATCAATTGTATTTTCTTTCATGATTTCAATTTATGTCAATTGGTATATCATCTAATTATCAACACACAGAGTGCTTACTGTTATTAACGTCATCCTTGACTAATCCTCGATATAGAATCATTAGCACTCTTGGTATTATATCGCTAACTGCATTAATGGATTATCTCATCGAGCTCATTAGACTCATGATCACCTGTATCCTCAATAACACTCATGTTTCTTTACTCTCATGGGTATGTGTATGGTTCCTCCTCTCGATGGTTGTATATGTATTTTCTTCAATCCTTTAAAGCCTATTAAACTAATCCGTGATACGCTTCACAACTCCCATTACTAATCCTGATATTTCTCTACTTATGACATCTCATTAAACCCTTTATACATATACATTTCTTTACCTTTAACATTTCCGATATCAATCATCAAATTGGACATCATGCTCCATAAATCCTTAACACAATTCCCGGATACTTAATCGTTTACATAGATCACTCAATTACATAATCATGATTATCCAGGACGGGTAATTGGCTCTGATACTAACTCTGAGAACTATCACTGATACTCTATACTCTCCTTAACTCTTAGTCTCTAATGACCTTATCCTAGAACCATTGTTACAAGGTATATGCTATGGGTTAATTCTAGGTTAAAGCCTACTGCTCACATGCCCAACTAAGAAACACTTACAAATCACTAGCAACACAGTCAATACTAATACAAGACACAAACAAAATCACAAGCCACTAATTGCCATGCTTAACAAGAAATCCTCAAGGAATAGGAGCTCAAAGACTGAATTGAGGACAGAAGGTATCTTTACTGTTAGTAAAGAAAGAAGTGGTAGAACAAAGTCCTGGAATAACAGAAATAGATAAGTCTTGAGATGATATTTTAAAAACCAATTTAGGATACAACCTAATAATCATACACGTCTGTCTGAAATCATGACACTCAGAATCCTCGCCACGCCAGTAAGCATAGGTGCGATAACCGACAGGTTCCGTAACTAAGGTATGCAACTCTATAATCATGTCATCTAGAATCCTCGCCACGCCAACCGGTATGGCTGCGACAGACCCTAAGTTTCATAACTACAGTATGTACATCCAAGTCAGGTTCCTACGTTCTCGTCACGACAGCTAATATGGCTGCAATAAACTCTAGGTTCCATAATCAAAGTAGACGTTTTACCTTTCTCACTGTCCTCATCAATATATGTCATCAGATGATACCGTAATTTTAGCCCGTAAAATTCATCTCGATATGAAATCAATTCAACAACGATACCAGGAATTAAAGTTAACAACTGGTCAACAAGAATCAAACTCAACAATGATACCAAGATTTTAATTTAATAACTGCTCAACAAGAATCAAGTTCAGTGACAACAAGCGAGAGCGGACGGAAAACAAGGAAAGATTTAAATTGAAAATAAGATTCTCATGGGGTCATCCCAGGAAATCTTTCAAGAATTTGTGATTGAGTATCCTCTCTCATCCTAGTATCCTATGTCCTATATTCTATAGCAGGTACGCAGTAGTACAACTAAGACGTCGCACTACCACGACATCGCACAACTAGCGAAGTCTGACCTGCATGGGCCACCACTAAAACGTGTCACGACCCACACCCGGTTAGGGCACGAGAGCGTGGGTACGTCCAGCCTACGCCGCAGCATCGGCGGTAGAACGCTGTCTAGGTCAAGTACTATCTAAACAATCTCACTCTAGTATCCATCTCCATAAGGAGACGTGGATATCAAAAATAAATCTAGAAATACTCAATCACAACTACAGCACGATAGGAAATGAAGAAATAAAAGAATACAATACAAGTCTAAGGACAACATAATCATACCTGCAATCATTAACTTCCAATCCCCAAGTGTCAGAAACCAGTCTACTAATGTCACAGTCTGGAAAAATATTTTCCAGTCAGGAAGGAGCAAAGTACATCTCTAAATAGCAGTTCTATATAAATGACATAAACTATGTAGCAGTTCTAGATGGAAACATACCAGATGCATGTATAAGTACGAGAAATGTACAATGAGAGAAGTACTGGAAATACTGTAAGTAAATGCAGGAAAAGAACAATATGTCCATGAGCAAGAAACCTATGACTAAGTGTGTGAGTACTAGCTTTAACATGTGATCGGCTTGGGAACTTGATCAGGCTGGTTACATGTGATTAGCTATGGTTCATATAAAGTCAGGCTAACCGTTGGTTAGCTATGGTGCATGTAGAGATCAGGCTAATCACACGTAACAGCTATGGTTCATATAAGTGGTCAGGCCGCACCCGACGTGAGATGTGGGGTGAGCTATGGTGCATATAAAGTTGGGTATGATCACATATCTACACTAAAGTACTCCCCAAACCCCCGACTGGTATAGTAGATCCAATCATGGTACGCTATGGCACAGGATTCCCTAGGAAGGTAGCAAATCTCCCCGGGAATTAGTGTCTGTACATGCACAAGATATCAAGGAAACAAGTCTCGTACAAGCTACACCATGAATAAGGAATAACATCTCATGACGAGATCCGTGTATACCAATCCGTGTAACCATCGTGTCAAGATCATGGATATTTACACTAGATACAGTGAACATAGGAGATATCATAAATTAGAAACTAATCAGAGAATGTACTCGCCTTTGGTCCTTAGCTGGTAAAACCAATGTCCTGTCCCAGAGTATCGTCTGGAGGAACCAACAGTCCTAAATATATCAAACACAACATGTGCATCAGGTGCTACACTAACACACAATCAAATATATGAACTCAGGGGCTCTATCAGGCAGGTCACTAGTCAACTAGGGTCATCTAGTTAGACAGACATCTATAACACATTATACCTATTTAACTAACATTAACACCTACAACATTACATGCACCAAAATAAATACATATACAATATATATATATCATTTAACTCATGTATAATATATATATATAGGTTGAACAATATAGTTGCCATATATATAAATTTTATAACTATAAAAATATGCTAAGTAGGTTTACAAATACATAAATATACATATACCAATTTACATATATTTTATACAGGTAAATACACCAGATTATATTTATATATATATAAACCAAAATACGTATTAAATTAATATGTATATTACCAATATATTTTTATACCAAAAATAAGAATTATACTATATAAAATTTTAGAATTTACGTAAAAGCCAATAAATTTATATCTACAGTAGAATTGGTCACCAGCCCCAAATAAACAATTTTGAACTAAGTTTTTATTATTGAAATTATTTCTTAATAATAATATAACCCAAAATTATTATTTTTGTTAACGCAACCAAAATCCTTATATTTTACTAACTGAATAAAACGAAACTATTTAAATATAACTTAACTAATTATATGAAATACTAAACTAATAAATAATTATTAACTGATTAATAATTAATTTCTGGTTAATAATTTAATCAACTACTGATTATAATTAACTACTAACTAAACCAATATATAACTACTAGCTAATTATATATAAGCTAACTGATTAATTAATCTACTGGTTAAGAATAATTAACAAATTTATAATTTAATTAACTGATAAGGAATTAATTACCAATTAAGAACTAACACAAATTACTACTGATTTTATACTAAACTAAACTAATACATGAAATTACTAACTAATTACATTAATAAATTAATTAAATAAGATAACTAATTACATATTATATATATTACTAACTAATTATATGAAATTATAAACTAATTACATACCAATAACTAATTATATATACTAAATTGATTTTATAATTTAATTAAACTAATTATAAATTAACTATATATTAATTTAAACTAATTACAATGAAATTAACTATTTCATATTCATTAACTATTTATTATTACTGGAACTAATTACAATACATTAATTAACTACTGATAAATTGATAATTAATTAGACTAAACTATATTAAATTAACTAATGATTAATTATTGATTAATGTTAATTATCTAACCTAATTATAAACTAAACAGAACCTCTGTCTCTAAATTCGAAGAAAGGAAAGGGGAAAAAGAGGGAAGAAGAGAGGCTCACCTAGGGTTTTCCGTCGACGCGGGGGCGGTCTCGCCGGGGTTGGCCGGCAAGGCGTCGGCGTTCATCTCTGGCGGGATCGTCGACAGCGGCGGCGGCGTTCGATTCCAGCGGCGGCAGCGTTCGAATCCAGCGGCGGCAGCGTTCGAATCCAGCGGCGGCGGCAGAGGAGTCCCGCCGGAGCAGGGCGGTCGCACTCGGCTCGAGACGGCGGCGTTCGACGCTCGAGGAGGCGGGCTCGGCGCTCGAGGACGGCTGCGCTTGGATCGAGGGGCGGGCTCGGCGCTCGAGGAGACGGCTCGGCGCTCGAGGACGGCTGCGCTTGGATCGAGGGGGCGGTTGCAGGCGGCCACCGGCGTTCGACGACGACGAGGAGGACTCCGTCGCCGGCGGCAGCGGGATCTGGGTTAGGGTTAGGTTCTGTGTCGGGGTTCGGGTGCGTGTCCGGTCTGGACACGAGGGTGCTGTTGTAACTGGAGGATGTGGATGTGTCCGGATGTGTCGGACACGGAAAAGCTGGTTGTAAACTGTAAATCTGGACACAGGAAAAGAAATGGATATGGTGGGACACCCGGGGTCGGACCCGAGGCCATCACGGCTGACACGGTGATGCTGGACACACGGACACGAGCACACAAAAATGGCGGCTTTGGCTTGAGGGAATTTGTGGAGGCTAGCCAATGATTGGAGATTAGGGTTTCTAGGAAAATGTGAGAATGAGAACCTAAATAGGGAGAGATGGTGAGGGATAAAGGGTTGCGGGTTGGCCCAATAATGAGTGGCCCAGAATTAATTAAACGGGTTCCTCACGTGGGAAAAATGAGGGTGCAAAAAGGGGAGACAGTAAACTGGTAAATTTAAATAGAAAAGAAATTTAAGAAAATATTTTTAAGAGGCTTTCAAAGGCTGACTGATTAAATTAGCTACGAATTAACTTCATTTTGCAAAACCCTAGAAAATATGTAATTTGTTTATTTACTATTCCAAAATGGATATGAAATTTTTATTATGAAAACAACTAGTCCTATCATAATTTCATCAAGAAATAATTTTATTATTTCAAGCCAATAAACATTTGAAACTAGAAAAATATATTATTATTTATTTATTTATTTTGTAATACATCGACATTTAGAAAAATGATTTTTTTTTATAAAAGATTTTTAAATTACCTTCTACAATCAAATATCGTTCAAAATAAAATATTAATTTTTAAGGAGAATTATTTTATAAACTTGATATTTTAAAATAAATAAAAATTTAATTATTTTGGAAATTGGAAATCGGAGGTTACAAAAACCCCCAAATCAACCCGTATCACCAAATTATCGTGATACGGCCAACACGTATCCAATTGTGTACACAAAACTAGTCTCATACAATCAAATACATGTCAATTTGGTCTAATTAACCTATTGACAAACACATGATGTGCCAATATCAAAATTCTCCTAAAATTGACACAAAATACACCATAACTTCCTCCTTAGGCCTCCTATGAACCTAATTCCACTTCCTATGGGTAGACTTAGTATATGTGTCACGCCCCAGTCCCAAAATATGTAGGACTAGGACACTTAAGCATGCCAACCGTATGAATATGGCACTCCAATATACGGAAACCATAACACACGTACGCTGTAATATGAATAACAATTCACAAGTGGTAAACATATATAAATCTCAGGGTATAATCTAAGATCATCCACAGAAAATCAAATAGAGACAAATAAACAATATCTATAAACTAGATCCCAAAATGAAGTATCTAAAGATGACAGTCGGATGGAAACAAATCCACTGCCGAACTAGAATGAATAATAAACAAGACAAATACAATATAAATATAACCTCTAACAATCATGAGGCTCGAAGAGAAGACCTCTCGTAATATGAGTAGCCAGTCCGGATCTGCGCTCCTGCAAATACTCATGAATAATACACCTAGAAAGGGACCAGGTCCTTAGAGGGACATAACAAGATACATAGAAATATGCCATAAAGTAAATACAAAATAAATAAAAGGGTGCGCTAACCATCTAAGTGAATAAAATTTGAGGACAACTTTGGTACGTATGGGTAGGCGTAGGCATAACGTCCAACGTCCTCTAGAGTGTGGTATCTGTAACATCCATCATTCTGAAGAATGAGGTATCTGTATATATATAATGTCCAACACTCTAAGGGACGTGGTATCTGCAATAATATATACGTCCGTATTTCTCCGAAGAGTGAAGTATCTGCAATAAAGGAGGTGGGTGTCCCATACGCCTACTAGTCGTCCTTCCCGCCCAATGATCTATGTATGTTGTATCCACAACACGCCTTAGCTACTTCGCTGAGGCATCGTAACTCTTGCTCATAGTCTAGTATTAGAACAATAGTCCGACCTTACAACCAAACAAGGACAAGGATTGGACCATCGTACCACGATAGTCTATGCTCCGCCTACTAATAACTGCTAAGTTTTCTAACATGTATCACTATTAACAGTTATACCCTATCCGTCGCACGACCTACACGTACAGGTGGCCAACCACATACGCAAGTTTGTATCCTATATGAGACTCACAACACGTGTAAAAAATGTGTCAAGGCCTGGGGAGTCATACCGATAAGTCCATAACTTTAGGTGGGTCTACTAGATACTAGGTCAGACACAAGTCCTAACGTCAACGCATTCGTTGACTGCACCCGAGTCTTCTCGGACGCACACAGTTATATAATCTAAAATAATAAACATGCAACTAAATATATAACTAAATTTAAACAGTACAACAAGGAAAGGTATACTTGCTTGGCAAGAGAGCTGTAGAGTGAAATATCCAGATGTCAAACACCAAGAGTCAGAAACTACGGCCTCAGAAAGAACGTCTCCGGATGCTGAAATAAATATCACCAACATTCCCAGAATAAGCAAAATAGCTAGAAAATACTCCCCTTTCGTCCAATTTGGACATAGGGGCAAAACGATAATTTTGGGTCAAAGCGGGCTCCATATGTGGGCCACTTTGCACCGAAAAGTATGCAAGAGGTAACGGTCTCTAAAATAGGACAAATTATAGGTCAAACAAACTCTAAATGTCAGTACGAACTCAACGGTACGTCCAAGTATGAATTCTGGTGAGCCGAACATAATTTCGCCCAAAAAGTCAACCGTAGGGCCCGTCAATAGGCGACTTGGTCAACTATCTCGGAATCACGTGAAACTTAGGTCACAGGACCAGCGCGATACCATGAGTCCAGTGGCGTAAGTTTTGTCATATTCTGACGAGCATGTACAAAATGCGCAGGGCTTTTGTAAAAGTTGCGATACGGGGAATCTTCTGTGGATACGGGCTGATTTCGACGCGCACACGCGTCCAAATCAGTTTTTGCGAAATCCCACACATCCGGGTATACTGCACGCACCTTTTGATATATTTGGTACATGTCGGGGCGGTCCCGATTGGCGGGACGCGCTCCGTATCACAAATTTTGGATGATAGAAAAAGTATATTTTTGGGGTTTTCTGACTAATTTATTTCTACACATAGCAAGTAATAAATTATTGTAAATAACAAAAATTAAACTAGGTCAAGTGGTCTCCGCATACCAACAAGAAAAATCAAATTCGGATCTCTGTGGTGGGAGATACGAATCTGGGAACATAGATAGTTACCGCAGTTCTCTGCGATACCAAAAAGTTGTCTTTTTTGGGCAACTTGGGCGCTATTTTTGCCTAGGGTTACGCATTATTCGAGGTCAACTAACATACAGATATGGAAGGGGGATAAGTCAGGATCATACCGGCGAAGACGGGGTCGAATTTGGTCAAGCGAGGGCGCGAGAAACAGAGCCTGAACAGGGCTTCACCGCTGTTCAAATTCTGCTGTTGTTGGTGCGCGGTGCTCGCACGGTCGGCCGGGGTTGGTCGCGGCGGCGGCTGGAGGAAGCGGCGGTGGCCCGGCTAGGTACTGGTGGAGAGGGAGATTTTAGGTTAGGGTTTTGATCGAAGGGATGTATATATAGGAAGGGAGAGAGGGATCGAGCGAGTGGGTCGGGGGGGTTCCTGCGCGCGGCTTTACATAAGCCTGCGGCTGCTGCTGCTTTGATTTAGCAAGCGGGTGCGGGTTTAGGCCTAACGGGTTCGGGTAGGTTAGGGTTTAATGTTAGGATCCATTAAGAGATTTTATTTGTTTTTATTTGTTTTTATTTCTTCTTCTTTCTTCTTTCTTTTTCTTATTTTAATATTTCTATTTTAATTGCTAAGCATTAACTATATATATATATATATATATATATATATATATAGAAAAATTCTAGAAATTTATTATTCCATACCCTTAAGCTAGCAACTATCCAAAGGGACTCCTACATAAAATAAATTAGGAAAAAATCCTAATGGTTCCATAAATCCCCTAAATGCACAAACACCAAAAATAAAAATTAAATAAATTCTATTTCTCCTAATTTGCTCATAATTACTTCAATTAAATTAATAATTAATAAAAAAAGTAAATACGAATTTTAGGATTAGGGGTTTTATATCCTATCCAACTTGTAAAAATTATGTCCTCGAAATTAAAACTAAGCCGCGGTAGAAAGTCAAGGATGGTATAAGATAAAGATTTGCAGCTTTTTTTTCTGTCTATTTCCTCAATCCTAACCTCCATGATTTTCCAATTGCCATGGAAATATTTGGAGAGCTATAATTTGCATTGTCTAAAATGCAAGGCTAGGTTTAAAGGAGTGGGCGATGTTTCGCATTTGCACATTCCACAAATTCATGGAGAAGATTCATATGGAGGAGAATTAGGTTTCTTCATGTGCCATGTCCACTGGTGTGGACACCTAATGCTCTTTTGCATAAAAGCGCCCAACAATTGGAAAATCGAACAAAGATAGAAATTGGATTAATACGAAACGGGTCATGATTGTGTCTCCAATTTTAATTGGAACGCACAAGGTACAAAGTTGGATTTATTTAGAATTAAATACAAATGTCTACGATGAATATTATGCGACTAAAATGTAGCACAAGAGAGCATCATTATAAGTTACATCGAGGTCAAAATGGTAGGCGGTCACGTCTAGGACAAGGTTGTAAAATTTGTAGAAAGGCAATGGCCAGTGTAGTGCTCCAATTATCGAAGCAATGGTAAGGTGCACTTTATGATATAAATCTCGTATAATTAACAAAATAACATGTTCTATTTCCAATTGGATTCTAATTAGCCCTAATCTCTCTATCTAAGACAGGTAGGCCTAATTTTGGGTGAGGGAGTTTATAATTTGCTCAACTTAAAACAATTTTATCCTCGAAACTAAAATAAGGCATAATTTATTAATTCATTTACATTCGCATATAAGACAAGTCAATCACAATCTCTTCCAAAATTAAAATATATTCTAATCCATCACAATCACTTTCAAAATTAAGGTAACCTCTGTTTAATCAAAATATTGTAACCGCTTCTCGATTTTTAATAATCACATCCAAATTTAAGCTAAATCTATATGCCATCTTCAAGTTTTAAATAGCCCACATCACTTTTCACATTACGATCTCCAACTATCATAATCTCTTTTAAAAGAAAATAATTCTAATCCAATATTATTCCTATTTTTCCTTATGAATTTTGTATCCTTCAAATTTTTAAACTCAATTCACATCCTCAATAATTCTAATAGGTAATCCAGCAATCAAAATTTAACTTTTAATTTAATCATCCAATTGTAAAATTTTATATCTACTTCACCAATTGTTCAAGCCTAGAATTCTATATTTATCCTCAAGGTTTAAATCGATGATTCAATCTTTAACATTCAAACTTTACATCATGTGCTGAATGTATAAATATTTGGTCCTTACTTTCAAGATTTCAAGATTCATTAAATCTTCGTCATCATAGTCCTTCTTTAAAAAAAAAATTTCAAAATTAAAATGACTTGAATCTCCCCATCTAATCTTGCTTGATCACAATCTAAAAATTTTTTCTCTCAAGTTGACAATGCAACTTCTATCCAACTTAGAATTTACCTATATATCATATAAGGCTATACACTTAAGAAAATATTCCTTAACTTATTTAGTCATGCTATTTGATCCTTAAAAGTTTGAACACCAACATTTTACCTTTGATATGCCCTTAATTATAGAAAATCATCATTAAGTAATGCGGTTGGCCTATGGGGTATTTCTAGTACTATCTGTATATTAAACTTATACCAAGCACGAGGTTTTGTCTTTCCGAAATAAGGGAAGACGGATAACAATAATAAAGAGTTCAAGGGGGAGGTAATAGAATAGAAGTATAGGGATCAAGGCGTTTAAGGAGTTCAAAAGGAATTGTCAAGGCAGTTGTGGATTGAAATCCTATTTTGGTAAATTTCTATTCACATGCTCATATCAGTACAGTTATGTAACTGATACGATATGCTTAGGCATGTCTAGAGGGCAAGTACATTCGTCTACTAGACACTATATATCTCAATCCACGTAAAGTAGTTATGCGAAGGGCGAACCAAGCGCACCAAGGTTAGCTAGACCTTAATACATTGATTCTAAAATGTATTAATGTATGCATCCACTAATACATATATCGTGAACAAGCTCGATAAAAGAATAAGCTAGCAAAACTAGGCTATAAAATAGCAGCATAAGTCAAGGTAGTATAAAATATAAATATGCTAGATCATGATAAAAGGAGGTACACAAATTAATTCAAGTTCACAAAAACAAAACAAAATACAAAAATAAGACTCTACAATCTCTACAGTTGTCATACTAACTCTTATCTAAGTCGCTAGTCGACCAAATAAGGGTATGGGCCTTAAAGTTCTACCAACTGAATAAACACTATCGTCATATGCTAGTATATAGTTAATGTTGTTCAATTATACTACACTAATATGTCAAGAGGACTATGTGATACCAGGTTGGGAGGCATACTACCCAACTTATAATAATTATCTAATATTGTGACAGTCTTAAGGGAATTCTACAAAATAATATTGTCGTTGTAAATAAAGCATAAAATCTTATCGGGGTTTACGAGAAAGTTATCCTATTGCATTATATCGGTAATGGTCACCTTAAGTTTTAATCATAGTGCTCATAGAACAAGTGTCAATAGTAAGAATGGAAGAGCTACTGGTTCTTAAGTGAAAAAAAGATATATCTATATTGGGTTATGGATACGAATTAAGCAATTTAAAACTAAGGGTAATCATCAAGTTATAATCTACAAGAACAACTCAAAACTATCAAATTTGAACTATCAAGTATAACTTTTCAAAGTTTAACATTGACAACTATAATCCTAACAAACTACATATCCTTAACATAAGAGAATTCATCTGGTCTACAATCAGAAGTGTCATGTGGCACGAGTTGAAAGGTGAAGAAGAAAAAGCTTAATTAGTCATCGCACAAATAGCGAGTGCTAAGGTTGCAAAGAACAAGATATAACATTAAAAATAGGAAGACTCTAGATAAGATTATGGTTTTCCTAAGGGTAGGTGGTATGCTAATATATGTATTCGAGGTATGATCAAGAAAATATTATATTCATTCCTCTTGGCTTCCTAGGGTACTGTCTACTTAATATTAGGACAAGAACCTAAATTTATAGTTCTAATACTATCTCGCTATAAAAGTTAGGGTTGGTCATAATATTCAATCTTGGATTTATATTGGTTCCTCAATGCCAGGGTAAAACAGTACGGTCAACTTTCTAACTAACTCTAGTAGTATCCATACTACTATCAAGTCATTCATAATTATATCAAGGGATAATGGTAAACCAGTCTATAGATAAGGGATGCTAGGGTTTACAAAATATTCTAAACTTAGTGATGTGTCAAGGCCCTAGTTGTATTCTTAATAGGAAAGTTACCCTAATTATCATCCTATCAACAGGGATTCCTATATTCTAGCAGGGCTATACTCAAGGAACTAATAGGGAAGCACATGAATCAAGCATGATGCAATTATTTAAATAGAACGAATATGGGAGAAGGATGAGTCATAATCAAATGTGGATGAGATCCTATACTCTAATCCTATTTGCAGGCTTGCTCGGTACAGTAACGTAACCGAGACAATATGCTCTGACCTGCATGGGCCACCACTAAAAATATGTTATGCCCCAGTCCTAAAATACGTAGGACTAGGACACATAAGCATACCAGTCGTATGAATATGGCACTCTAATATACGGAAACCATAACACACGTACGCTGTAATATGAATAACAATTCACAAGTGGTAAACATATATAAATCTCAGGGTATAATCTAACCTCATCCACAGTAAATCATATAGAGACAAATAACCAATATCTATGAACTAGATCCCAAAATAAAGTATCTAAAGATGACAGTCGGATGAAAACAAATTCACTACCGAACTAGAATGCTGAATAAACAAGAAAAATACAATATAAATACAACCTCTAACAATCACGAGGCTCAAAGAGAAGACCTCTCACAATATGAGTAGCCAGTCCGGATCTGCGCTCCTGCAAATACTCATGAATAATACACCTAGAAAGGGACCAGGTCCTCAGAGGGACATAAAAAGATACATAGAAACATACCATAAAGTAAATACTAAATAAATAAAAGGGTGCGCTAACCATCTAAGTGAATGCAATGTGAGGACAACTTTGGTACGTATGGGTAGGCGTAGGCATAACGTCCAACGTCCTCTAGAGTGTGGTATCTGTAACGTCCATCATTCCGAAGAATGAGGTATCTGTATATATATAACATCCAACACTCTAAGGGAAGTGGTATCTGCAATAATATATACGTCCGTATCACTCCGAAGAGTGAGGTATCTGCAATAAAGGAGGTGGGTGTCCCATACACCTACTAGTCGTCCTCCCCGTCCAATGATCTATGCATGTTGTATCCACAATACGCCTTAGCTACTTCACCGAGGCATCATAACTCTGGCTCATAGTATAGTGCTAGAATAATAGTCCGACCTTACAACCAAACAAGGACAATGATTGGACCATCGTACCACGATAGTCTATGCTTCGCCTACTAATAACTGCTAAGTCTTCTAACATGCATCACTATTAGCAGTTATACCCTATCCGTTGTACGACCTACATGTACAGGTGGCCAACCACATACGCAAGTCCGTGTCCTATATAAGACTCACAATAAGTGTAAAAAATGTGTCAAGGCTTGGGGAGTCATACCGATAACTCCACAACTTTAGGTGCGTCTACTAGACACTAGGTCAGACACAAGTCCTAACGTCAACGTATTCGTTGACTGCACCCGAGTCTTCTCGGACGCGCACAGTTATATAATCTAAAATAATAAACATGCAACTAAATATATAACTGAATTTAAACAGTACAACAAGGCAATGTATACTTTTCTGGCAAGAGAGCTGTAGAGTGAAATATTCAGATGTCAAACACCAAGAGTCAGAAACTACGACCTCAGAAAGAACGTCTCCGGATGCTGAAATAAATATCACCAACGTTCCCAGAATAAGCAAAATAGCTAGAAAATACTCCCATTTCATCCAATTTGGATATAGGGGCAAAACGATAATTTTGGGTCAAAACGGGCTCCACTTGTGGGCCACTTTGCACAGAAAAGCGTGCCAGAGGTAACGATCTCTAAAATATGACAAATTATAGGTCAAACAAACTCTAAATGTCAGTACGAACTCAACGATATGTCCAAGTATGGTTTCTGGTGAGCCGAACACAATTTTGCCTAAAAGTCAACCATGGGGCCCACCAATAGGCGACTTGGTCAACTGTCTCGGAATCTCGTGAAACTTGGGTCACAGGACCAGTACGATACCACGATTCCAGTGGCATAAGTTTCATCGCATTCTGAGGAGCATGCACAAAATGTGCAGGACTTTTATAAAAGTTGCGACACGAGGAATCTTCTGCGGATACGGGCTGATTTCGACGCGCACACGCATCCAAATTAGTTTCTGCGAAATCCCACACGTCCGGGTATACTGTGCGCACCTTTTGGTACACTTGGTACACGACGGGGCAGTCCCGATTGGCGGGGCACGTTTCGTATCACAAATTTTGGATGATGGAAAAAATATATTTTTGTGGTTTTTTGACTAATTTAATTCTACATACAACAAGTAATAAATTATTGTAAATATCAAAAATTAAACTAGGTCAAGTGGTCTCCGCATACCAATAAGAAAAATCAAATTCGGATCTCTATGGTGGGAGATACGAATCCAGGAACATAGGTAGTTATCGCATTTTTCTGCGATACCCAAAAGTTATCTTTTTTCGGCAACTTGGGCGCTGTTTTCGTCTAGGATTACGCATTGTTCGAGGTCAACTAACATACAAATATGGAAGGAGGATAAGTGAGGATCATACCGGCGAAGACGGGGTCAAGTTTGGTCAAGCGAGGGTACGGGAAACAGAGCCTGAATAGGGCTTCACCGCAGTTCAAATTCTGTTGTTGTTGGTGCGCGGTGCTCGCGCGATCGGCCGGGATTGGTCCCGGCGGCGGCCGGAGGAGGCGGTGGCGGTCTGGAACTCGGCGGCACGGCTAGGTATTGGTGGAGAGAGAGATTTTAGGTTAGGGTTTTGATCGAAGGGATGTATATATAGGAAGGGAGAGAGGGATCGAGCGAGCGGTTCGGGGGGGGGGGTTCCTGCGCGTGGCTTTACGTAAGCCTGCGGCTGCTGCTGCTTTGATTTAGCAAGCGGGTGCGGGTTTAGGCCTAACGGGTTCGGGTAGGTTAGGGTTTAATGTTAGGATCCATTAAGAGATTTTATTTGTTTTTCTTTCTTCTTCTTTCTTCTTTCTTTTTCTTATTTTCTATTTCTATTTTAATTGCTAAGCATTAACTATATACATATATATACATATTTATATATATAGAAAAATTCTAAAAATTTATTATTGCATACCCTTAAGCTAGCAACTGTCCATAGGGTCTCCTACATGAAAAAAATTAGGAAAAATTCCTAATGGTTCCATAAATCTCCTAAATGCACAAACACCTAAAATAAAAATTAAATAAATTCTATTTCTCCTAATTTGCTCATAATTACTTCAATTAAATTAATAATTAATAAAAAAAGTAAATACGGATTTTAGGATTAGGGGTTTTACAACATGGGAGGGTTTCTAATGATTAAACTACATATTTATAGTCTATTTAGAGAGAAAAAATTGAATTGTACCTATTGAGAGATGGATTTTCAATACAAGTCTCCAAATGAGTGTTAAGAGCCTTCAACTTGTGCTTCTTCCTCCTCTTTATAGATCCTTGCCTCCTCCTTATTCCAATAGCCTCCAATGATGAGTAGAGAAGGAATTGAAAGATAATTTGGGTAGGGATTGGTATAGGGATAAATGAATTTGGAAGAGAAAAATTTTAGATCTAGAAATGGGATGAATGGATGAAGAGAGAGAGAGAGAGTCTCTCTCCCCCCCCTTGTGGCCAGCCTTGCCCCTTCTCCAAGTCAATATGAAAAGTCTACAATACCACTTGGGGATTTTTATGAAGGAATTAATTAAGGAAGTAAGGTTGTAATCCAATTGGTCTAACTAATTAACTCATCCTCCTAATGAATGAGCTTGATTGTTGGGCTCATTCTAACTAGAATTAATGTTGGTCTATGAGTCTAGTCTAATCTAGCTAGGTCCACCAACACAAGTACAAAATCAAATATAAAACATAATAATAAATAATATAATAAATAAATATTCAATAAGAATATTAATTAATTAATTATAAAATGACCGATATACCATTTCCTAAAAAATATGGTACTGATAGTTCTCTTATGGTTTAACTATTTCCATTGTTTAGCCTATTATGTTTAATTGTTATAAATGCAATCTTTCTCTATATTGCTTACAACCAAAATTTGGACAACCTGCTAGAACCTGGAATTTCCTAAACATGGATTATAGTGACACTGTTTATCTTGATCTTCCGACACCTGACCTGAACTGATACTCCTGATAGTGGCTCGACGAAGCGTACCCTTAACATGCTGGAATTGAACATGGATTGTAGTAACACTGTTAATCTTGAACTCCTAATACCAGACTTGTCTTGATATTCCTGATAATAGCTCTTCGTATGGAATTAACATGACATATAAAGATATTTCTGATAGTAGATCGACGAAGCACACTCCTGACATGCTAGAATTTCCTTGACTGAAATGCTTGAATTGATAAGATAAATTCTCGTGCTTGATTTGCTTACTCCTATCCCGGATGTACTTATCAAGCTACTGTCTTGTCTGTCCTGCATCATGTCTAAGAAAAAATTTTGAGCACCACGGTCTGGAATTCTTAATAACTTGCGTAGGATAATAACTAGAATAATGTATTAGAAGCATCTAGAGAGATTTTTTGGCTACATGCAATCCTAGTATCCTAGCGACACCTGATGAATTTGGAGCTCTTTATCGTGAGGGGCACACTTCCAGCACATCATCGAGTGTTATATATTCCTGTAAATTACTATACCTGATATAATCTACTCTATGTATCCTTACGCATGGATAACCCAAATAGTCTGTAGGACATGTGGCTGTGTGGAATCTCAAACTACATGTGTTAGAAATTAAGACTGTGACAACCCTAGTTAGCTAATGATAACAAGCCATAGGGCATGATTTGCCATGATTGCTTGATTTTTAGTCTAGTCTAGTCATATCCTGATTTGTTTAACAACTGATCTGGAAACTGTAACCTGAGTACTGATTTCAAATATCCTTATTTAAATACTCCAGAACTGTTTAATTATTATTTTACCTACTGTACTTATTTAACTGTTCTTTGTGATATTTTTTTCTGATTTGTCTGCATGCTGGTTTAGTTCCTAAGTTTGCTCCCTTGTGGTACTTGCTATTTTAGGATCTGACCCCACTGGTTTGGTATGGTCAGATTTTGGAGCAGTACCGTAGGATCTTTCATATTTTTTGCCTTAAGATGGTGAACACCATGAGCACCCGAGGATATCAGTGGATTTCTTATTCATCACCCACTTGATCATGTACTTATACTTTTGAGACATTTATCCACCGAGCACGTGTTTAGCTCATATTTTAGAACTTGACATTCTAGCCTGCGGGTCTACATGTAAAGTATATACTAGACTATAGTTAGAACTGATCATGTAATATTATACTCTTGCTAGTTCTTTATTTTATAACTAGCTTCATGATCATCTGTGTATGTATAGTTTGGGACGCGTTACTATTATATATTTAGTGATCATACATCTTATAACTGGTTGCTTGCTTTAGATTAAGACACCTAGGACTCTTAATCCAGGTATGATTGTTGGGTTATAGAGTAAACTCTTACATGTCTAAACAGCCATGACCGTATCTCGGAGTATTGCGTACTCTGGTGTAAGTAGCTGGCTTTTTCTGCCTCCGCTCTCCAGCATTCTGGTTCTGGGACGGAAAGACAGATAAGATAAGTAGACAAGAACATCAGCTAACTAGGTAAATATGCTCCAGTCCTAGGTGGAAGGCCTACCAGTGATCAGTGAAACTCTGAAGAAAGAACCTCAAGATCCTTCGTAGTCTCGTACCTCATCTCCTGTCCGGGCCCAACACGGTTGGGTAGTACGCCGCATCCAGATCTAGAAGAGAACCAGTTCCTCAGAGGGACGTAACAAGATACAAAAATATATGCCATATATAAATACTGAATAAGTAAATGGGGTGTACTAACCATCTAAGTGACTGCAATATGAGGACTACCCTAGTACGTATGGGTAGGTATTGGCATAAGTATAAAAACCATAATGCTCTGAAGAATGCGATATTTGAATATATAAAACCATAATGCTCTGTATAACGCGGCATCTGAGTATATAAACTATAATGCTCTATAAAACACGACATCTGAGTATAAAAACCATAATGCTCCGTAAAACGAGACATCTGAATATAGGGGGTCATTAGTTTCGTAGTTCCATTGGATACTATGATTACCAATGTATGTGTTTCATATGCCTACCATTTGTCCTCCCCTCCCAATATAAATGTATAAGTCAAATACACGACGTGAACACTTCATAACTAATATGCCAGATCATAAGTAACTAGTACTAACATGACTACACACTAAACCGTGATGCGTGTTGCATGCACTGCTAGCTAGTCGGATAGGTCAACTCGCTAATATGAGTTTATCATCGTGACGTGAGTAATTTATGACAGGGTCTTGGAAGGTATTAAAATACCTCCACAACATTAGGTGATTCTGCTAAGGACTAGGCTGATACACTACACTACTCATCGACGTCACCGTCGACTACACCTGAGTCATTCTCATAAGCTCACAATTACATATAATAATTGAAGCACAACACATAAAATATATATTAACTTGAATTAAATAATAAATAAGGCAAGTTGTACTTGCCTCAATCCTCAAGCTGCGAATAAAAAAGTCCTGCTCCCGAAGCCTCGCCCAAATGATCCAACGAGCCTAAATATAATAATAATATCAAATTAGTTATTATGATAAGATACACTGAACATGTACGAGAGTGCATCTAATACACCCTACTTAGAACTAACTCAAGTAACGAGGTTCTAACTAGGTCAACTAGGGGGGTTGACTAGGCAAGAGTCTAAAAAGTGCACAAATGCGAAGTCTTACTATTCATAATATTAACCTCACGTGGTGTCACAACTTTAGATGCATTGATCTCGTGTTATGGTAGAGCCGTCACATACTACTCCCTTAAATTCAATAGTCAAACTTCCACAATACTTTCATGTATTAACCCATTTGTCAAACCAAATGTAAAGTGTCCCCAAATTAATCAAATCTGGATATTAAGTAGACTAGGTAAAAAATATTCTATAAACTATGGCACAATACATTTTAAAGCCTAAACATCATCACAACCCATCTAGGTATAATACCCTTTATTAACATGGTATTAAAATATATTAAAATCAACTCTTCTATACCTAGATGTTGAAATTTTCTGGAGCACATAAACATTCACTCAAAACCAATATTTCAAACTTAATCATACACCTCAAATGTAATGGAATGCAACCCTATCACTTACTATATAAAAACTGAGAACATGAGGTCTTTAACATGGGTTAAAAATCATTTTTTTTAAATAAGTGTTTGAGAAAGATTACCATGGTATATATTCATGTGAATGTGTCAACCACATTAGGACACTAGTGCATACATAGTTCTCAAGGAAGGAGAAGAGTACATAAAGAAGGAGAAAATACAATATATGAATGAGAGGGTCATGAGCCATGAAATAGTACAAGGTAAAGAAGGAGGATGAGAGGTGTTACCTATCTCACTTGAAAGAAGGAAAGGGGAGGCTCGGTTTTAGGAGACTGCTGTTGTCGACCGAAGCTACTTCCGCAGTGGGGTAGTCCGGTCGGTTGAAGAAAGAGGTACATCGGCTGTTGTTGGGAAGGGGGCAGTGGTGGTGGTGGAAGTCGGCTGCTGTGGTATTGTATTGAAGGAGAGCATGGTGATGGTGGTGGTATTTTTGGTTTTGTGGGAGGAGAAGTGGTGTGGCCGAAAGTTTGAGGTAGAGAGAGGAAGAGTGTAATAAATAAAAGATAAAGAGGGTTAAATTTATTGAGAATGGAGGGGTATTGAGATTAGGGTCAGTTGCCCCCTTTTTATTCCTAGGTATGTGTGATGTGAAATGAGATAATGAGTGGTGGTGATGGATTAGAGTTTGAATAGAGGGTTAGGATTTAATGTATGTTAAGTAGTACCATACAAAAAGAGGAGGGAGAGTACCAAGATCGGTTAAGCCCTTCAAAAATGGATTTTATTATTTGTCCCAACTAATAGGAGGTGAACACCTAGCTAAGTATTTACATAAAGGTCCCTAATAGTTTAGGTTTTGCATAAAAGAAGGAGATTTTGATTGGATGTGGGAAAATCCATGTTTGGTGTGTTGTATTGGAGAAAATTGTTGTGTGGTATTTTGATAAGCCATGAGGGTGTGGGTGTGGATTTGGGTTGGTGTTTGGTCTAGTTTTGTGCTAGGTTGAGTCGGTTGTCCCAAAATAAATATAAATTGTGTCATAGGTGTTCTTTAATAAATTGGAAGTGCATATGATCTCAATCGGCGGTGATACAAGTTTCATGGATATAGTAGACTCGTAATAGATTATTGTTATATATTGGGTTACAAAAAATTGGTCGAGGTTGTTCTCCAATTTTGATTGGAACGGACATAGGTACAAAGTTTAGGTTTAAAGTTATATATTGTTCGACGAATGCTGTACAATTAAAATAAATCACAAAAGATGGTATTTATGAGTGACACAAAGGTCAGAATCGAAGAATGGCACGTCTAGGTCAATGGTGTAAAGTTTTTTTGAAGGCAAGAGCTAGAGTAGTGCTCCAAAGATCGAAGTAACGACAAAGTGCACCAAGTGGTACTAAATTTGTCCAGTTAATTAGAACACCATGTTTCTAATTCTAAATGATTCTAAACTAATGCCACTACCACATTTCTAGATGAGGACATTCTTGTCATTTAGAATAATTATTATTAGTGATTAAATATTTTATAATATATGCTACTAATTAATTATATTGAGTTGTACTATTTAATTAATTTTTAGTGGGCTAGCCTATGTTTATTTGGACTTGTCATTAGTGGACCCATTGGATTATCATGACATATTGAGACCAACATTAGACTAGACCCATTAGACCATCTTTCTTAGTTAATTAAGGAGATTAGCTTAATCCTTATTAGTTTAGAGACTTTATAATACAGCCCTTCCTAATTATTTCTCATAATTGACTAGTGGGGGTACATTGGTCAATTATAGGTTGCTTGGAAAAGGGGAAAGATGTCACGACCCGCACCCGGTGTAAGGGTACTAGTGGGAAACAACGCCCAGCCTACGCCGCAGAATCGACGGTAGAACACTGTCTAGATAAACTATCTAACAATATAATGAACCACCAATAATGATAGTATACTCAATCACAGAACTAAGATAAAAATGAGCATGAATCAGATAAAGAATAGAATAGTCACAATACAACTCATGAGTCTAAAATAATACATCAATGAGTCTGAAGAATAACAGAATAAGCTGGAGACAAATCCATTACAAAGAATACTACGAAGCTACAACTCCAGGGTCAACTGTCTCAGTTGGGATAAGTCTCTCCTGAGCCAGGGTCTCAGTCCTGGGGTCCATAATAGGTAGGGTACCACTCCTCAGTGTCATCTGGAAAAATATATCCAATCAGAAAATGAGCAGAGTACATCTCTAACAGTAGTTCTAATCAATGATAAAAACTATGTAACAGTAAATAGCTATGGATAAACAAGATGCACAATATATACAAGAGATATATATACAATAAGAAAATACTAGAAATAAATACAATAATGAATAATATGCCAATGAAACAAGAATACTAATGACTAAGTGTGTGAGTACCAACTTAACATGTGATCAGCTTGGGCAAGATGTAATGCGGCCTGGCTAATCATACGTGCGGTGTATGATCAACACTATTCAGTAATCAGTACTTGATAAAATAGGGATATTGATCACATATCTATACTAATACTCCCCACCCCCGACTGGTGTAATAGATCCAACCACGGTATGCTATGACACGAGATTCCCCAAGAAGATAGCGACTCTTCCCGAGAATCGGTGTCTGTATATGTACAAGATAACCAATAAATAATACTTGCACCATATACCAAGGAATAACAACTCATGACGAGATCCGGATATACCAATCCGTGTAACTATAGTATCAAGAGAACATGGATATCTACACTAGATACAATGAACATAGATGATATCATAAATAAGAAACTATCATAGAATATACTCGGCTGAAGTCTAATGAATAGTCTCACAGATGTTTGACTCGGTGCCTCGAAGACCTAGATATGGAATACAACATCAATACAAGGTCCCGAAAAGAAAACAAGTTAAACTAGTCAACTTCTAGGTCAATAAATCAATTCTAAGTCAAAAGTCAACTATGGTCAACTCTAAGTCAACTATGGTCAACTATGGTCAAACCAAGGTCAACTATCTATTTCTAGGTTGCACAAGTCTAACAAAAAAATCTTGGGTCAAGATATTAAAATCTAAGCCATAAAAATCACTTCCTAAAATATTAGGATACCGTATCTCCGGATACGTAATTTCCAAGGTAAACATCACAATACATATATATCAAACATTTGTATAATAATATAGAATATTAATTACACATAAAAATAGGAACCATGGTTTTGAACCAACTTGGTATCTCCACAAAGTCACAAACTTGATACCCAAACCCCGTATCTTGAGTATCCTACTTACCTTGGTTTTCACAAGGTAATACCCAATACCTTGATATAGTAATTACCCTCATATATAATATATAATATATACTAATATTATACAATTAAGAAATATAGCAATAATAGTATTATATCTCAATATTAATACATATATATATATATATATATATATATATAAATATAAGATATAAACATAATATACTAATAATCTGCCTAACTGTCACTGAAAGCAGTGTTGAAAAATACTGATATTCAGATATCAGACTTTCAGTGACAGTTCTGGCTGTCACTGAACTGCCGTCGCTACTACTGCTGCATTTCTGCACTGCTGCCTCTGCTTTGGTGACGGTTTTCAACCGTCACCATACCCTCCGTCGCTGCTGTTACAATTTCCGCCGCTTCTACTGCTATTTAATGACAGTAGCTCTGTCATTAATTGTCGTCGCCACTGTTACAGCGGCTGCTGCTACAGCGGCTGCTGCTACTATTCCTCGGCTACTAATGACAACAACTCTGTCATTAATTCCTGTTGTCGCTAAAAACAATAATATATATATATAACCTATATATATATATATATATATATATATATTAATATATATATATATAAACTAATAAATAAATATATATATCTATATATATATAACTCAAATACATATATAATATATATATCTATATATATAAATACCAAATAGCTATAATACACCTCCTATATAATAATGTACATATTACAACATAGTCAAATGCACACATACATAAATATATAATAAATATACATCCATACATATATATATACATAATCATATTCTAATTACTATAAATAATCTAATTACTTAATTAAACATATATATATATTACATAAAACATATTTATATTATAACATATATTTTAATGCATGTAGAAGAAAGCTACATATATATTTATTCTATTGGTACATATATAATACATAGATCTATGCTACAACAAGCACCATAATAAATACACTATAGTATATATATAATATCTACATATATATACATAATTATAATTTAAGAATTAAAGCACAATTAATTAGATCTATACATAAACACACAACAAATGGAGAGTATCACACCGTATCCCACTAGATCTAGGATACGCATGCGACATGAGCCCACCACACATCCAATTGCACCCCGACGGACACAAGCAAGTCACATATAATATTTATGAATAAAACAAAGTGTCAAAAATAGATCTATGTGTCCGTGTCAAAATACGACATGTACAAAGTCCCGTGTCGGAGGGAAAATCCCCAAAATAATATGTATCACCAAATTATTGGGATACGAACTACATATACCCAATTGTGGACACGATACTAGCCTCAAACACATAAACATATGCCAAAGTGATCTATAGGATCAATTGACACACACAACAAAAGTCATTTTCGGAATTTCTCCAAAATTGACACAAAAAGTACCATAACTTTCTTCATAGGCCTCCTATGAACACAAAACCAAATCCTATGGGTAGTACATGTATGTGGGTTGATTTTTCATGATTAAATCTCAGATTTAGAAGCTATTTTAAGGGAAAAAAACTGAATTATACCTATTGGGAGATAGATTTCCAATAAAATCTCCAATTGAGATGAAATTGCCTCCAAATTGTAGATCCTTTCTCCTCTTTGTAGATCATTGCTTCCTCCTTCTAGATCCTTGCTTCTCAAGTCTTTAATGGTGATTTGGGAAGGAATTGGAATGAATTTGGTAGGGAAATGAAATGGGAATGAAGGAAATTTGGTAGTGGAAAATTCTAGATCTAGATTTGGAATGAAAAAGAGGAGAGAGAATTTTTTTCCCTCTTTTTATATAGGCCGACCCTTTCCTCTCCCTCAAGTAATTATAAAATATCCATTATACCCCTTGGGGCCTCTCATAAAGAAATAATTAATGAAAGAATCTTCTAGTCTAATGATTTAATTAATTTAATCCATCTCCTTAACAATGGGCTTTCTAAATGGGCTAAGTCTAACTAATTAATTCATGTGGGTCCATGGGTCCAAACTAAACTAGTTAGGTCCATTGACACAAGTCCAAATTAAATAAATAACATATAACAATAATTAAATAATACAACAAATAATTATTTACCATGCACAATATTTAATTAAATAGGAAATGACTAAAATATCCTTTCCTAGAAAATATGATAGTGACACAAGAGGGGGCCGACAATAATATGGGGCTTTTCTCTCTCTCCTATTTATTATTTTATTTTATTTAGATCTCCAATTGTGTTCTTCCCTAAATTGAATCATCCCTCCACAAAAATAATCCAATTCACATCCATTCCCTCTCAATTTATTTATCTAATAAGCATTGGAGCTTAGATTGCAAGAAGCACTTGAAGGAGGAAGAATTGAAAAGGAGATAGTGTCCTAATTGTGTCCATTGAGCATTTTATTAGAAATTTATCTCCTAATAGGTAAATTCTGAATCCACCCCTTAATTTAGACTCTAATTCATGCATTTAACCATTAGGAATCATCCTTTGGCTTAGGGCTACCCATAGGATCAAGAACTAGATTCATATGACTTGTATTGTGTAAGTTACATGGTGATTTATGTCCAATTAGGGGAAATTCCAATATTGACACATCAAGTGTGTGTCATGAGACTAATTAGATCTAATTAGACTTAGATCGGAATTGTGGGACTAGATACATGTCCATAATTGGACACGAGTAGAGCGTATCATAGTATCTTATGATACGGTATGGTACGGAATTTATTTCGGGTGATTTGTGTAATTAATCTTTAATTTCTTTTGTAGCAAGTTACTTTATTTGTGTTATGATGTTTATGATATGTACGTATGGGTAATATGGAGAATTGGGGGTTTGACATTCCAATTGGGTACGTATCATAGAGTATCACACTATGAATTCCAAGTGTTTGGTTTAATACTCATAGTGTATGTGTGTTGTGTGTGTGTGTGTGTGTGTGTGTGTGTGTGTGTGTGTGTGTATATATATATATATATATATATATATATATATATATATATATATATATATATATATGGGTTGTATCTTTGGGTGTTCACTGTGACAGTGAACATAGGGTTCTTGACTTACAGTGCACTGTGTGTGTATACTGTGAGAAATCAGTGAGGAGTGACAGTATTGAGGGGTTTGTGAGTGAGTGAGTGAGTGTTTTTGTATATGGAGATATGCCGATTTTGGAAGAATTGGAAGTGCAGTGAGGAATGAGTCGAGGAAAGCTACTGCATTCAGTGCAGGGTCGGGTGTGGCCTGCAGATGGGTTCTCATGGTATCATTCTGTGTGCACTGTTAGGATGGATACTTGAGACTTGATGGCAACATCAATTAAGTAGTGAGTTGTGTTGCAGTATAATTTGGCAGGAAGTGTTAGAAGTCTACTTGTGTGTATTCATGTATCGAGATGTGAGAAGTATGAATGCTCGAGTGCTGCCAGTATCTGTGACATAGTGAGAATCAGTGCACACTAGTGCACTAATTTGAGAGAACAACAGTTACAACAAGGTGAATGGAGTGTCAGGTTTGGAAAAGTGAGCTTGTGTTGGGTTGGATTAGAAAGAGTACAAGTGTACACTGATTCCATAAGTGCATTGTGTATTCTAATGTCTGTGTTATGGGTATTAATTGCTGTTCATGTTAGCAAGTAAGGGGATATCAGATTCAGATATGATATTAGATCAAGTTGGGGGTCACAACAAATGAGTTGCAAAAAAGTACACTTTTGTACTACATGTAGGCCTGCTATGGGCAGAGCTCTAGACTCGTATATGAACTGATAACTGAGGGTATCAATGCTAAAAGGAAAGTATCAGCAACTAAAGCAGTAGTGCATTGCTGCAAGGTCAAGTTGGGGTGTTGGTGTATTAGAGGAGCTACTGTGGTGATTGAGTGCACACAAGTGAGGGTGTGAGTTTTGAGTGAGGACTGTGCAAGGCAAGTGTGTATGGAACAGTGTATATCAGAATCATAAAGCAAGATCAATCTCAAAAAAATATAAACTCAGGGAATAACCCAATAATGAGTCTGATACATCTGTCAAGATACAAGAATAAAGACAACTATAGCCAATACTGAGTATGGAACAGTGTATGCTCAGAAGATACCCTCGGTGATCACTCGTCTACTGTACTTGGTACTGCTCTAATAACTGCTCCTGTTCCTGCTTCTGCTCCTGCTAATGCTCCTATACTGTATAACTCTGGGTGGATCTCCTCTGCTAATCCTGGGGACATAATCCGGATCCAGGTCCTCAGGGGACATAGCAAGGTAAAGATAATATAAGCCATAATAATGCAGTGAAATAGAATAAATGAATAAATAGGGTAAATATGTAACCATCTATGGGAAATGTAGGTGAGAACATCACCAGTACTCAGGCTGAGACTACTACAAGCTCTGTGTCGGGGAGCCGGTAGCAGTGATATCATGTAGTTGTCTAGCTCAGAGAGAGACTGAGACGCCGGCATAATATAGTCAACCTGTAGCCTGTGTGTCTCTCCAGCAATAAATAAAACAATAGGGGAACACTAAAGAACCAGCTAAGTGATATGCAAGATAAGAGCAGCACTATAACTCAGGCTGAAACCACTACAAGCTCTGTGTCGGGGAGCCAGTAGCAGTGATATTATGTGGTCGTCTAGCTCAGCGAGAGACTGAGATGCCAGCATAATATAAAATTAACCTGTAGCCTGTATGTCTTTCCCCACCCAATCTAATCATACGTCTTATGTCCACGAGGCCCTATGTCCATGTCACGTAAGATCATATCTAATGCAGCAAGTCATATAATATCTAGGAATATAATGTCTATGTCATAAAACCTGTATCCTATACAGAATCACCATGAATATCTTAGGAAAATTCTGTCTCATGAATAGTATCAAGTGTCCTGGGTTATAGTGTACTTGATAAGACAAGTTCGAGAATGCAAAAGGGTCACGAATGTCCATCTCTATATGACAATACACAACGTCGCGTACGGTATTGGCACCCGACTATTAATCGGACGCTAAGTAAAGTCACACGGTCTTAGGTCAAGCATGTACAACAATATAAATAAACCAAGGAAATATGTAACAAGAACTGCAATGTAGGCAAGGTACACTTGCCTGGGGTTCTGGCTTCAACTGTAGCTTTGGTCTCAGTATGATTTGCAGGTACTACTCCGGTTGCTGAAATAAATATTACCATTAGATTCAGAAAATATCAAATAGCTAGAAATGCCTGTCCTTGAGTCTAATTTGGACACAGGGGTAAAAATTACAATTTCTGGTCAAAGTGGGGTCCACATGTGGGCCGTTTCGCACCAAAAAATGTGTCAGGGTCAAGGGTCTCCAAATTCTTTAAACTTAGTGTCAACAAGTCCAGACGATGATACGAACCCAACGGAACTTCCAAAATTGGATTCCGATGAGCCAATCACAAAATTGCCCGTCAAGTGGAGTCGTGGGGCCCACTATACGCGATTTTGTCAACGTTCTCAGAATCGAACCAAACTTGGGTCACAAGACCAGCGTATTGCTATGAGTCCGATGGCGCAAGTTTCTTTTCGATCCGACATTTGTACACAAAGTTATGATGTGTTCCAGAATAGGCGGATACGGGGCGTTGTCGGCGGATACGCGTTAATTTCGGTGTGCACGCACATCCAAATTAACTTCTGTGAAATCCCGTATGTCCATATCAACGGCACGCACATTTCGGTAAAGATCGCGCGCGACCAAGTCGTCCCGTTTGGTGGGGCGCACTCAGTTCTGGGGTAAAATAGGGCGTTAATTTTCCTGTTTTTGGATCGCGGTTCACGATCGCCACAGGACGCGGTGCACCGAGCGGGTTGCACGGGCATCGAGAGGGTCACGCAAGGTTCGTGTCACAACAGACGGGACAGAAAATAGAGCAACGAGGAGAGAGAACGATTTACCTGAACAGGGCTCCGTAAAATCTGAATTTCTCGTGTCTGCGTCGTCTCGACACGAGCTGAGTCGTGTCCGGGTACTGTTCAACCTAGGGTTAGGGCTAGGGTTCCGATGCTGCTAGCCGGAGCTCGCCGGAGGCTGCACTGGCTGGGGATGGGCTTCGCCGTGGTTGGCTCAGGTGTCGGCGGAGAGGTGGTGGGGCGACGGGCTGGAGGCTCGGGGAGCTGTGGCATGGTCGACTCGCCTGTGGAGGGTCGGGCTCGGTGGCGACTGAGGTCGAGGGCGAGGGCGAGGGCAGAGGAGGAAGGGAGAGAGGGCAGAGCTGGAGGGCTGACGGAGGCGTGATGGTGGAGCTCGCCGGAGAAGACGGAGGAGGGGGAGGAAATCGAGTAGCCGGAGATCGGAGGGGTTAGGGTTTTTATAGGCGAGGCGAGGGGGCTGGGTGCCGGGTGAGGCGGAGGAGGGGGTTCATCGTGGCGGACAACGCAAAGGGGATCGTCGTCGAGGTAGGGGCGCCGCGGGTCGGGGGAAGACCGAGGACCATCGAGGGAAGGAGGTCGAGAGGTGCAGCGGGCCGGAGATGAGGGAGTCGGGGAGGGAGATGCAGCGCCGGAGTTGATGGAGCTTTCAGAGGTGTAGTCGGCTGAGTAAGGAGGAGCTAGGAGATGGGGGCTTCGCCGGAGTCGGGTGCACTGGTGGGGTAAAGCCGGAGTCGGGGAAGGAGGAAGAGGAGGGAAGATGGTCGGAGCGGGGGAGTCCGGGCCGGTGGTCGAGGGGAGACGTTCGTCGGGGATGGCGAAGCTAGGGTTCAGGCGAGGCGGAAGAGATTAGGGTTTCGACGGAGGTGATTATATAGTCGAAACAATGGTTTCGATTCATATTAGGATTAGGGTTCCGGCATACTAATGGGTCCGGGTCTGCGGGTCGGGTTCAACATGAATCCGGCCCGACCCGCTAGTGTTTAAGTGCGGGTTTGGGTCTGCGGTTTTCGGGTCGGGTTTAGATCCGACCCGACCCGCTAAGGGCTGGGTTTGGTTCAGTTGAACCGGGTCTGGGTTGGTTTGGGTTGGTTTGGTTCAATTGAACCGGGTTTATTTTAGGGTTTATTTTGGTTTAAATTTTAATTAGTTTTTAGGGCTTTAAACATGCTTCTGTGGTCCAATAAATTCACAGAAAATTATCCTATGTCCGATTTTCTATTTTACACCATAAAATATTATTTTCATAATATTTTAATATTAATTAATAGTAATTAAAAATTATTTAATTACCAAATACCTAGGTTTTAATTATAGAAAAATCCCAGAAAATTATGAAAAAACTAAATCAAAATTCTTAAAAAATCAGGGGGCTTACAATAAGTCAAGGTAGTACAACAAATATAAATACGCTGGATTATGATGAAAGAAGGTATATAATAATTCAAGTTCATAAAAAGATAAGACTCTATAATCTCTACAGTTGTCATACTAATTCCTTGTCTAAGTCGATAGTCGACAAAGTTGGGGTATAGCCTCTAAGTTCTACAGTCTAAATAAATAATGTAATCTTAAGCTAGCATACAGTTAATGTCATTCAGTTACACTTCAATAATAGGTCAAAAGACTATGTGATACTATGTTGTGAGGTATACTAACCAACTTATAACAATTAACCTAATACTGGGACAGTCTTAAGGGGTTTTTATAAAATAATTTTGCATTTATATTTAAAGCAGAAGCTCTTATTAGGGTTTACGAGAAAATATCTTGGTACTCATTAGGGTATCCTCTTATATTACATAGGTCATGGTCGTCTTAAGTCTTAATCATAGCGCTTATAGAGCAAGCGTCAATAGTAAGAATGGAAGGTTACTGGCCTTCAAGGGGAAAGGGAATATAACTCGTATCGAGGTGAGGGTACATGTTATGCAATTTGAAAACTAAGGGATAATCATCAGGTTGTAATCTACAAGAATACCTTAAACCGTCAAGTTATAATTATAAATCACATAATTTAAAATTCAAGAGTAACAACCAAAATCCTAGCAAGCTATATATCCTAACGTAGAATAAAATCACTTGGTCTATAATCAGAGGTGTCAGGTGGCACGAGTTGAAAGATGAAGAAAAGAAGAACATAATTTAGTCGTCGTACAATTAACGAACATTAAGGTCACAGAGGAACAACATATAAAATTAAAATAGAGGGCTCTAGATAGCATCATGGTTTTCTAAGGGGGAGTGGTATTCTAGTTGCTATGTTCGAGGTATGATCAAGGAAAAGTGTTAATTATATTCCTCTAGGCTTCCTAAGGTGCTGTCTAGTAATAATAAGGCAATGATCTAAGTTTGTGGTTCTGCAATACTATCTAACTATGAACGTTAGGTTCAGTCCTAATATTCAATTTTGGTTTTATATTGGTTCCTCAATACTATGGTCAAATATTATGGTAAAACTTCTAACTAACTCTAGTAGTGTCTATACTACTCTCAAGTCCTCATAATACATCAAGGGGTAATGGTAAACCAATCTATAGATAAAGAATTCTAGGGTTCACTAGATATTCTAAACTTAGTGGTGTATCAACACTCTAGTTGTACTCTTAATAGGAAGGTTACCCTACTTATCATCTAACAACAGGGACTTCTATATTCTAGGAGGGGGCTATACTCAAGGAACTATTAGGGAAGCACATGAATCAAGCAGGATGCAATTATTCAAATAAAACAGATTAGAAGAAATATGAGTCATAGTCAATTGTGGGTGAGATCCTATACTCTAATCCTATTTGCAGGCTTGCTCGGTACAGTAATATAACCGAGACAATATGCTCTCGACCTGCATGGGCCACTACTAAAAATATGTCACGCCTCAGTCCCAAAATACGTAGGACTAGGACACGTAAGCATGCCAGCCGCATGGATATAGCAACTCCAATATATGGAAACCAAACCCATACGTACGCTGTAATATGAATATCAAATCCACAAGTAGTATAAATCTATCATAAGTCACATGGTATAATCTAAATCTCATCCACGAAAATCAAATATAAATAAATAACCAATGTCTATGAAACTAGATCTCAATAAGAAGTATCTAAAGATGATAGTTGGATGGAAACAAATCCACTACCAACTCGAATATAAGAGCAACTATATTATAAGTACAACATAACAAACACAATATAAGAATATTAACTAACGACCACGGGGCTCGAAGAGAAGACATCCTCGAAACACATGTAACCATCCGAATCTGCGCTCATGCGAATACTCAATAACAGATACACCTGGAAGGGGCCAGGTCCTCAGAGGGACATAACAAGATACATAAAAGCATGCCAATAAAGTACTGAAATAAATATCCAATGGGGTCGCCTAACCATCTAAGTGAATGCAGTTTGAGAATAACTTTCTAACAAGTAGGCTATCTGGCCATAAATGGGATTGACATGACTCTCTCGGAGAATCAGGGGCCTCAAAGCATGTCGTCTTTTGAACGACAGAGGCCGCCAAGTAGTATAGGGGTCATCACCGCTCGTATCTCCAGCGGAGCTTCCGGGTTACAAAAGAAAAAGTGCAAATGAGCCCAAATGCGGTACTTGTTGTTCTCCCTACCCCATGCACTAAGCATGTCACATCCATGACACAATTTGGTTCATAGCCTATCCTTAGTACCCTAGCCCAATCTTGCAACCAAACAAGGATAAGGATTGGATCACCGTACTATAATAGGCTATGTCCATGGACCTCTAATAACTTCTAAGTCTTCTAACATACAAGGTTTCTATTAGAAGTTATTCCTAACGCACGTCCCACACGTACCGATGATCAGTCAATATGTAAGTCCGTGATCTATATGAGACTCACAACTCGTGTAAAAACTGTGTCAAGGCCAATGAACCTAATGATGCTACATGATAATGGGGTAGTCTCATAAACAAGGTCAATGCAAATACATAAATAAAAATATATCGCGACGACACCGTTGCGTACATTTTATATAACAGTTAAAATATATAAACTAAAGACAAAAAATAAAGATGCATGCAACATATGAAATATAAATAACAATATAATGGCAAGGTATACTTGCCTGCTCTGAAAAAGAATAAAGTCATAACTCAAGGCATCGTCCGATCTATCCGTCACATAAATTAAACAAGTTAGGTTACAAAAGTGGGTGAATAGGTTCCTCCATTTTAATTAATTTTTTATTCTGAATAAATAACCTAAAATAGTATTTTAATCTTATTATAATCTAATTTTATTGTTAAACCCTAATTTTGGTCCAAAGAAAGTCAACTTTACGGATTTGTGATCCATGGTACGTAAATCGAGGCAATCCGTTGACCAAAAAGTCAACCAACTCAAATCCTGGATTTGTGTGTGGAATCCTATAGATTTCAATGCTACATGAATGTTGGAATCAACAGTTTCATAAAATCATAAGTCGGTAAAGAGTTATGGCCACAAGGGCGCACAGATGACAGTTTTCGGTGGTTTCCTATTTACGTCTACGTTGCACAAATTTTACAGTAGAATAAAATTATATTTCAAATTATGGAAAAATATATTTCTGGAAGTTCATCATGTCAGCTTTCCGAAAATTCAAACGGTTCATAATTCTGAGTTCGGGATCTCCCAAAATCTCAAAAATACGAAAATACGTCTGATTTCGGACAGCTGGCACTTTCGGAATATTCTGGAAAAATAGGTTCTGAAATTTCTAAAATAATTTATATATTCAGAAAACTAACCTTGATATGATTCTAACAAAAAAACTGGAACGCGTTTGGAGTCCGGAGCTAGGAGATATCGTCTTTTTAAGTCGTCATAACTACTAGAAAATGAGGCTGAATTTATGACGAATTTTGACTATGTTTGGACGAAAAAGAGAGAAGTTTGGGGATAAAAAAATATGAAAGATGAGTTTATTCCATAAGTCTAATAGGTATTTATAATGGTGATGATTGTTTCATTGAATAAGACTAGGATTGGCTAATTTGGATATGATTAGGATCAGTTTAAATAATGATAGGATATGCATGAAGTTGTTTTCCTAGTAGGCCCAGGATTTGAATTAATTTAAAATAGAGTTGAGTTCATCTCAATAATTTATAATCTTAAATAGAATTAAAGATAATACAAATAATTTATATATAATCTTATTAATATCTATTAAAACTAAATTAGCATCTATCTAATATTAAGACTTTATATATCCAAATAAATTCTCAATAATTCCAAAAATCCAATAATTATTTAAAATTCTAAATAAATTATAGAAAAATATATTTAAATATTTTAACTCTAAAATAAATGTTTGGTAGTAACAACATTCAAGTATGGGCTCATAGTAAATCATGGAAGTCCTAAAAAATTATGTTTTCTAAGTTTTTATTACCAAAAATTCTAGAAAATCTCCAAAATCTAAAATAACATAAAATAATTCTAAATAAATATTTATATAAGTAAATATATCAAGAAATTTATTTTCTAATTAACTAAGAGAATACTCTAAAGAAACTCAACATCTATAATAAATATAATAATATAAAATACACACAAAATATCTATTTTGGGTGAGGGGGTTTACAAATTTTGGGGACAAAATTTCTCTAAGGAGGATAGACTTGTCACTACTAAATTTCTATATAAGGGCATTCTTGTCATTTAAAATATTTATTATTTGTGATTAAATATTTTATAATCATAAATAATTGTTAGTGGGCTACCCTATGTTTATTTGATACTAATTAATTATATTGAGTTATACTATTTAATTAATTGTTAGTGGACTAGCCTATGTTTATTTGGACTTGTCATTAGTGGACCCATTGGATTGTCATGACATATTGAGCCCAACATTAGACATGGCCCATTAGACCATCTTCTTTAGTTAATTAAGGAGATTAGCTTAATCCTTATTAATTTAAAGAATTTTCAATATACCCCTTCCTAATTATTTTTTATAATTGACTAGTGGGGGTACATTGGTCAATTATAGGTTGCTTGAAAAAGGGGAAAGAGGGGGCCGGTTATAATATGGGGCTTTTCTCTCTTTCTCTCTCCTCTTCATTAATTTATTTTATTTAGATTCCCAATTATGTTCTTCCCCAAATTGACTCATCCCTCCACAAACTCAACCCAATTCATAGCCAATTTCTCTCAATTTCTTCATCTAAGAAGCATTGGGGCTTGGATTGCAAGGATCACTTGAAGGAGGAGGAATTGGCAAGGAAATCGTGTCCTAATTTTGTCCATTGAGCATTTTATTGGAAATCTATCTCCTAATAGGTAAATTCTGAATTCACCCATTAATTTAGACTATAATTCAAGCATTTAACTATTAGGAATCATTCCTTGGCTTAGGGCTACCTATAGGATCAAGAACTAGCTTTATACGACTTGTATTGTGAAAGTTACATGGTAATTTATGTCCAATTAGGGAGAATTTCGAGATTGATACATCAAGTGTGTGTCAAGAGACCAATTAGATCTAATATGTCGCTAAATTAAAATTTAAAAAAAAAATAGAATGCAATTTGCAAAATATTTTCCAACAAAACTCTACCTACAATTATAAAATCACAGTTTATATAAATAGACCCATAGCAACCCTCTGTTGAATTTTCTGGGTTAGCCGACCCCTTTGGTGGAACACTCAACACCAAAATTTTTTGGTGTACAATTAATATGAATAATAAACTAAACTCACATAGAAAGAAATCTTCAAAGTTATATTATACAAAATATGTCCCAAAAAGTAGATAAATAAATTTAAAATAAGTGTCACATACATTTCAGAATTTAATAAAAAGTATGAAATAAATACATCAAAGAACCAAGAATGGGCCAATGCACACAAATACACTAAACATGTCCAAACAAGGACTACTACGGATCACAAGGAGCACCATTTCGTATTTGGGATAGAAGGAACTCATACTGCTCCTGTGAAAGCGTCACCGATGCCGATGAAGGAGGCAATGATGGAAGTGGTGTCGATGTCGGAGGACCAGGAGGACGTATCTGCTCCAATGCTTGCAGTCGAGCATTGTACGAATATATGGCAGATACCACCCTCGAATTTTTCTTCGCCACCGACCGACTCAAGAAATCCTGTGCCGTATGAATCCTCGCAAGTGAGTCGCTCATTGCCGTATGTGACCCCTTCAGTTTCGTCTGTCTGCACTCCATAGACGCGACCAGAGTTGCCAAGCTGCGCTCTGTTGTCAGGTCCATATTCGTGAGCTCTATAAGGCTGTGCTCTGTCGTATGGCTCAGAGTCCTGAGCTCCAAAAGGCTATGCTCGAGCGAATCAAAATATGCTGTGATCGTCGGATCGTCCGTCTGTGATGCAGACTGTGACCGCTCCATAATCCTTCATAGCAAGTCGTTACGCAGGTCAATAATCTGACGATCAATTCTCTTCTAGGCTCGTACCGACGCATGCGAAGGCTGCAAGGAATGCATACTGATAAAGGGGGCCTTGGATGAATGTGTTGCAACATAGGCGTCGTAGGATCCCATACCGTAGTACATACCCCTCTGAAGACCACCAACAACGGTGATCCATAGCTCATCCTCCGACGGAGCTGTAGATGGCTGCAAGAAAGTACCAACCCCTCCCTCTACAAGTTCACTATCAGTCGCCCGCTCACATAGTTTAAGATACTCATTCTAGAGAAATGGTTGCTAATGTCTAAGTTACTTATTACTAACTATATAGATATTTATTTTTATATTTTCTAAGTTATATTAAAACTAACACAGGGTAGTAAAACATACATAGGTCTGTGTGGCCTTCTCATCGATGAGCTTTCTGCCCTTCTGATAGGTGGCCAGGAAGAGTGTCACCATGTTGGAGTCCTTACCCCTCTGTACTTGTTAAAAATTATATTATTTATTATTAAAATTAAATATCTTATCCTACTTTTATTAAAATAATCTATATTCAATAGAATACACCATACTACTTCTCTTTCTTCGACCTAGCCGCCTTTGCCATCTCCGACCGTTCCTTGTACTTGGGTTCCTCGAATCTTACCTTCATTGCAGTCTACTGCTCAGGCGTGATCTAATTGTGGGTCGGTTCTCCGTTGCGATCACGGACCTTCTGGTCGTTGATCCCATCACGGATCAGCTTGGTAGAGACGACAGCAAACTGCTACTCGATCTTCTCAGCCTGGAGTGGTGGATAAAAATAGGTTTTGTAAACGAAGTAAATTAGAGAGTTACATAATATGCATAAATGAATATTGATATTAAAAGTAAATATATTTTTACCTTGAAGTGGGCAAACTTGATATAAAATATCTTATAGCTTTTTATGAGGGTTCATTTCATTCTTGTTTAGTACTCTTAGGGATGGAGATCCCGTCTTCTTTTTCTAAGTGGCTGAAGCGCTAGTTTTGTTCCTATCTTCAGGACCATATGAGTAGTTGAACCAAGGTCCACCGTAGTTCTGCCTCAGAAAATACCCCAGTGCTCTCTATACCGCCGAGAGACGATATCTATACAACGATAATTAAATTCATGAATATATTGATATAATCTTTTGAAAAATGTTAACTATTTAACTTACTTTCTAGGCCCATCCCATAAAATCTCATCCTCGTCTCGCCTGGAGGCACGCATGGAGGATCGCTCTGATCATGCGCAAACGGAGTCGGCTTGACCTCCTCCATCTGCTCCTTTATTTCCATGGTGCCGTCAGCAGGAGGAAGGCTGGACGGGAGAGTAGTCTCAGGCATAGAACTGCTGGTCCCAGGAGTACTGTCATGTACCATCGATGGAGTCGGAGATTTGACTGGTCGGTACACAGGAGTACTCAGCGACGAGGATCCGAAACCAGTAGCCAGTACTGGAGGAGCACTACATCTAGAGGATCTAACTCCGTATGATCCTCATCGTCCTGTCATACCTGATAATAACATATAATGATAAAATAAATACACAAATTTATAATAGTTCATAAAAATAGACGGACCCAGAGCAACCCTCCGTTGAATTTTCTGGGTACAAGATATTACAAAAGTATATAAAATATCACAGTCATATAATGAACACAAAATAAAAATATCTCAGTCACACAATAAGCATAATATAAAAGTATCACAGTCAAACAATAAGCACAATAAAGTATCACAGTCATACCGTAAGTCTTATCCAATTTCTCAGTCTCTCAAGAAAATCCAATATGCTGGGGCAGAACCTAGTCCCTTAGATACTTCACATAAGCATCGTCTAGGTGATCAATCTCCGTTATAGGTGTCGGGTGACTGGAACTCCCCCTCTGAGCTGGTGCCTGCCCAACAGTATGAGGTACCACTTCCTCCTTAACAGTAGGAGTTGCCACTTTCTCCTTAATAACCGCTTCCAATTAAACAGTAGGAGGTGCTACTTCCTCCTTAACGGTCACTTCCTCCTTAACAGTAGGAGGTACCACTTCCTCCTTAACAGTAGAAGGTGCCTCTCTCAAGCGACGTGTACATGCTCGGGTCATGGGTGTCATCCGATAAGATAGATAGAAATAAAGAATATAATTAATAATAAATATAAATATATGTATCCGTACCATTAAAATAGATGTTATATTCCACATTAAAAATACAGTACATGGCTAGAGTTCTAAATGGATTTTATTTTATTTTTAATCCTCTTCTAAAAATTTATCTTCTTTATTTTCCTCATCCTCCTCTTCCTCTTCCTCTTCCTCCTCATCTTCACTTTCATCTACTTCGTCTCCCTCTTCAGATAATTCTACCTCTTTCACAAGATTAGACGTGTAATGAGAAACTTTCATTGAGTCCACATCTACAATATTTGTTACAATATGTAGCTCATCCTCATGATAAGTTATTTTGTTAACATCAAAGTTATTTCTAGCTTTCGTCTTGCGTACTGTCCATAATTCTGGCCTTATTGTTCCTCATTTAGGATAAGTTGTAAAGTACACATGCTGAGCCTGACTTGATAGGATAAATAGATCATAGCCTTGATATCAACTCTGATAGGTTATATCCCCAAGACCATGCCTGTCTATATTCCAAACTTGATCATGGATCGGATCAAACCAATCATACCTGAATAACATGATCTTATTAGGCTCTGTTCCATAATTATATGTTAACTCCACGATCTCCTGTAAGACGCCGTAGAAATTATTTCCTGGATCGACATCTTTTGTAGCTCGAAGATCTGATACACAAAAAACTATTTTTTGTATAATCGAGATCCAAGAAGTTGTCTCTTATCGGGCTTTTGTTGACTTGAACCTAAACCCATTCACACATTAGCTTGGCCAGATTTTGATGACATAAATTGTTCCCTTGTCTAGAGTTCTAATAGACTCATTCTTGAGTGTTGTGTGGGGATGATCGACCTAAATACCAAGAAAATGATATTAAGTTAAATGTTATGTTAATTATTGTGCATAGTGCATACACAAAAATATCCTTATATATGCACTCAACCAAGAAACGAAATAACGTCCCATTTTTTTTTTACTTCTTCATCTGTTATGTATAGTCTCATCGACCTCACCTCATCATTAAATATGCTAAAAAATAATAAAATATCGTCCGATTAGTATAGCAATATTAGCGTATACTATTACATTAAGATGACTTAAATGTTGAAGTATTAATTACTTACTCCTCTAGCTTCTCCACTTCATCCTTATTGTAGTTGAGTAATATATACAACTGAGCATCCCTTAGCTAGTCGTCATTCAGATATCTCTTATTAATTTTTCCTGAAGGCTTACCAAAAGCATTGAATACTTTCAGTATTGCATTATTAGATTCCTGATATTCGTCGGCTTTTCAGGGAACTCTTATTCTATTAGTAGCAATATATGGCTTAAAATACATCAAGCAAAAGTTTGTAATCTCCTCAAGAACATTGGCTTCAAAAATAGAACCCTCGGCTCGTGTCTTATTTTTTACCTTTCTCTTTAGGTGGTTCAGTTGACGCTCGAACATGTACATCCACCGATAATCGACAGGACCACCAATATGTGCCTCGTCAGAAAGATGAATTGGCAAATGCACCATGGAGTCAAAGAATCCAAGAGGGAACACTCTTTCAAGATTGGACAGTATTATCGCAATATCTTTCTCTTGCTTTTCTAGACGATCGACGATCAACTTTATAGAATAAAGATCCCTAAAGAATATGCTAAGCTCAGTTAATGGATCCTAAACTATGTTATCACAATATTAATTATGTTATCAAAATATTCTTCTCGATAGGAATGACATCAAGGTTATATCTGATTAGATTAGTGCTCCAATATGTTAGATTCCAGAATAAGCTCCTCTTCGTCCAGTTATGAGTGTGACCAAATCTATCACACTTGTACCCCTTCGTTGACTCTTCAATAGCACTTGGTAAATCTTTAACCTCTTCCCATATAGTGTCTCTGAGCCATCTTGGAGGTGGATTTGCCTTCTCCATAATACCGGCACGAAATACATTCATATTCTGCTGGAACAGATGATCCGACGACAGAAATTATTGATGACAATTAAAGAAGCACGATTTTTTTCCGTCTTTCAAACGAAAAGTCTTAGTACGGTCCATACAATATGGACATGAGATACGACCATGAGTTCTCCATCCAGATAACATGCCATAAGCCGAAAAGTCGTTGATGGTCCACATAAGTGCTTCCCTTATATAAAAATTTTGCTTTTTTGAAATATCGTACGTGCTTGCACCTACTTCCCATATATGATTTAACTCATCTATCAATGGTTGCAAGTACACATCGATATTTCTCTTTGGATTGTTCGGACCAGGAATAATGATGGTTAAGAACATAATCAGAGTCTTCATGCACATCTAAGGCGGTAGGTTGAACGGGATGACGATCACAGGCCAACATGAATACTGAGAGCCCAAAAGTCCGAAAGGGTAAAACCGTCCAACGACAGCCCCAATCTTATATTACGCGAATCCAAAGCAAAATCAGGATACTCTCGATCGATGTACTTCTATGCTTCTCCAACGGATGGGTGATGCAACACTCCTTCAATTTATTCTCGTCTGTGCCAACTCATATTTTTGGCAGTCTCCTTCACCATAAACAACCTCTGCAACCGCGGTATTGAAGGCAAGTAGTGTATCAAATCGGTCGGCTTCCTTATATCGACAGACCTTCCTGTACCAGTTACCTTGTAGCGATCAACACCACAAAATTTGTAGACATATTCATCCTTGTCGTCTTTGTAGTATAATATGCACCTGTTGTGACATGCATCAATTTTCTCGTATCTCATCCAGAGCGATCTCACCATCCTCTTAGACCGGTAGAAGTCTTTAGGTAACTTAGCACCCGCTGGTAAGATCTCTATAATCAACTCCATCAGTCAGTTGTAGCATTCTTGCGACATGTGAAAATTGAACTTGAACTTTGCAGCATCATCATCATTCAGTACCTCCTCAGCTGCATCATGAATGTCCGGATCAAAACTAGGCCCGGCAGCATCAAAAACCATGTTCACGCACCCGTCGTCGTAATCAGCGTGGTCTTGGACACCCATATACGGCTCCACATAAGGCTCCAGCTCCGATGCTAAAGACACAAGTTCTTCATGTGAGGTCCACTGATAGTAATTTGACATGAAACCCCTCAAGTATAAATGATATGTTACATCCACTTCTGAGTGATATTTTAAGTTACGACATCTCATACACATACACTTAATTTTGGTACCGTCCATGTACTGAGGGAACGTCTTGGCAAACTATAATAAATATTCTACCCCATGTATGACTTTATCCCGCACACTGTACATGTCATTAGGATGATGGTTGTACATACATGAATGATGATGCAGGTAGTAATTTAGATCCATTTCTCGATAATTCTGAAAAGATGAATAAACATCGTTCAAGTATATTATCCAAACAGATGCAAAAATGGATACACATATGAACACTAATGAAGGATATGTGTGATGTCACGTATTCAATCTCATGTCACACCCACAAACACTATACTTAATACTAATCCCCAATCCAATTTCATACACAACATACTCACCGATATATAGGGTAGGGTTATAGTGTGTGTGTGTGTGTGTGTGTCCGTGTCCATATCCGAGTTCCATCCATGTTTGGTATTAGATCGAAAAAATCAAAATATAATCTAAGAACAAAATGGATTTGAATCCAAATGACACATAAAATCAAGATTCCTAGCCATCTAACCCATCATAAAAAAATCCATATATAATAACCATGTCGATTGTGTGTGCCCATATGTGTCCATGTCATCATTAATTTATTTATTTTCTTACCCATCCATAACTGAAGTGTGTTTCTGTGTCCCTGTGTGTGTCTATGTGTGTTCGTATATCTGTGTGTGTCTGTGTCCCTGTATATGTTTGTGTCCGCGTGTGTGTGTGTGTGTCCCTGTGTCTCCTAGTTGTTTTTGGGTCAGTATTAGGGTTTACTGAGCGGGGAGGAGGGAAGGAAGAGAGCCTGAGGGAGGGGTCGATGGAGTGGACCGCGTTGGTGGGGAGAAGTCTCGCCGGAGGGGAGGAGAAATACCGGAGGGAAGATGGGAGAAGGACCATGCCGGAGAGAGGAGAGGACGAGGAAGGGAGAAGACGCAATAGAGGAGAGGAGCCGCGTGAGGGGGGGGACTTCGCCGGAGGGAGGAGGATCCCCGAGGGGGGTGGACTTCGATAGAGGGGGGTTTAAAATTTTGGGGATTGGATCGAGATAATTGGGGAAAATGAAATACTGAACCTTATATAAAATAATTTAGCGACGGCTTAAATAGATATCACTAAACGTTGCTAATATATTAATATACTACGACTTGAATAAATAAACGTCGCTATAATTAAATTATTAGCAACTTTTAGCGGCGCTCCAGCGACGTCGATTTTTATTTTACTAAAATATGTCACTAAATGATGCCAAACATCGTTATTAGCGACTACCTACGACGTTATATATTAACGTCGCTAAATTTAAAAAAAAGCTACATTTTATAATAACGTCGCTAAAAGCGTTGCTATTTGGACAATATTTGGTAGTGTTCGCTTGAAGTGCCAAATCGGCGATCTAAAAATAGAGGTTACCTACTACGTCATAGACGTAGACATATCCTACAACGTTCTCCTAGGATGTCCATGGATACATCAATACATGATCGTACCTTGAACCTTGCACTAGTGCTTGAAGTACGTGGACGATTACGACGTCGTAAGACTGAATTTGTCGACATAGATCCTTTCAAAGGGGTAGAGGTTTACTACTCTGATTCACTCCTATAAAAGCAAGTCAGCCAGGATGAATGAGGGAACGACACCGACGATGAAGCAAAAATGGGCGTAATATCAGGAAAACCTTTGACGGTCTACCTCAAGGGACGTGCTTTTGACACAACCCCTCCCCTCGTTATGAAGATACAGAGGAGGGTACCACAACCTTTGACGGTACTAATGCCAAGTTGGAAGAAAGACCCAGTGCCAACTTCTTCCTCCGAACCCTTAGTGGTCAAGCTTCGTAAGAGGCCTCCAAATCCTTCGCCAGCATCTGAGACAAATCTCGAGGAAGACAAACTAGAAGAGTACGTAGCGGCTCATGCTAACGCTCTATCCTTAGACGATGTAATTCCCCTAGAAAAGATCCCATACTTTATGAAAGAAGGGTTATCTTTAAACAAATCCGATGTCGCTCAATTGAGCATATTCTACTCCCTAGAACATGGTATAAGCCTGCAACTGCATACGCAGGTAACTACTACCTATGTAGTAAACCAGATTCTCTCAAGCCACGGTTCCCACTTCACGGTTCTAGCAAGGAGGAGGGGAGCCAAATCCATCATCTTCGGCAGAGTTGAATGCCCTGGTCCTTCATCACGGAGGAACAAGCGCCAGAACCCGATAGCAAAAAAAATAACTCTATAGGTTCAGTGGTCAAGCCAAACACCTCATCCAGAAGATCGGTTATGAACTTAAAAGCAATCGAGGTCTGAATTACGACAAAGGCCGACTGTCTTTGTGCCTCCCCACTCCAGCAGGCATGTTCAAGGATTACTACCATAAGACCAAGCATGGCTTAGGGTATGTCACACCTCCCACAACCCCGAAGGCTCGGATGAATAAGATGAGTTAAACTCTCACTCTTCAGAGTGTTCCTCTTGGGACTCCAACATCTATATCAGGGAGATGCTCAAACAAACATTATCTGCCAATATGCTGTCAGTGACCCTGAGAAAGACGACGAGGATCCTCCGGACTCTTTGAAGAAGAACCATGGACCCAATACCTGGACGCACAATGGGAGATGCGGTTCGAACAAGGAGAACCTCCAACTGATGACAAAGTCGTATAAGTCAATCTTAGTGAAGAATCCTCCCCTAAACCTATCTTTATCAGCAAGAGTCTAACGGATGAGGATCGGGAATCCCTGCTATAGCTCCTCAGAGAATACATTGATTTCTTTGCCTGGAGTTACGAAGACATATCGAGACTGGACCCCCAAATCGTGGTACCCAAACTCAATATTTTTCCAAACGTTAAACTTGTCAAGCAACAACAATGGAGGTTTCAGCCGGACATCATGAACGCCATCGAAGCTGAAGTCACCAAAATAATAGCTAGTGGCTTCGTCCGCAAAGAAAAACATCCACATTGGGTTGCCAACATCATTTCCATCGTCAAAAAGAACGGGAAGATCCACATCTGCATCAACTCCTGCAATCTAAATTTGTCCTGCCCTAAGGATAAGTTACCTTTTTTGATCACAAACATAATGATCGACAACACTTGTGGCTTCGAGCGCATGTCCTTCATGGATGGATTCTCAAGCTACAATCAAATCAAGATGTCTCTTGACGATGAGAATCATACATCATTCTAAACTCCAATAGGAGTATACTGCTACATAGTTATTCTTTTTGGTCTACAGAACGTCGGTGCTACATACCAGAGAGCGATGAGCACCATCTTTCATGAGCATCTATGCAAGACGGTCGAGTGTTACGTTGATGACATCATCGTCAAGAATCGCACCAAAGATGGCCACCTTCAGGATTTGAACACTGTGTTCGATCTCATGCGTACGCACCAGCTCAAGATGAATCCCATAAAATCTTTCCTAGGAGTCTCCAGCGATAATTTTTTGGGTTTTGTCATAAATTCGAAGGGTATCCATATGGACCCTGATAAGACTAAAATAATCCTTGAAATGCACCCACCGAAGAACCTCAGATAACTTCGTGGCCTTTAAGGAAGACTGGTCTATATCAGGAGGTTATAATCAAACCTCTCGACGTTGTCAGCCGTTCACTCATCTTATGAAGAAGAAATTCTTCTTCATCTGGAACGAAGAATGCCAACGCACACTTTTGATGAAATCAATGAGTACCTCATGAATCCACCTGTATTGATGGCCCTCGTGGTAAGAAGACCCTTCCTGCTAAATATGTGAGCAATGTATCACTCCCTCGGCCCTCTGCTATCCCAGACAAGCGACGTAGATCACGAGAAGGATTTCTACTATCCCAGTAGGATGATGGCCGACGCAGAGCACATGTACAACCCCATCGAGAAGGAGTGCCTTGCTCTAGTCTTCGCCATCCAGAAGACCCAGCATTACGTGGCAGGGCAAACCATCCACGTGATCTCATGAGTTAATCCCCTCAGGGTCCTCATAACGAAACTTGGAGTGCTCAACTCTCGCCTAGCCACATAGGCAATACTGTTGTCACCATATGACATGATATTCGTCCCACATAAGACAGTCAAAGGTCAGGAATTGGCAGATTTCCTTGCATTCCACCTGGTACCAAAAACCTCGAAGCTCTACGAGGATATCCCAAACAATATCACAGACTCAAAACCTAACCATGAACGCAGAAGCCGTTTGACGAATGTTCTTCGATGGTACTTCAAGAACAGGGCCCAAAGGCAATATCGTCGCTGGCGTCGGGGTAGTACTGATCTCTTCAGACGATCTGGTCATCAACCGCTTCGGTATAGCATCTCACGTTCGTTTGCGCTGCACGTTCCTGCTGGAGCTCTTAGAAAGAAGAAAGGACTAAACCGAAGTAGCTCTTCCCTTTCGTTAAGCTATTGACTCATGCCTCGCCTACTCTCTTACTGAGCCGTGCTCCAATAATGTGGTAGAGTATAACGCCCTCGTCATTGGGCTCCAACTCACAAAAAAAGTAGGAGTTGATTACCTAGAAGCCTACGAGGATTCCAAGCTGATAGTCAATCAAGTCCGAGGTGAGTACAAAATTCGGAATAAAGACCTACTCCCCTACCACCAAGACACACTTGGAATAATCTCTACCATCGAGGGGTTCTTCATAGAGCATGTCCCTCGGTTGTAAAATATTGAGGTTGATGCCCTGGCCGGCCTCGTATCACACCCTGATTCTTCAGAATCGCTATTCGTCCCCTGGGTGTGATGTCGTGAGAGCGTAAGGCGCGCCCGCACAAGGCCTACCATAATTATATATATATATATATATATAGAAACACAACAGCAGAGAGCGGAAGCTAAAGAACACACATTAAAACGAAGATAAGCTGTCTTTATTGATAATGTACATCTGTGATTACAAACTCTTAACTCAAAAGTAAAGAGGGTGCCGCACAGGCTTACAACATGAACCCAAAATGAGATAGTCGTTCCATACATTACATCCCTTACTTGAACTTCAAAAGATAATAGACCTGCAGGTGAAGCTATCGCCTTGCCTAGGAGCTGCATAAAGAATGTGCACGAGCTCCGGGTGGTTTGTACACGCTTCAAAAGACACGAACGAAGTACGCTGAGAAGATATAGATAGGTTGGGGGGATTAGCTTTATCTCCTCGCCATGTCAACTTGGCTCGGGGGACCTGCTGCAACGAGGGTCAGTACTTTAAAAAGTACCGGTGAGGGCGACCTAACCCAACTTACCCAATCGGCAAAAATATTCATGTTATGAAGCAACAAATTATTATTGTGGTCTTTCTATATTACCTTAGTTCAAGTTACATATGCAAACGATTAAAATATCTGAAATAAATATGCAACCGCTTGGAGACTTTACCTGCCCGTCTGATACACCTGTACAGCTCTTACCATAACCTTCCCTGCCAAGAAGACATAGTTTGCTTGTACAGTTAAAATATACATAAGGTCACTAGCATCACAAGCTATATTGGATGATTTTATAGTCTCTGAACGAAGATGGATTGCAACCCAGGTAGCGGGCCCACGCTGCACGCACATTCCGTCTAATTCAAACGAATATCAAAATTGTTTCGTTCAGATCGGATCAGTCCCGATGCCCTAATGACCGTCCGCAGGAACCGAAAGTCTTGTGCACAAGTTGTCCGTGACCATACCACGTCTCAATACTAGGTTATCAAGCAAAATAATTTAAGACATCCAAAATTAGCATAACTACTTAGCACAGTGCAAATGCATAGTCTATATGTTCAAATGATCACATTGCAGAATATGCACTTTATATTTGCACAGTAGATGAATAAGTTCTAGCTACAACTGAAACATAGGAAGAATATATGCACAGCGGACAAGCATGCAATAATATAATCGTACAATGAAGTTGTGTGACAAGCATAAGTGTTCCATTATTTTACTTAATATGATTATCGTATCGTTGATCGGAATGCACAAAAGAGTCATATAATCCCATGTTTGAAGACTTGGAAGAAATAAGTTAATCGAAAGTAAGGCCACTCACCAGTTGATGAATCAGAGAAGAGATAATGGGCGATCTTCAAGACTCTGCTTGCGCGTCGCCTATACGATCACCTGCATGCACCAACAGATGATCAATATCTCCTGCCTCGGTCTCCCAGAATTCGATACGAAATACTAAGTTCAAAGAAAGAAGAAAATGAAATCCATCAAAATCATTTAAGAAAATACAAGTCGCAAAAGCAAACAAGAAGGCAACCAAGCGACATCAAAAATGTGCAAGGAAAACCAATGCAACGGAAAGGTCCCTCGCGACTCTGCCGCCTTGTCCTTCCTCGAGGCACGATCCGCTGAATGTGGGACTTAATTCTAAAGAAACCAATCCATAACAAGGAAAGAATCTTGATTCAATCTGTCTCGATCGAACGATACCAAATATTTCTTTGCCGTGCTCCCCGAACAGAGAAAATATGGCACTACATCTTAACCAACTAATAAAAAATTTTGTCCTCGAAACTTAGGAATGTAATATACCTCTAAGAAAACAATGTGGGAAATTTCTCTTTTATGCCTGATTCGTGTTCCCAAGTCGATTCCTTGACCGCGTGGTTCTGCCAGAGTACGCACACGACCGAAACTGAATGATTTCGTAGCGGCTTACCCTTTTAATCGATGATCTGCACAGGTTCTACCTTATAGGACAAGTCTATTTACAAACCCAACTGACCAAAATCTACCATGTGACTCAGATCATGCACATACTTTCGTAGTTGTGATACGTAAAAGACATCATGGACATTTGATAGGCTCGGTGGTAGCATAATTTGATATACAACAGGGGTAAATCACTTAAGAATTTCAAATGAAGCAACAAATCGATGACTTAGCTTCCCTTTTAATCCAAATCTCGTAACTCTATGCATCAACTTGACCTTGAGAAACACGTGATCACCAGCTGTAAATTTAAGGGGTCGTCTATGGATGTCTACATAACTCTTTTATCGGCATTGTGCAACCTTTAATCGCTCTCAGATTAGCTAAACCTTCTGAACGGTCTGCTGTACTAGCTCCAGGCCAAGGATCCGTCGTTCGCCAATATTGTCCCAAAGGATTGGTGATCTATACTTTCGCCTATACAGAGCCTCGTATAGGGCCATCTGAATGCTGGATTAGTAATTATTATTGTAAGCAAATTGTGTCAACGATAGATGGATGTCCTAACTTGACTTCGAGTCAATTGAACAGAGGCATAGCATTTCTTCAAGGACCTAGTTCACCCGCTCTGTTTGGCCATCTGTCTGAGGATGGTATGCTGAACTGAACTTCAACTTGGTCCCCATAGCTGACTGAAGGCATTCCCAGAAATGTAATAAGAACCGTCCATCCTGATCCAAAATAATAGACACTGGCATACCATATAGTCGAACTATCTCATCAAGGTATATCTGAGCCAGGCGATCGATGCTCCAAGTAACTTTGATGGCAATTAAGTGCACTGACTTGGTTAATCGGTCGATGATGACCCAGATGGCATCGTTTTCCCGTTGCATCTTTGGCAAGCCAACAATAAAGTCCATCCTGATATGGTCCTATTTCCACTCCGGGATAGCAAGGTTCTGCATCTCTCCGCCCGGCCTATGATGCTTGGCCTTGACTCTCTGACAAGACAAGCATTGTGACATGAATAGCGCCATATCTTTCTTTATGCCATGCCACTAGAAGATCGAACGGAGGTCTTGATACATCTTCGTACTTTCTGGATGTGATACATAGGCCTCATAGTGAGCTTCCATGAGGATCTTCTTTCTGAGTTCTGTATTATTTGGCACGCATAGTCTTCCCCTTACCCACAACGTTCCACTTTCATCCGCTGCAAAGTCATTCACCTTTCCTGCTAAAATTTGTTCGTGCGTCTTCAACAAGAATGGGTCATTCACCTGAGCGGACTTGACCTTTTCTATTAAGTTTGGTTCAAGGAGTAACTGAGTTAGCGATCGCCTAATCCGTTTGCCTCGATATCGAATTCGCACCTCGATGCCCATACTCTCCAATTCCTTTTTTAACTTGCAATTGACGTAAAGAGACCCCGCAAATACTCGACTTAGTGTGTCCGCTATAACATTCTCTTTGCCTGGGGTATCGTTGATTGACAAGTCATAGTCTTTGATCAGTTCTAGCCAACGCCTTTGCCATAGGTTTAGGTCCGACTGAGTGAAAAGATACTTGAGGCTTTAGTGATTAGTAAAAATTTGGCAGGCCATACCATAAAGGTAGTGTTGCCATAATTTTAGTGCAAACATAATCGTTGCTAATTCTAGATCATGTGTCAGATATTTGCGCTCATGCAGCTTCAATTATCTTGAAGCAAAAGCTATCACCTTATTTTGTTGCATGAGCACAGCTCCCAAGACTGGGCCTGAGGCATCACTAAAAATTTGGAATCTTATATTCTTATTTGGCAGTGCAAGCACTGGAGCAGAGATGAGACGGCGCTTTAATTCTAGAAATGAAGCTTCATGTATCGCATACCACTCAAATGTGACTCTTTTCTAAGTGAGGCGAGTCAAGGGCAAAGCAATTTTTGAAAAGTCTTTCATAAACCATATGTAGTAGCCCGCTGACCCGAGAAAGCTTCAAATTTTATTAACTGATGCAGGTTGCTTCCATTCGACGATTGCTTCAACTTTTTTTGGATCGACTGTGATGCCTCCCGCAGAGATGATATGCCCGAGAAAGGATATACTGCTTAGCCAGAATTTGCACTTGCTCAGTTTTGTGTATAGCCTATTATCCCGAAGAGTCTGAAGCACGATCCGCAAGTGCTCCTTATGTTCCTCCTTGTTCTTTGAATACACCAAGATATCATCAATGAACCCTACTACAAACTTGTCAAGGCACGACCGGAACACTCGATTCATCAAATCCATGAAGGCGGCAGGGGAATTGGTCAATCCGAATGGCATAACCAAGAATTTAAAGTGGCCATAGCGAGTACGGAAGGCTGACTTTGACACATCTTCTGGCTTGATCTTTAATTAATGGTAGCCCAAACGAAGATCAATTTTTGAGAATACTGAGGTGTCTAGCAGTTGATCGAAGAGGTCATCAATCCTGGGAAGTGGGTACTTATTTCAGATTATAGATTTATTCAACTCTCGATAGTCGATGCAGACCTCATCGAACCATCCTTTTTCTTCAAAAATAACACTGGTTCGCCCCATGGGGATACACTCGGACGGATCTACCCACGATCGAGCAGTTCTTGTAGTTGGACCTTCAGCTCCTTCAGTTCGGCAGGGGCCATTCGATACGGGGCTTTGGAAATTGTTCGAGTATCATGAAATATGTCTATAATGAACTCCATCTCTCGATCGAACGGCATGCAGGGCAAATCATCTGGAAATACATCTGGAATATGTGCTAAAATAAAAACAGACTCAATGTTTAAGTAATCTTGCTGAGTATCTCGAATGGACGCCAAGTACCCTTCACAGCCAGAATGTATCATTCGTTGAGCAAATATTACAGAAATTACCATATAGGCATTCGACTCTCTCGACGATTGACTGCACGTATAGAAAAATTCGGTCTCGCCTGGTAGACGAAACACGACTTTCTTTTTTGCACATCAATGGTCGCCGAGCAAGCGCTGAGCCAATCCTTTTCCAAAATAAGATCGTGGTCCCTGATGTCTAGAACTATCGCATCAAGTAACAATTTCCTTTCTTTGATGCAAATACAGATGTCATGACAAACTGAGTCAGCACGCAAGTCCATGCCAGACGGGGTACTGACGCTAAGCCTTAGGCCTAACAGTGTCTGAATAAATTCGTGCTCCCTAGCGAAGTTTGCCATTACAAAACTATGTGTGGCGCCAGAATCAAATAGTACTCGTGCAAGAACATTATTGAATAGAAATATACCTGTCACTATGGTGTTCGAGGCGAATGCCTCATCCCACGTCAATGCATAAACCCGACCTACAGTGTTTGGACGACGCTATTGTTATTGCGTAGGCCGATCTGCTTGGGGTGCTTGAGCTGGATTTGTTTTTGAGTATGGCAAGGAGGCTGCAGACAACGACTATCTAAATATCCTTGTTCACCACAATTATAATATAACCAGTTCTTTCAGCGATAGTCGTTGTTGGTGTTCCTTGGTAGTTTGTAGATGGTAGAGAATTGCCCTTGACCATGCCCAAAATTATGGCCCTGAGAACTACCGTTATTAGGATGCTTTTGAGCATTATTTCCTTCCATGTTACTTAGGCGCTTATGATTAGAATGTTGCACAGCGCCGACAGTAGTCGAAGGATATTATGGTTCTAGGACGAGGGCATGTGCGTGTGAATGGAAGGTCGCATGACATCCTCAAATCGCCTTGCTCGACTTGCTGTATTTGGTAGATAAGAGGTGGCAAATTTAGCGAGCCAGTTGAACTCTGTAGCATATTGCTTCACCATCATGGTTCCTTATTACAGACGCACAGAGTTGTTCTCCTTCAGACGATGAACATGTGATGGTATAAACTCCTCCTAGAACACGCTACATAATGTAGCCCATGAGATTGTCTCGTCTTTATCGTCTTCGGAGAGAGATCTACGATGCATATCCAACCAATCGTGGGCGTTCTGACAAAGTTGGAGTTGGGCACAGGCGACTCGCTTGATCTCAGGTACTTTCAGTAGCTTAAAGTGGTATTTTATTTCAGCTAGCCAATCTATAGCCACGATAGTGTCCTCGGTCCCACAAAAAGGTATGTTACAGACCTTCTTGACGTCGACAAAGTCGAAGGTAGTCACATCCTTCTTTCTTGGGGTTTGAGGCTTCTCGACTTCAATTGTTGGTTGCTCTACGGTGTCTCTGCCATTGCGGAATGGTTGGAAGCAATGGTCTGAACGATCTGTTGTAGGGCGTCTACCTACTTCTGTTGGACCGCAAACCGGGCTTCTAGATTCTTATCAAATTTGTCCTATCGGGCTTCGTCCCTTTTCTGTTGTGCCTCAAACATACACATAATCCGCTCAATCGGGTTGACGGGGGGCGCAGGTTGTCGCCTCAAAGAACTGGCCAAAGTGCTTGAAGTACTTGCTTACACTTGCCCTGTTTTTTGCATTTGAGCCATTCCTTCAAAAACAAATAACTTATATCAGTCTCATAGAGTGTTATGGAATCACTATATGGAACGCATCTTATTTTGGCCAAACGATTTCAAGAGTTCAACTCGGAGAGACAGGGTCGTCTTATGAAAACTTTTTTGACATGAGACCAAATAATCTGAAGTTGTGCTCTGATACCAATATGTCATACACTGATTCTACAGAATTGTTATTCGTCCCTTGGGCGTGATGCCGTGCAAGCGTAAGGCGCGCCTGCACAAGGCCTAGCATAATGATATATATATATATAAACAACAACAGAGAGTGAAAGCTAAAGAACACACATTGAAACAAAGATAAGCTGTCATTATTGATAATATACATCTATGATTACAAACGCTTGACTCAAAAGTAAAGAGGGTGTCGCGCAGGCTTATAAAATGGACGCAAAATGAGATAGTCATTCCATACATTACATCCCTTACTAGAACTTTGAAAGATAATAGACCTGCGGGCGAAGCTATTGCCTTGCCTCGGAGCTACATAAAGAATGTGCACGAGATCCGGGGTGCTTTGTACATGCTTCAAAAGACACAAACGGAGTACACCGAGCCGATATGGACAGGTTGGGGGGATAAGCTTCAGCTTTTCGCCGCGTTAACTTGGCTCGGGGGGTCTGCTGCAATGAGGGTCAGTACTTTTAAAAGTACCGGTGAGGGCAAGCTAACCCAACTTACCCAATCAACACAAATATTCATGTTGTGAAGCAATAAATTATTATTGTGGTCTTTCTATATTTTCTTAGTTCAAGTTACATATGCAAATGATTGAAATGGCTAAAATAAATATGCCACCGCTTGGTGACTTTACCTGCCCGTCTGATACACCTGCATAACTCTTACTATGACCTTTCCTGCCAAGAAGACATAGCTAGCTTATAAAGTTAAAATATACATAAGTTCACTAGCATCATAAGCCATGTTGGACAATTTTATAGTCTCTGAACGGAGATGGGGTGCAACGCAGGTAGCGGGCCCACGCTGTACTCACGTTCCGTCCGATTCAAACGATTATCGAAATTATTCTGTCCGGATCGGATTGGTCCCAGTGCCCCAGTGCCCGTCCATAGGAACTAAAAGCCTTGTGCATAAGTTGTCCGTGACCATACCACGTCTCAATACTAGGTTATCAAGAAAAATAATTCAAGACATCAAAAATTAGCATAACTACTTAGCACAGTACAACGACATAGTCTATATGTTCAAATGATCACATTATAGAATAAGTACTTCACATTTGCACAGTTATAGATGACTAAGTTCTAGCTACAACTGAAACATAGAAAGGATATATGCAGAGCGGACAAGCACGCAATAATATGATCGTACGATGAAGTTGTGTGACAAGCATAAGTGTTCCATTATTTTACTTCTTATAATCTTGACTCAGTTAATATTATTATGGTATCATTGATCGGAACGCATAAACGAGTCATATTATCCCTTGTTTGAAGACTTGGAAGAAGGGAGCTAATAAAAAATAAGGCCACCCACCAGTTGGTGAATCAGTGGAGAGAAAATGGGAGATCTTTAAGACTCCACTTACACGTCGCCTACATGATCACCTGCACGCACCAACAGATGATCAATATCTCCTACCTCGGTATTTTAGATTTTGATACGAAATGCAAAGTTCAAAGAAGGAAGACAATAAAATCCATCAAAACCGTTCAAGAAAATGCAAGTCACAAAAGCAAACTAGAAGGCAACCAAGCGGCATCAAAAACGAGCAAGGAAAACCAACACAACGGAAAGGCCCCTCGCGACTGCCACCGATTCCTTCCTCGAGGAATGATCTACTGAATATAGGACTTAATTCCAAAAAAACTAATCCATAACGAGAAAAGGATCTTGATTCAATCTGTCCCGATCGAACGATACCAAGTATTTCTTAGCCGCGCTCCCCGAACGGAGGAAACGTGGCACTACACCTCGCAGCCTCTCTAGCTGTTCCTATCAATACCCATGAACTGTTCATCATGATCGGTCAGGAGATGGTTTGTACGAAGAACAGCCTCTATCAATACCTGAGTTGCGCAGTAGAGACGAGCACCGACTCACAAGACTAGAGACTCCCATTCATAGACTATACAGTCTATAAAATTCTTCCCGAGAACCCATAAGAAGCCACTTTCATCAGAAGAAGTTCCCTCTAGTTCTATTATGATATGGCTACCAAAATATTGTATCTTCGCTCCTATGATGGTCTTCTGCTACGATGCCTATCGAATGCAAAAGTGAAGCAGGCTTTTCGCGAGGCCCACGAATGAGGTTTATGGTGCCCATCAGCCAGGGCCCAAGCTACAGGACCACCTCTAGATAATGGGTTACTATTGGCTGACAATGGTAGCACACGACATTGGCAAAAGGAAGTGCCAAGCCTGCCAAATCCACGCGGACTTCATCCACCAACCCTAAGAGTTTCTACACCCGACTATTATGTACTAGTCGTTCGAAGCCTGGGGCATGGATATCATAGGGTCGATTAGTCTGCCTTCGTCTATGGGACATCAGTTTATGCTCACCATTACCGAATACTTCTTCAAGTGGACGAAAGCTATACCACTCGCTGAAGTTAAGATATCAAACTTGATCAGCTTCGTCAAGCATCATGTCATATACTGCTTCAACTTACCATAAAGGATCATCTATGAAAATAGTCAACAGTTTGTAAGTCATAATTTTTATTGGTTCTGTGACAAGAATCAAATCCAGAATATAGCCTTGACCACCTATAACCCAACATTAAATGGTCTGGCAGAAGCCTTCAATATGACCATAATAAAGCTTCTCAAAAAGTTATTGTCATCCAACAAACGCGACTAGAATGAGAAGCTGGGTGCATGTCTCTGGGCCTACTGCACAACGGTCTGGATGCCAACTTATAGCATGCCATTCTCCTTGGTCTATAGAAGCGAAGCGGTCCTCCCCTTGAGATCCAAATTCCCTCGCTCAAAGTGGCTCTCTCCAACTGGCTAACCGTCGACGACAATCACTATCGACGGCTATAAGAGTTAGAAGCACTCGATGAGAAACATCTCTTAGCTCAACAGCGCATTGAGATGTACCAAGTGCGTCTTTTGGGAGCCTTCAACAAACGGGTGAAGAAGAGGACTTACCAAGTGGGTGTCCTCATCCTGACAGTAATAAGGCCGATGGTTATGACCCATAAGAAGGCCGACAAGTTCCAACCCAAATGGGAAGGCCCGTTTGTCGTATAATCAGTATTCTCCAATGGTGCCTACCGACTGGCAAAATCTAATGGTGACTTGTTCATGATGCCCATCAATGGCAAGTTCCTAAAAAAGTCCTACGTCTAAGGCTAGGCCGGTACTTCCCTATCCATATTAAAGACAACCAAGATGTACAGTGTCACGACCCGCACCCGGTATAGGAGCACGAGAGTGTGGGTACGTCCAGCCTATGCCGCAGCATCGGCAGTAGAACGTTGTCTAGGTCACAATGCTACTATATAACTAAACACCTGTCAATGATATCCATCTTCATAAGGAGGACAATATACATCTCACAATATCTCACAATGTAAACTCAATCACAACAACTATAAAGTATAAGGCACGATAAAGATAAGAGAAAATGACATAGTTAAACACCATATCTCAAACATAAAGATAACTCACAGTCTAGCTGTCTAACACAAGTCTCCAGTTAAAGTTAACATAAGTCTGACATAAACTGAAATAACCTCAATAAGTCTCAAAGCATAAATAAATACTCTCTAGATAGCTGCAGGTAACGTCCCATCTAAAGGAATAGTCTCCTCTAAGATCTCTGGTGTGTAGTCTGCATCTATTCCTGGTCCGCAGTGTGTGGTACAAAAATTCTCAAGATCCTTTAGAAAAAATATCCAGTTGGGATTGGAACGAAATACACCACTAACAGCAGTTCCACATATATTGACAAAACTATAACACAGTGTAAAAAAATACAAGACAGATATAAATAACTGGCAATAAGAATACTGGAATAAAAGAAATACTGGAATAAATAAATACTGAAATATCATCATCAATATACATCTAGCAATGAATAGAACTATAAGTACACGCAAGAACAATGAACTGGTTTATAAGTGTGTACAAGGTCAATAACTAGAACATGTGGAAATGCAAGATCAATATACCAAGATACATGTCAAGAATCATCTAACTAAATGTGTGAAACATCAGTATATCATGTGATCGGCTTGGGACTATATGACTCATTACATTGATTAGCGATCATCCCTAACAAGTCAGACTAACCATATGTAACAGCGATGAGGCATGTAAGGGTAAGGCTGCACCGACGTGAGGTGTGGGTGAGCTATGATGCATGTAAAGTTGGGTATGATCATATAAGCTACTAATATTTCCCTCTTTTTTCCCAGCTAGCATGATGGATTCCAATCATGACTCCTCGTGACAGGTCTCAATGATGCCAACTCGTGTAAATAACAGTTTCAGAGTCATGTACGCTATACAACAAGAGTCATAGAGATAATCAACATAATGAAAACTGTCAGAGAATGTACTCGCCTGTGGTCCTTAGTTGGCAATACTAATGTCCGGGTTCCAAGGTGTCGTCTGAAGGATCCAACGGTCCTATAGACACAATATAAACATAATACTGCATCAGACATTACACTAATACACAATCAACACCATGATCTTAGGGACTACGCGAGGGTGGTCATGTCTGTCATTGCGGTGCATAACAGACGGTCAATGATATGGTCTTGCCAGTACGTCAATATACATATGGCAGTCTGCTAATCATGTTACGTGGTCACAAGTCAATGTAACTACGGGGTATCCATAATTACACTAGGGTCTCATAGTACATCTATAAACATGCATATAATCTTAACTAGCATATAACATTAGTTACTTATAATATATATGTACACCAATACATATACAATATATATATATATATATATATATATATATATATATACGTGTATATATACCAATTTATACGTATTAAACATATACCAATGGGATACATATACTATACATATATATACTAATTGAATTCATATACTATATATATATATATATATATATATATATGTATATATATATATATATATATATATATGTATATATATATATACCAATATATCAATATATACAATACACGTATTAAACTATAACTAAAATACGTATGCATACTAGTGAGAAATATGCGTATGCGTGCAAGTGTACAAGTACGCCAGAAGGAGAACTCGAACCTGCCTACGCGGGGCGAGGCCTGCGTGGCGCGGCATCGTCGAGTCGAAGGGCTGCTCTGGTCGAATTTTAGCGAGGTCAGCGGTCTTCCGATCGTGCAGGTGAGTCGTGGCCGGTCGACAGCGGCCTGCGGTTCAGCGTCGAGGAAGGTGATGGCAGCGGTGCAGCAAGGTTGGCCGGGGGTCGAGCTCCAGTCGGCTTGCAGGCGGTGAGGGGTTCAAGCTCCGGTCAACTTGCAGTCGCGGGTTCGTAGTCGGATCTGGCCGGCTCAGGGCTGCTCGGTTCCAGAGGGTTCACGGTCGGGTTTTGTCGGCTCAGGGCTGCTCGGTTTCGGCGGTGAACAGTAAGGGGAGGAGGGGATGTCGGCTTGGAGTTATTTAGGGTTAAGGGGAATAAAGAAGAGAAGGGAATATATATATATATATATATATATATATATATATATATATATATATATATATGCGTGTGTGTGTGTGTGTATGTGTGATATTGGGTTTGACCTAGAATACGTTGACTTTGGTCAATACTAGAAAAAGGCCTTGGCTTGTTATTGAGATATTCCAATGGGCTAGGGTTCGAACGGGTCTAATGAAATTGCGGAAATTGCATTAGTCTAAGGGTTTGGAGGCCATGGTTTCAAGGGGTCGATTTTAAATTACACACCCCCAAAAATTATAAAAAAATACTGAAGGAGAATGGGTTTATAACACGTGTCGTATCCAACGGGTGTACACCTAATGCACTTTTGCATAAAAGTATCCAACAATTAGAAAATTGCAGAAAGAGTGATTTTGGTTTTAATTAATTAAAATTAAATTCAAGGAGGTGCTCTACAATTAAATAGGAGTACAAATGGCTGGATTTAAGTGGGACACAAACATCAATTAATGGTTTGGCATGTCTAGGACAACGATGTGAATCTGTTGGAAGACAATAGCTAGCGTAGCGTTCTAATTATCGAATAACGATAAAGCGCAACAATCAAATAAAGTTACAGTAATTTAAATAAAATTAATTATCATGCAATCATTTACTCATTAATTACAAAAAGATGAAAATACCCTTAATCTGAAAAGTGGGGGTGACATACAGTGTTTACACTCTTGGTTCTTTTTCTCCAGCAAGTGCCTATGTACGGTCTTGCCCTTCCTAAACAAATCATTGTAGAAGATATTATCGATATTCATGAGTACTAGATACGCAACGAATAATGGATCCTCAAAAAGTTTTCCAGCAGAGCAGTCCTCAGGTCCACTTGCACACTATCAGTGACCACTCAAACCAATCTGGTTAGGCGCTAGCCATGCTCACATTACTTCTTAGCTATCGTCCTGACGATCTTCCTAGTGGAGCAACCTCAGGTCTATCTACATTCCCAGTTAGACTATAATCAGCAAATCACTCCTCAGTGAATTTTTTGGACATTGGTTTACGTCAATATTACCTCTGAACTATCGTCCTAATATTTTTCCCTGACCGTGTTTTCTATGTCCACATTACCACTGAGCAAATATTTTGGGTTTGGCTATCGATCATCACATGCATATTACCTCTGATATCGGTTGTTATCTCAACTTATCACCTGTACTTAACCCGAAGTATGCCAGCGTTGCTAAGTCTACAAAACCTATCATGTCCAAATTACCTCCGATAGGGTTTTATCTCGAACTTATTACTTGCACTCTCTTGCGCAAGAAGTAATAGGTCCACCAAAATTGTAATGCCCCACTCCGCGTCGGCATTATGTATCAGGTGAGTGGGCAGAACTTCGTTCTCTGATTCTTGCACGCCTTAATAATAACCTGAGTTTTTGCTTGCAATGTTTTCATAAGAGAATGATAGAACCTGCCTTGCATGTTAATGAACGAACTCACCTAGCTTGTCTTTGAAACGATAAGTCTGCTAAACGAGAATCCTGAAACGCTTGCCTAGAGTGCATGAACATGTTCACTATCGTCTATGCTTCGAGAGAACCATATTGTGCCTGAACGTGTTCAAGTGATAAGTCGGATTGCCCCGCAACAAAGATTATATTCTGATGGTTTGTCTCGTCTGCATACTAGAGTTTATTTGATAGTGTTCCATATATTCGCATGCGGTCAGACAATGGCTATTGGTGGAGAACTAAACTGCATGTGTCACGGCTGCCACAGAGATAGTGGAAAGCAACCATGAGTCAAAGCTGCCTTTAGCATCAGATAAAGAGTCATTGGTATGCTATACAACCAGTTGCCGATCCTGAGATATTCGGGGACCGCCCAGCATATAGCTAAGTCATTGTGTTGGCTTGGATAGAGGACTACCCCTAAGATTGTGTATGTGTGTCTAGAGATGCATTTGACCCTCGAGTCCCATGAGACACGCTGCACACACCCTGAAACATGAATGATTGCTTGTCTTGCTTATTGCATATGAAACTCTGTTTCCAAATATGTTTCCAAACAATGTAATATGACTCTGCTAGCGAACTGCATGAAACGAACCTAGAAAAACTAGAAAGATCACTAGTAATGTAATATTTTATAACATGATTACTTAGTGCTTGGTTTGAGTTAATGCTTGCTTCTGTTCAGTTTTTTATCTCACCAGTACTTGTATAAAGTGCTGACCCACCAACAGTTTACTTGCTTGCAGGTACTGGATCATCCGAGGGAGCGATAGGCGTGCCACAGTCCCTAAGACCCAGAATCCTGGTTTCGATTGTTGCCCCGAGATGCTATCATATAAGGGGGCATAATGTATGGAATGAACGAATACCTTTGCACAAAGGAACCCAAGTTGCCTCGATTGTCCCGAATACTCAGTTGGCTAAATGTATTATATTGCAACAAGTCCCTTTCTGCTGCTTACTCGATTGATGCGATGATAGCCATCCCCTTCCTCGCACAAGCGGAACGGGCGCGGTGATTCGCATCCAGCGCACCGAGGTACGGTGATTCGTGCTCGGTTTGATAATTCTGGCTATATGGGGACGAGGCAAGGCGGAGCGACGGTCCGAGAGGGACCGGGGGCGTGACAGAATGGTATCAGAGCAGAATCGATCTTCTGGCCCAAACCGTTGCTATGACTCTGAGTTATATCGATATGGTATTGCAATAGAGCATTCCATACAATAATTCCATAGATATTCTCATAGTGCAAATATTTTCTGAACTTGAATTGCTTGACTGTTTCGATTGAGTACGGCGAGGGATGGCACTATCGCTACTCGAAATATCGAGAAGTTTATCCTTGAAGTTTCGAGGACAAAACTTTTTGTTGGTTGGTAAGTATGTAATGCCCCACTCCGCATCGGCATTATGTATCAGGTGAGTGGGCAGAACTTCGTTCTCTAATTCTTGCACGCCTTAATAATAACCTGAGTTTTTGCTTGCAATGTTTTCATAAGAGATTGATAGAACATGCCTTGCATGTTAATAAACGAACTCATCTAGCATGTCTTTGAAACGATAAGTCTGCTAAATGAGAATCCTGAAATGCTTGCCTATAGTGCATAAATATGTTCACTATCGTCTATGTTTTGAGAGAACCATATTGTGCCTGAACGTGTTCAAGTGATAAGTCAGATTGCCCTACAATAAAGATTATATTGGTTTGTCTCATCTGCATACTAGAGTTTATTTGATAGTGTTCCATGCATTCGCGTGCGGTCGGATAATGGCTATTAGTGGAGAGCTGAACTGCATGTGTGACGGCTGCTACAGAGATAGTGGAAAGCAACCATGAGTCACAACTGCCTCTAGCATCAGATAAAGAGTCATTGGTATGCTGTACAACTAGCTGCCGATCCTGAGATACTCGGGGACCGTCCTACATATAGCTAAGTCATTATGTTGGCTTGGATAGAGGACTGCCCCTAAGATTGTGCATGTGTGTCTAGCGATGCATTTGACCCTCGAGTCCCACGAGACACGCTGCGCACACCCTGAAACATTAATGATTGCTTGTCTTGCTTATTGTATATGAAACTCTATTTTCAAACGTGTTTCCAAACAATGTAATATGACTATGCTAGCGAACTGCATGAAACGAACCTAGGTAAAACTAGAAAGATCACTAGTAATATAATATTTTATAACATGATTACTTAGTGCTTGGTTTGAGTGAATGCTTGCTTCTATTCAGTTATTTTATCTCACCAGTACTTGTATAAAGTGCTGACACACCAATAGTTTACTTACTTGCAGGTATTGGATCGTCCGAGGGAGCGATAGGCGTGCCACAGTCCCTAAGACCCGGAATCCTGGTTTTGTTTGTTGCCCCGAGATGCTATCGTATAAGGGGGCATAATGTATGGAACGAACGAATGCCTTTGCACAAATGAACCTAAGTTGCCTCGATTGTCCCGAATACTCGGTTGGCTAAATACTTTGTATTGCAACAAGTCCCTTTCCGCTGCTTACTCGATTGATGCGATGATAGCCATCCCCTTCCTCGCACCATCGGGACGGGCGCACCGAGGCACGGTGATTCGTGCCCGGTTTGATAATTTCGGCTATACGGGGGCGAGGCAAGGCGGGGCAGCGGCCCGGGCGGGACCGAGGGCGTGACAGAATGGTATCAGAGCGGAATCGATCTTCTGGCCTAAACTATTGCTATTACTCTGAGTTATATCGATATGGTATTACAATAGAGCATTCCATACAATAAGTCCATAGATATTCTTATAGTGCAAATGTTTTCTGAACTTGAATTGCTTGACTGTTTCGATTGAGTAAGGCGAGGGATGGCACTATCGCTACTCAGAATCTCGAAAAGTTTATCCTTGAAGTTTCGAGGAAGAAACTTTTTGTTGGTTGGTAAGTATGTAATGCCCCGCTCCGCGTCGGCATTATGTATCAGGTGAGTGGGCCGAACTTCGTTCTCTGATTCTTGCACGCCTTAATAATAACCTGAGTTTTTGCTTGCAATATTTTCATAAGAGAATGATAGAACCTGGCTTGCATGTTTATGAACGAACTCACCTAGCTTGTCTTTGAAATGATAAGTCTGCTAAATGAGAATCCTGAAACGCTTGCCTAGAGTGCATGAACATGTTCACTATCGTCTATGCTTCGAGAGAACCATATTGTGCCTGAACGTGTTCAAGTGATAACTCGGATTGCCCCGCAACAAAGATTATATTGGTTCGTCTTGTCTACATACTAGAGTTTATTTGATAGTGTTCCATGCATTGGCATACGGTCGGACAATGGCTATTGGTGGAGAGATGAACTGCATGTGTCACAGCTGCTACAGAGATAGTGGAAAGCAACCATGAGTCACAGCTGCCTCTAGCATCAGATAAAGAGTCATTGGTATGCTGTACAACCAGCTGCCGATCATGAGATACTCGGGGACCGCCCTGCATATAGCTAAGTCATTGTATTGGCTTGGATAGAGGACTGCCCCTAAGATTGTGCATGTGTGTCTAGCGATGCATTTGACCCTCGATTCCTATGAGATACGCTGTGTACACCCTGAAACATTAATGATTGCTTGTCTGGCTTATTGCATATGAAACTGTGTTTCCAAACATGTTTCCAAACAATGTAATATGACTCTGCTAGCGAACTGCATAAAACAAACCTAGGTAAAACTAGAAAGATCACTAGTAATGTAATGTTTTATAACATGATTACTTAGTGCTTGTTTTGAGTGAATGCTTGCTTCTGTTCAGTTGTTTTATCTCACCAGTACTTGTATAAAGTGCTGACCCACTAATAGTTTGCTTGCTTGCAGGTACTGGATCGTCCGAGGAAGCGATAGGCGTACCACAGTCCCTAAGACCCAAAATCCTGATTTCGATTGTTGCCCCGAGATGCTATCGTATAAGGGGGCATAATGTATGGAACGAACGAATGCCTTTGCACAAAGGAACCCAAGTTGCCTCGATTGTCCCGAATACTCAGTTGGCTAAATGTATTGCATTGCAACAAGTCCCTTTCTGCTGCTTACTCAATTGATGCGATGCTAGCCAACTATCAACTTAAACGATTGGCCTTGTGCGGGCGCAACCCCAGGCTCGCACGGTATCACGTCCCTGATACACTTGCGCGGTCCAAAAGCCAAATCCCTTCCTTCCTCGCACCCGCGGGACGGGCACGATGATTCGCGTCCGGTGCGTCGAGGCACGGTGATTCATGCCCAGTTCCATAATTCTGGCTATACGGGGGCGAGGCAAGGCCGGGCGGCAGCCCGGACAGGACCGGGGGCGTGACAAAAATTTCTCCAGTGGGATATCCTCATTGGTAGCAAACAACCATATCCATATTACTTCTGGCTCGCTTCCTTTTTTCTTCCACCAAAAATACCAGGATCATACCAAACAACTCGGTACGACTATCGATCGGCTCACGTCTATGTCACCTTTGAGCTGTCATCCTCACCTACTCCAAGTAGGGTTTACCATATCCTTCGCACCTCTGAGCAAACCATTCAGGTTTGGCTATCGTTCATCACATCCACAGTTCCTCTGATATCGATCATCGTCTAAACTTATCATCCGTACTTAAATTTAAGTGTGCCAAATGTGTTAAGTCCACAAAATTTGCTACGTCCATATCATCTTTGGCAGGACTTGTCTTGAACCGACCACTTGCCCTCCAATGCCTAAGAAGTAATAGGTCCACCAAAGATCCCTCCAGAGGAGAAATCTCAGTTCTCTTTTATCTTTACCATCTTGGGGTCCAAGATAGTAAGAGCATCCCCGAATAGGAAGATGGGCTTCAAATGGGAAACATTCTTGTTATCTGCAATCAGCCCAGAGTTCAGTTGGTTGAGTAGGTAAAATGAAGGTTGGTATGCTATCAACTTCACCCTCACCTCAGATTGGCCCTTATTTATCTGGACTGGGCATGTTCCACGATATGGTTAAATCTTATGCCTAATGCAACCTGAGCATGCCTGCTAAGCACCTCCCCTGACGGTGCTACGGGTAAAGTGACTACAAAGATCGAAAGACAGTTAGAACCATCAAGATAACTTATTCCCCGAGAGGCAACTCGAACATATAAAGGTTTACGTGGGACCAGGGCATGTTAGATGTATATAATGCCTTATATGCGGCCCAGTCATCTCAAGCACATGACAGGACATCCATGCGGACGAGTGAGACGCATGCGACCAAGTCATGTCAAGACCTCCATGCGATCGAGTGAGATACATGTGAGGCAATCTATGCTGCCAGGTCAAGATCGGAGCATGGGGCCAAAGTGAGACCCGCGTATAAAATATGTGGCTAGGTCCTATAGAAAGTCTGCACATGTTCTAATCCATGTGGTGGACTGGGTGCAAAGTGTCACAGTGTCCAGACCCTTCTTCTTCTTACCTTGGATTGGCATTTGAACGTCTGGGTAGAAAGTTAGAACTGTATCCTTGGCATTAGACGAGGATGTAGGGCACTTTCCCTTATTCTCGGCTTTCTTGGCCTTTGACGATGATGATGGAGCTTTGGGGGCCATGGCAATCGAGCAAAGAGTCCGAAACAGAGGAAAGGTCGAAGAATAAAAAAACTTGAGCATAGAGATAAAGTTCTCTCTCGTCAGCAAAAACCCTTATTTATAGGACAAAGGAGATAGTGGCGACTCCTTGATTCTTGCGCTACGCTGTCAGCACTAATAAGGACGATAACGCTTGGGTTTTTCACTCAACCTTATCCTTTGAGAAAACTGTCGCTTTAGGATCCTTACGGAGAGATGGTGCAGAATCCCAAGAAATCTACTCAAGGATCGAGCCGAATCCTGCATTAAATATAAATTTGACAGCCTGGAAGTGCTCATTTATGCAGCCCAACATCCATGCAACCCAAGTGCTCCATGTCCATGCTTTTTATTCAAAGTATTTCAAACTTGTCAGTTTGAAAATTTTGAATGGGGTCTTGTAGAAGCATGAAAAATATGGATCCATGCGTGCAACAACCATGTGTCCCAAAGTAAAGCTCAGAAGAGATCGGATCGCATAGTCATTATGCATCCCAGAAAGGCGACATCCATTCATCCCAATCAGCCGAAGCAGCTTTAGCCACAGTTGGACTTGATGTGGCATCCTGACTATAGGATCATCTCTGACACAGAATCCAGACAAAAAGAATTTTCTGAACTCCTTGAAGGACGTAAACACGCTAAACGACAGAAGTCTCACGTCAGCATAAACTTTATTCTTATAGGTGTGCAGCAGTACGTGTATATCACAACAAAGATACCATGCATCTCTGGTCCCATGCGTCCCAGACTCTATGCGTTTTATGCATCCTAAACTTCATGCGTCCTATGTGTCTCTGGCCACATATGTCCCAGACTCCATGTAGACAAAATTTTGTTGTTATAACAGAAGTAATTCTCTCCAACCAAGCGTGGACCACGTGTCAAGCTGACCAAGTCAAGCATACAAAGGACAAGAATCGCCCGGATCTCCAGCAATAACAAAATTTTAAAAAAATATCCACGTGGCAGCTTGCCTTGGATTCAACCCTCACTATGCACCCACAGTTGCAACCGTATTCTGTTGAAGGAGCCCCCTGCGGCCACCAAACAGAGGCACATGCGGCACCTATAATCCATCAGCATGATGGCTATAAATAGGAGCAACTTGGACGTCATAAATGTCACTACCATATTTCCAGAATAGGGGTAATTTTGTCTCTTCCTATTTTGTACCCTTGTTGATAATTATATTCATATTTATTTATAGTAATTATATTTTTTATTTTTAATGTTGGTATTGTTGCATGTATTTATATACTGATATATTAAGTTGTTAGTTGTTAGCCATTAGTTAGGCTAGCTGGTTAGTAAACCTAGATGGACCCAAGTAGACTTGTCATGACCCAATTAGTGAACCCATTAGTTAGTCATGATTCACCCGTTTAATTAGAGAGCAATAATTTAGAAAATTCCTCTTTTACTTATTAGAAACTCCCTTAATTAAACCCCTTTCCTAACTAAACCTTCATAACCAATTGTGAGGTCTTATTGGGTATTTTATATTACATTAGGGTTAGGAATAGTGACTGCTCCCATTTTCTATATAAAAACCCTCTTTCATTCATTAATAAGCCTCCATCAAACCCTAATTAGCCTCCTCTCATTTCTCTCTCCATTTGAGAAGAAGACCCAACCTCTTCCATCCCCAAATTGACCCCCAACCCTTTTCTATTGTCATCCCAAGAAGGCTTGAGCTTGGATTAGTAAGGAGGAAGCATTGGAAGGAGAGAAGCTTGAAGGAGGTATCCATTCTTGAGGATTGTGTCTACTAGTGCCTATGCATTAGAAATTCATCTCCCAATAGGTAAATATGAGAATAACATTTGTATATTATATTTAAATAGTTTAATTAGTAATTTAGAATCCACCCTTGCATTTGGGCTACCCATAGGGAGAATCTTGGGCTTCATTGGACCCATTTAGAGACTTTTATATAGAGTTTTGTGTCAATTTTAGAAGAAATCCGAAATTGGCACACCAAGTATTTATCATTAGGTTAGCTAGATGTATTTATGTTTGTTTTGGTATTGTGAGTCTAGCTACGTGTCCACAATTAGATATAAGTAGGCCATATCACAAGATTTTGTGATACGGGATAATTTGGGGGTTTTTTCTTTGACACGGGTGCCACACACATGTAGAATTATACCATGACACTTGGAAGGATGCGTTATTACTTAAAATAGGTTCTAATTGCCATTTAGAACTTGTAGGTAGAATTTGGGTTGATTTTGGATAGGTTTTGTCATAATCCGCACCCGGATATTCGGGTACGAGTACATGGGTACGTCCATCCTACGCTACAACATCGACGGTAGAATGCTGTCTGGGTCAACTCTAACTAACTAAACATCTCATAAATATATATATATGGTACCTGTCAATTATCTTAACTCCAAACGGAGGAACAATATGGCATCTCATAAATATAACTATACTCAATCATAATACAACTAAGAAAGATAAGCATGATATGGATAACGAAGGAAAAGGATCATAATACATCCACAAGACTGAAATAATATATACATGCCAATAACCTCAATAAAAGTCTAATGCAAGTCTAACAAAAATAATCTAAACCTCCTCAGGCTCTGGTACTAAGTCTTCCTGGTCTACAGGAGTATCTTCTAATGGTTTGCCCTCCTGCGGTCCGTAGTATGTGGTACACTGGTCTACGAGCAAATCATCAAAAAAATATATCCAGTCAGGATTGGAGCGAAGTACATACCTCTGAAAGTAGTTTCAAATACATAATCGAGCATATCAAACAGATAATAAAAAATAATGCAAGATGACTAAACAACAGAATAAAATGAACTAGAGTGAACAGGTAATATAATAGAAAGAAGAACATACAATAGAATATCAACTCCTACTCTCCTATCCTCAACCGATACTAATGGATCCAATCACGACACGTTACGAACACGAATATGGGCACACTAAATACGAGCAGTGTGTGTACACGAATATAAGCACACTGAACATGAGCAGTGTGTGAACATGAAGTACACTAAATCAATACCCGATACACATAATAAAATACATGTGAGAAGACCTGCAGAATATGTTAAAGGATAACATCTCCTGACAGGGTCCATGTAGTACCAGTACGTAAAACCATTGTGTCGAAATCAAGTATACAATTCTAGAACATGAGATATATACACTATTAAGAAATAAAAACTAACAAAGAAATATAGTCGCCTGAGGTCCTGAGCAAGGTGTGTCTCTCGATGTCCAAGATGGTGTCACACGGACCTATATATTGTATATTGCATCAATACAAGGTTTAGGAATAAAAATAAGTTAAACTAGTTCAATTCTAGATCATAAAGCCATTTCTAAGTCAAAACAGTCAAACTAGGTCAACTCTAGGTAAAAGTAATCAAACTTGGTCAAACTAGTTATTTTTAGGTTGTTTGAGTCCATCTCTAGGATATTGGGTCAATACACTATGTAACTAGGCTATACTAGCTATATTAAGATACTAGGATACCAATAAAATACCATATCATAAGATATGCAAATTATTATATATGAAAATACTATAATATATATATATATATATATATATATATATATATATATATATATATATATATATATATATATATATACAGGACAAAATATATAGTTTTCCTAGCTAAACTAATGCTAAGTGGATACCTTGGCTTTGAACCAAATGCGGTATCACACCACCTACACACCCATCTTGATATACAAACTCAATACCTTGAGTATAATCCAATACCTTAATATTACCTTAGTATCACAAGGTAATACAATTGCTAACATTAGCTAACTAACCTACCTACCTCACTCTACAGTACCATGCATTTAAACTTATAACTATACTATACAAACTATTTTAACTAACATACCCAATAGATATTCAATACCCATATCCAAGATACCTCAACTCTCCTTACCTTGGTGTAACTCAAGGTAAACTAGAAATAATACTAACCAATGCAAACTAATGTTTATATAAATATCTCTCATATATATATACATATATATATATATATATATATATATATATACACACTTAACTTACCAACTAACATATCAATATAAAGTAGCTTATCTTATTAACTAGCTTACTAACTTATCTATAACTTAATTTCTAAGCACTCAAGCTACTGTTACTTATTACTGTTGCCGCAACTTATCTCTACTTATCGCTGCTTCTGCTGCTGCTTATGGCTGTTGCTGCTTACTGCTTCTGCTGTTGCTGCAGCTTTCTGCTTCTGCTTGCTGTTGCTGCTTACTGCTTCTGCTTGCTGCTTATGGTTGTTGTTGCTTCTGCTGCTGCTTATGACTGCTGTTGCTTCACAGCTTCTCACTACTGCTGCTGCTTATGCTCACTGCTTATCTGACTGCTTATTAGCCTGCTTATTGCTCCCCCATAGCTCACATACACACATACACAGATACACTCACTCTCACACACACACACACATACACACACACACACACATATATATATATATATATATATATATATATATATATATATATATATATATATATATATATATATATATATATATATATATCACCACATAACCACACTAATAATGCACATGTACTCTCATATTCTCCCATGACCACCAACACATCAACATGAATTATAGAACATATACATAACTAGATATATTCATTTATATCATATAACAATTATAAGTACAATATTCTAATAGCTATAACTAAGGTATATTGAATTGAAATACAAGAAAACAAACACATGAGTGCACCGCACCCGTATCACACTCGATCTTTGATACGCTTGCAATACGGCTCCACCACAGCACCAAACGTATTCCAAAGGACACGACCAAGTCTAAAATCATAATTAGAAGCAACACGAAGTGTTAGCTACTCATCCACGTGTCCGTATCAAAATATGACATGCTCAAACCCCCGTGTCGGAAGAAAACTCCTAAATTAACCTGTATCGCCAAATTGTCGGAATACGACCTACACGTATCCAATTGTGATATGACACTAGTCACACACAATCAAACATATGTCAATTTTTTCTAATTGATCTATTGACAAACACAAGATGTGCCAATCTTGAAATTTCTCCTAAATTGACACAAAATACCAGATAACTTTCTCCGTATGCCTCCTATGAACCTAATTCTAATTCCTATGGGTAGTCTTAGTACATGGAAGGGTTGCTAATGATTAAATTATATATTTAGAGTCTAATTAGAGAGAAAAACTAAATTGTACCTATTGGGAGATGGATTTCTAATAAAATCTCCAATTTGAGTGTCAAGAGCCTTCAACTTGTAGATCCTTGCTCATACTTGTAAATTATTGCTTTCTCCTTGTAGATCCTTATTTTAGTAGACTCCAATGATGAATAGGGAAGGAATTTAGAAGAAATTTGGGTAGGGATTGGTGTAGGAATAAAAAAATTTGGAAGAGAAAAATTCTAGATCTATATTTGGAAAAAAAATGAAGTGAGTCTTTCTCCACTCCTATGGTGGCCGGCCTCTACCCCTTCCTCCAAGATACTATGAAATATCCACAATACCCTTTGGCGCTTGTCATGAAGGAATTAATTAAGGAGGGAAGGTTCTAGTCTAATTGGTTTAACTAATTAATTTATCCTCCTAATGAATGGGCTTACTATTGGGCTCAATTCTAACTAGAATTAAATGTTGGTCCATGGATCTAATCTAAACTAGTTAGGTCCACTAACACAAGTCCAAAATAAAATCTAACATCTAAAAATAAATAAATAATATAATAAATAATATTTACAACATGCACAATATTTAATATTATATTCCTAAAAATACAAATATCCATGCCCAATTATAAACTACCCCTAGTTGAAAAAATGAGGGTGACAATCCTACACACCTTAGAAAATTTCGTCCTCAAAATTATGGAAGACACTAACTACCAAAAGCAATCAATACAAGCAAGAAAAAATTATACCTCACGGCTTAAACATATAAGGATATCGCTCGCGCATCTAGGTCTCTCGCTCCCAGGTACTCTCTCCTAGAGAGTGATGCCTCCATGCGGCATGCACCAAAGGAATTGTCTGCTTCCTCAGCACCTTCTCTCTCCGATCCAGAATCTCAACTGACTACTCTGGATAGCTAAGAGTAGGGCCCACCTCTATCTCTAAGTGATCTAGTACATGGCTAGGATCTGCAATGTACCATCTCAGCTTTGACACGTGAAACACGTTGTGCACTCCCTCCAATGCAGGTGGCAAGTCTAGTCTATAAGCAACTGCACCGACCATCTTGAGAATACTGAAAGGTCCAATGAATCACGGACTAAGCTTTCCGCCTCCACCGGCATGAATCGTGCCACGTGTCAGAGAAATCCTCAAGAAAACTAGATCACCAACCTAGCACAAAATACAACCTTAGCACTCTAACAAAACAAACAATCACAAGCAATGCAAAATAAAATCTATATCTCAAACTCCAATGGTCTCCGGTGGCTATCGGCCCAATGTCGCTGTCTGTACTGCTCTACCCAAAGTCTATCCCTGATGAGCTTCACATTCTTAGGTGTATACACAACCATCTCTGGTTCCAATAAGGCTCTCTCACCAACATTATTCCATGATAACGGAGTGTGGCATATCCGTCCATACAACGTCTCAAATGGTGACATCTTTATACTGACCTAGTAACTGTTATTGTAAAAAATATCTCCCAAGTGAAGGTGATCCTCCCAAAAGCCTCCAAAATCCAAAACACAGGTGCGTTGTATGTCCTCGAGAGTCTTAATAGTCCTCTTCGACTGTCCGTCTGTCTGATGGTGATATGCGATACTGAACTTGAGCTGAGTGCCCAAGCTAGTCTGTAAACTCCTCCAGAAGTGGGACGTGAAGTGACTATCCCGATCCGAGACTATGCTCATAGGAACTCCATGCATTCTGACTATCTGACGCATATACATCTCCACGAGCTTCTTCGTAGGAGTACCCACTTTGAATGGTAGAAAGTGGGCTGATTTAGTTAAACTGTCTACGATGACCCAAATCGTATCTTTACCTCCTGGAGAACGCGGAAGCCCTGAAACAAACTCTATCTTCACTCTAGAATGGGTAAAGGCTAAAGTAATTCACCTGGCCTCTGTCTCTCTACCTTTACCTATTGGCATACCAAGCATCTGGATACGAAGCTAGCTACCTCCCGCTTCATACAATACCACCAAACATGCTTTCTCATATTCCTATACATCTTGTTGGCACCTGGATGCATAGAGTACTGAGATCAATGTGCCTTTTGAAGAATATTCTCGCGCAATGCTCTACTCGGTACACACAATCTGGTACCGTATCACAATAATCCATCATCTGCAATATTAAAGTCCTCTGCCAATCCTATCCAAACCTGTGCTTTGATGCTCCTCAGAGACTCATCCTCGAATTATGCGGCTCTGATCCAGTTTATCAACTCTGATTGTACATAAAGTCCTTACATCTGTGCTGCAACTCCAGGAACTAATACCTCAATACCCAAGATATCAAGATCGGCCAATAAATGTCTGTCCCTCATCAAGTACATAGCCACTGGATACCTGCTCAAAGAATCATCGACTACGTTGGCCTTTCCTGGATGATACTGCAAAGCAATGTCGAAGTCCTTCATCAATTCCAACCACCGTCGCTATCTCATGTTGAGGTCTTTTTGTGTAAAAACATATTTTAAGCTCTTGTGATCTGTAAAGATCTCTACCCGCTCTCCATACAAGTAGTGCTTCCATAATTTTAGAGCAAAAATAACTACTGCCAACTCTAAGTCATGTGTAGGGTAATTCTTCTTATGCGGGTGTAATTGCCTGAAAGCATAGACAATTACCTTCCCGCTCTGCTACAACACATAACCCAAACCCTTATCCGATGCATCACTCTATATAGAAAATCTTTCTATCCCTGATGGCAATGTCAATATTGGAGCTGTAGTCAACCTCTTCTTTAGCTCCTAAAAAGCAGACTGATAATCCTCAGTCCAGACAAACTTCACGTCCTTTCTGGTTAGTCTATTAATTGTCTCCACAATCCTAGAAAAATCTGAACAAACCACCGATAATAGCCTGCCAATCCAAGAAAACTCCTGATCTTTGCTACTGAACTCGGGGTAGACCATGACTTAACTGCTAAAATCTTCTTCGGGTCTACTGAAATCACGTCTTCTATAATCACATGCCCGAGGAATTCAACCTTATCAAGAAAGAACTCAAACTTTAAAAGCTTGCCATATAGCTTCTCCTTCCTGAGGGTCGCCAGAACTATCCTCAGGTATTTCTTATTCTCTTCCGGGATGTTCGAATAAATCAATATATCATCAATAAATACTACCATAAATTGACCAAGTACTGATAAACACCTTATTTATCAGGTTCATGAATACCATCGGGGCATTGGTCAACCCAAACGGCATCACCAAGAACTCAAACTATCCATACTAAGTCCTAAAAGCTGTCTTTAGAATGTCTTCCTTCTTCACTTTCATCTGGTGCCCCGACCGCAAGTCTATCTTCGAGAATACCTTCGCTCTGCTCAACTGATCAAATAAATTGTCAAACCGCGATAACGGATATTTGTTCTTGATAGTGAGATTGTTGAGTGGCTTGTAGTCGATACACATGCGTACCGACCCATCCTTCTTTGGTAAAAATAATACCAGAGCACCCCACGTTGATGAATTAGAATGGATGAAGCCCTTGTCCTGTAGCTCATCCACCTGCTTCTTCAACTCTGCCAGTTCGTTGTTGTTCACTCTATAGATGTGATGTGATATTGGCTCTGTGTCTCGTACTAAGTCTATAGAGAAATCCACATCTCTGTCTGGTGGCAACCCTGGCAACTCCTCCGAAAAGGCGTCCATATACTCTGCAATCAATGAATATGGTGGCTCCTTCTCTTCTATCAAAGCTCCACAGAAGTCTCATTCGCTCTACTCTGCTGCTCCTCTGATGAACTCAAACTCTGGATCTCCTGGCATCTAAAACAAAACTCTGCTCTACAATAATCGATACTAGCATGGTACCTACTCATCCAATCTATCCTGAGCACTATAGCGTAGCTCCAAAGTGGCATTACGAGTAGACACACGCTCAACTCTCGGCCTCCCAAAGAAACTCTCCGGTCCTTGCAAACATCACTGACCAGGATAATGTCACTCCCGGTCGTGATCTTGCAAGTCATCGTCAACGATTCAGACTTAAGATGATATTTCAGAGAAAAGGATACAGATACAAAACTATGTAAAGCACTGGAATCAAATAAAGCATGAGCTGAAAAAGAATCAAGATAGACTGAACCTGAGATAACATCACCGACTGGCTCCTCCTCCTTGACAGCTTGCCCCTGTCACTGGGAACCTCTCTGCTGCTGCTAGTTCTGAGCGAACTGTTGTTGTTGTTGTGGTAGAGGAGGTCCTCTCTGCTGTGTCACTACCATATTTTTTAGGAAAGAGTATTTTAGTCATTTTAGAATTAATTAAATATTGTGCATGTTAAATAATTATTTATTATATTATTTGATTATTGTTAGGTATTAGTTTATTATTTTGGACTTGTGTTTGTCGACCTAACTAGTTTAGATTAGATCCATAGACCAACATTTATACTTAGTTAGAATTGAGCCTAATTTAAAGCCCATTCATTTGGAGGATGATTAGTTAAATAAAACCTATTATAATTGAACCTTCCCTCCTTAATTATTTCTTTATGAGAGGCCCCAAGGGGTATATTTGATATTTCATAATAGCTTGGGGAAGGGGCTAAGGGGGCTGGCCACTTAACTAGAGGGGGAAATTTCTTTCTCCTTATTTTTAACTCAATTCTAGATCTAGAATTCCCTCTTCCCAATTTTATCATTTCCACACCAAATTTCACCCATTACTTTCCCAAAATCACCATTGGAGGCTAGTAGAGCAAGGATCTACAAGGAGGAAGCAAGGATCTATAAAGAGGAGTAAGGATCTACTAGTTGAAGGCTAATTTTACCAAATTTGAGGTTGTATTGGGAATCCATCTCCCAATAGGTACAATTTAATTTTTCTCTTTTTGTAGACTATAAATCTGTGTTTTAATTATTAGGAACTGTCATGCCCCAGTCCTAAAAATACGTAGGACTAGGACACGTAAGCATGTCAGCCGCATGTATATGGCAACTCCAATATATGGAAACCATAACACATACGTACGCTGTATGTGTTATTAATAGTAATGTTACCCTAATTATCATTCTATCAACAGAGATTCCTATATTCTAGTAGGGGCTATACTCAAGGAACTATTAGGGAAGCACATGAATCAAGCATAATGCAATTATTTAAATAGAACAGACTGGAAGGAAGATAAGTCATAGTCAATTGTGGATGAGATCCTATACTCTAATCCTAGGTGCATGCTTGCTCAGTACACTAACATAACCGAGACAATATGCTCTCGACCTGCATGGGCCACCACTAAAAATATGTCATGCCCCAGTCCTAAAAATACGTAGGACTAGGACACATAAGCATATCAGTCGCATGTATATGGAAACTCTAATATATGGAAACCATAACATATACGTACGCTGTATTATGAATATCAAATCCACAAGTGGTAAATATATGTTACAGGTCACAGGGCATAACTAAAATCTTATCCACAGAAATCATAAATAAATAAATAACCAATATCTATGAGACTAAATCTCAATACGAAGTATCGAAGGATGATAGTCGGGTGGAAAAAAATCCACTGCCAACTAGAATATAAAATAAACAAAATAATTGTAAACCCCCTCACCCAAAATTAGGTCTACTTGGCTTAGATAGAGAAATTAGGGCAAATTAGAATCTAATTAGAAATAGGATATGGCATTTTTATTTTATTATATAATATTTATATCACATAGTGCACCTTACCGTTGCTTCGATAATTGGAGCACCTCACTAGCCATTGCCTTCCAACAAATTTTACAACCTTGTCCTAGACGTGCCCCCTACCATTCTGACCTTTGTGTAACTTATAATCATGCTCTCTTGTGCTACATTTTAGTCACATAATATTCGTCACGGACATTTATACTTAATTCTATAATAATTCTAACTTTGTATCCTTGTGCGTTCCAATCAAAATTGGAGACACAATCTTAACTCATTTTGTGCAACCCAATTTATGATAATATTCTACTCTGAGTCCCCTACGTCCATGATACTTGTGTTCCACCAAATTTTATCCTCATGTACTTCTAATTAATTATAAAATACCTTGCGCATAAATTTTAATCAATTTAATCCAATTTCCATCTTTGTGCAATTTTTTAATTGTTGGGCGCTTTGATGCAAAAGTGCAGTGAGGTGTACATGAATAAATCCAACTTTCCCCTTCATAGAAATTTTTTCATAATTTTTAGAATGTGCAACGTGCAACATCGCCCCCTTTATTTTAAACCTATTCTTGCATTTAAACAATGCAATTATGGCCCTCCAAACACCCCCATGTGAGGCAAGGCCCAACCCAAGAGGATGTTGACCAAAGTCAAATTATTTTAGGTCAAACCATCCCCCCTTACATGTGTATAAATACAACTCTTCCTTTCTTTTTCTTATTTCTCAAAAAACGAAAACCCTAGAAAAATAACTAACCAACACCCCATCACCCCGACCTCCTCCCTCAGCCAACCACCGCCACCTCCGCCTCCGGCCACCCTTGACCCGACTCCCCTCCGACCTCCCTCCTCCCAGGCACCCCCTGCCGCAACCACCCGCCGCTGCACCAACCACCAGCAGCCACCATCAACAACAACACCTCTACCACTCGATTTCCCCCGACCCGACCCCCGACTCCCCTCCATCGGCCACCATAGCCAACCACCACCACCGACGTCTTCACCACAGTCCTCGCTGTCTTCTTCGATATCACTATCGCCGGAACCACCGCCACTACTGTCACGCCCCGGTCCCGCCCGGGCCGCCGCTCCGCCCTGCTCTGCCCTGCCCCGCCCCGTGCGGCCGGGAATTAACGAACAGGACACGTATCACCGTGCCTCGGCGCGCCGGACGCGAATCACCGCGCCCGTCCCGTGGGTGCGAGGGAGGAAGGGAGCCAAGCGAATGGCCCGTTCGAGCTTTCGGGGGACGTGATGCCGCACGGGCCTGGGGTTGCGCCCGTGCAAGGCCAATCGTTTAAGTTGATAGTTGGCTATCATCGCATCAATCGAGTAAGCAGCGGAAAGGGACTTGTTGCAATATAATGCATTTAGCCAACTGAGCATTCGGGACAATCGAGGCAACTTGGGTTTCCTTTAGCAAAGGCACACGTTCGTTCCATACATTATGCCCCCTTATACGATAGCATTCTCGGGGCAACAATCGAAACCAGGATTCCGGGTCTTCGGGACTGTGGCACGCCTATCGCTCCCTCGGACGATCCAGTACCTGCAAACAAGTAAACTGTTGGTGGGTCAGCACTTTATACAAGTACTGGTGAGATAAATCAACTGAACAGAAACAAGCATTCACTCAAACAGGCACTAAGTAATCATGTTATAAAACATTACATTACTAGTGATCTTTCTAGTTTTACCTAGGTTCGTTTCATGCAGTTCTAGCAGAGTCGATTTACTTGTTTAGAAACATATTTGGAAACAGAGTTTCATATTGAATATGCAAGCAAGCAAACCGTTCATGTTTCAGGGTGTGCGCAGCGTGTCTCGTGCGACTCGAGGGTCTGATGCAAAGCTAGACACACAATGCACATTCTTGGGGGCAGTCACTATCCAAGCCAACACAATGACTTAGCTATATGCAGGGCAGTCCCCGAGTATCTCAGGATCGGCAGCTGGTGGAACAGCATACCAATGACTCTTTATCTGATGCTAGAGGCAGCTGTGACTCATGGTTGCTTTGTACTATCATGGTAGTAGCCGTGACACATGCAGTTCAGCTCTCCACCAATAGCCATTGTCCGACCGCGTGCGAATGCATGGAACACTATCAAATAAACTCTAGTATGCAGACGAGATGAACCATCAGAATACACTCATTGTTGCGGGGCAATCCGACTTATCACTTGAACACGTTCAGGCACAGTATGGTTCTCTCGAAGCATAGACGATAGTGAACATATTCATGCACTTTAAACAGGCGATTCAGGATTCTCGTTAAGCAGGCATTGTTTCAAAGACAAGCTAGGTGAGTTCGTTTATTAACATGCAAGGCAGGTTCTATCATTCTCTTAAGAAAACATTGCAAGCAAAAACTCAGGTTATTATTAAGGCGTGCAAGAATCAGAGAATAAAGTTCTGCCCACTCACCTTGATACATAATGCCGGCGCGGAGCGGGGCGTTACAACTACCACCCGCAACCACCACCTGCACCACCAGCAATCACCATCCCCAACTCCATCATAACCATTCCCAACTCCATCATCACCACCACCCGCACCCCCATAGCTGAACATCGCCGCCCTCATCACCACTCCCTGACCGTCGACCCACACACCACCACCGGCCGCCGCTGCAGCTGCTGCCATTGCCAGAAATGCTGCTGTTGCTGTTGTCGTGCCCTGTAGCTACCGGAGCTCAGCCCCCTCGCCGGCGACGACCTCCCCGTGCGACGGACACCCCTCCGTACACGACACAACAAGGTACGTATATATATAATGTATATATATAATATATATTTGTATATAGTGTATATTTGTATATAATGTATATATATATATGTATATTTGTATATATATGTATAGTTATGTATATAATGTATATACATTATTAATTTATTATGTATATCTATATATGCTATATAATGTATATGTACAAATATAAGTATTATATTTGTGTTTATATACATATGTATATTTAAATGTATATTTTATATAAATACGTAATTGTGTATATATTTATGTATATATGTTGTTATTTATATATATATATATATGTATAAGTATATGTATATTTATGTATTTATGCATATATATATATATATATATATATATATATATATATATATATATATATATATATATTTGTGTATAAAAATGTATTGTATATATTTATGTATATATATATGTATAATGTATATATGTAAATACTTCTATATGCATAATTGTATATATATGTATATATGTTATAAATTTATTTAATGTATATATATGTATATATGTTATGTCTGTATACATGTACTATGTTAGCATAAGTAAATGAAGCATAGTTTAATGTAGTGATAATAATTATTGTTCATAGGCATCTGAAACGGTACTAGCTTGACTACTGGTTCCGGAGTATTGGTTGTGCACACCAGAGTTACAGGCAAGTATACCTTGCCTTGTTGTACTGTTTAAATTCAGTTATTATTTTAGTTGCATGTTTATTATTTTAGATTATATAACTGTGCGCGTCCGAGAAAGACTCAGGTGCAGCCAACGGAGGCATTGACGTTATGATTTGTGTCTGACCTAGTGTCTTGTGGACCCACCTAAAGTTGTGGAGTTATCGGTATGACTCCCCAGGCCTTGACACGTATCATTGTACGTCACAGAGTGAGTACATGTAGGGACGCGTGCCTCATTCTCGACTGGCCATCGGTGTGAGCATCACGTATGACGGTATTTAGCTTAGTTGTTTATTTCTTTAGAGACTTGCATTATAGTATGAGATGTCCACGTCGCATTCGCGATATGTATATTTGCATTGGGCGGAGAGGACGACTAGTAGGCATTTGGGACACCCACCTCCTTTATACAGATACCGCGTTCTTCAGAGCGATACAGACGTATATATATTACAGATACCTCATTCTTCGGAATGATGGACGTTACAGATACTACGTTCCTTAGAGTGTTGGACGTTACTTGGTGATTTTACATATACCACACTCTAGAGAATATTTGATGTTATTATATTACCGCGCCCGTATTATAGGGGGCATATGTGGCATATACTAGCCAGTTGTCACGATTGGTGAATTACATCAATATATGTCTAGTCTACACCTTCCCATACACTAAAAGTTGTCCTCACATTGCATTCACTTAGATGGTTAGCATACCCTTTTATTTATTTATTTAGTATTTACTTTATGGCATACTTCTATGTATCTTTTTATGTCCCTCTAAGGACCTGGTCCCTTTCCAGGTGTAGATATTCATGAGTATTCGCAGGAGCGCAGATCCAGACTCGCTACTTGTGTTCTGAGGAGTCCTCTCTTCGAGTCTCAATGATTGTGGTTGTTGTACTTATATTATTGTGTTTACTTTTATATTCTAGTTCGGCAGTTGATTTGTTTCTATCCGACTATCATCTTTAGATACTTTATATTGAGATCTAGTTTCGTAGATATTGGTTATTTATTTCTATTTGATTTTCATGGATTAGATTAGATTATACACTGTGACTTGTGATAGTTTTATCACTTGTAAATTATTGTTCATAATACAACGTACGTATGTGTTATGATTTCTATACATTGGAGTTTCTATAGTCATGTGGCTGGCATGCTTACATGTCCTAGTCCTACGTATTTTGGGACTGGGGCGTGACATATTTTTAGTGGTGGCCCCTGCAGTTCAAGAGCATATTATCTCGGTTATGTTACTGTACCGAGCAAGCCTGCACCTAGGAATAGACTATAGGATCTCATCCACAATTGACTATGACTCATTTTCTTCTAATATGTTCTTTTTGAATAATTACATCCTACTTGATTCATGTGCTTCCCTAATAGTTCTTGAGTATAGCCTCAGCTAGAATATAAGAATCATTGTCGTTGGACTACCAATGCACCCTAGCAACCCTTACTTGTAGAATGATTGACCATTATCCCTTGATAATTAGGGATGACTTGAGAGTAGTATAGACACAACTAGAGTGGGTTATAAATTTAACCATATTGTTGACCCTAGCATTGAGGGACCAATAGAAATCCTAGGTTGAATATTAGGACCAAAACTTAACTTTTATAGTGAGATAGTATTATAAAACTATAAATTTAGATTCTTGTCCTGATATTAGCAGACAGTATATTAGGAAGCCTAGAGGAATACATATAAAACTTTCTTTGATCATACCTCGAACATAGAGACTAGCATGCCACCTTCCCTTAAGAAACTATGACATTATCTAGAGTCTTTCTATTTAGTTTTATGACTTGTTCCTCTGAACCTTAGTGCTCGTTATTTGTGCGATGACTAATTATGATTTTCCTTCTTTGCCTTCCAACTCGTGCCACCTGAAACTTCTGATTGTAGGCCAAATGAATTCTCTTATGTTAAGGATATATAGTTGCTAAGATTATAGTCGTAATCTTAAATTCTAAAAATTTTGTGCTTGGTAGTTAGAGCATAATAGTTTTGAGTTATTCTTGTAGATTATGACTTGATGATTATCCTTTAGTTTTGAATCGCATAACTTGTACCACACCTCGATACGAGTTTCCTTTTCCCTTGAAGGCCAGTAACTCTTCCATTCTTACTATTGACACTTGTTCTATGAGAACTATGATTAAGACTTAAGATGACCATTACCTATATAATGCAATAGGAGACCCTAATAAGTATCAAGATCTTTTTTGCATATACCCCAATAAGAGTTCATACTTTATTTATAAGAATAAGGTTATTTTGTAGATTTCCCTTAAGACTGTCACAATATTAGTTTATTATCTGGGTAGTATGCCTTACAACCTAGTAACACATAGTTCTCTTGACTCATTATTGAAGTATAATTGAATGACATTAACTGTATACTAGCATAAAAAGATATTATTTATTCAGACTGTAGAAATTAGCGGCACATACCCCTATTTGGTCGACTAGCGACTTAGATAAGGAGTTAGTATCACAACGGTAGAGACTGTAGAGTCTCACCTTCTTTGTGAACTTGGATTATTTTGTAACTTCTCTCATCATAATCTAGCGTACTTATATTTTTGTACTACCTCGACTTATGCTGCTGTTACAGCCTAGTTTTGCAAGCTTATTCTTTTATCGAGCTTGTTCATGACATATGTATTATTGGGGGTCCCACACTAATATATTATCTAAATCAGAATCAGTGTATTAAGGTCTAGCTAACCTTAGTGCGCTTGGTTCGCTCTTTGTATGACTACTTTACGTGGATTGAGATATATAGTAGTAGACCAATGTACTTGCCCTCTAGATATGTCTGAGCATATCGTATCAGTTACATAACTGTACTGATACGAGCATGTGAATATAAATTACCAAAATAGGATTTTGATCCACAACTGCCTTGATAATTCCCATTTGAATTCTTTAAACGCCATGATACTCACACTTCTATTCTATTACCTCCCCCTTGAACTCTTTATTATTGTTTTCCGTCTTTCCTTATTTCGAAAAAGCAAAACCTCGTGCTTGGTATAAGTTTGATACACAGAGTACTAGATATACCCCATAGGCCAATCACATTACTAGGTGACTATCTTTTATAATTGATTAAGGACATATCATATATGATATATTTGGTGTTAACTTTTGAGGATTGAATAGCACGATTGAATAATTTGAGGAATAGTTTTCTTAAATGTATAGCCTATTGTGATAGATGGGTAAATTCTAAGTTGGGTAGAAGTTGCATTGTCAACTTTGAGAGGAATTTCTTTTAGTTTATGATCAAGTAATATTAGATTGGGAAAATCAAGACATTTTAATTTTTGAGAAATTTTAAAAGAAGGATTAAGATGATGATAATTTAATAAATTTTAAAAACCTTGATACGGCGAACCAAATATTTATACTTGGAGCACATGATTTAAAATTTTAGAATTGGAGGTTGAATCATCGATTTAAATCTTAAGAAAAATAAATAGAACTCTAAATATGAACATGGTCATATTGAATTCCAAATTTGATGATTGAATTAAAATAATTTTTTATTTGGATTACCTATGTGAAATATTGAGGATGTAAATTGAAAGTAAAATTTGAAGAGTACGAAATTCACAAGTTGAAAATAGAAGTAATAATTGATTAGAATTATTTTCTAAAGGAGATTATGATAGTTGAAGATCGTAATATAAAAATTGATGTGGGTTAATTAAATATTAAAGATGTTACATGGATTCAATTTAAATTTGGATGTTGATGATTTGAAAAAGTGAGAAGAGATTACAACAGATTGAATTTTGAGTTAAATAGTGATTATCTTAATTTTGAAGTAATTGCGATAGATTTGATTAGAAATTTAATTATCGAAAAGAGATTGTGATTGACTTGCCTTATGTACGTGAAGGAACAACAGACTATGCCTTATTTTAATTTCGAGGACGAAATTATTTTAAGTTGGGTAGATTATAAACCCCCTCACCCAAAATTAGGCCTACTTAGCTTAGATAGAGAAATTAGGGCTAATTAGAATCTAATTAGAAATAGGACACGGTATTTTTATTTAATTATACAATGTTTATATCACATAGTGCACCTTACCGTTGCTTCGATAATTGGAGCACCTCACTAGCCATTGCCTTCCAACAAATTTCACAATCTTGTCCTAGACGTGCCCGCCTACCATTCTGACCTTTGTGTAACTTATAATCATGCTCTCTTGTGCTACATTTTAGTCACACAATATTCGTCGCAGACGCTTATATTTAATTCTATAATAATTCTAACTTTGTATCCTTGTGCGTTCCAATCAAAATTGGAGACACAATCTTGACTCATTTCGTGTAACCCAATTTATGATAATATTCTACTCTGAGCCCCTACGTCCATGACACTTGTGTTCTACCAAATTTCATCCCCATGTACTTCTAATTAATTATAAAACACCGTACGCATAAATTTTAATTAATTTAATCTAATTTCTATCTTTGTGCAATTTTCCAATTGTTGGACGTTTTGATGCAAAAGTGCAGTGAGGTGTCTACACCATTGGACAATACATGAAGAAATCCAACTTTCTCCTTCATAGGAATTTTTTCATAATTTTTGGAATGTGCAACGCGCAACATCGCCCCCTTTATTTTAAACCTATTCTTGCATTTAAACAATGCAATTATGGCCCTCCAAACACCCCCATGTGAGGTAAGGCCCAACCCAAGAGGATGTTGACCAAAGGTTAAATTATTCTAGGTCAAACCAACCCCCCTTACATGTGTATAAATACAACTCTTCCTTTCTTTTTCTTTATTTCTCAAAAAACCAAAACCCTAGAAAAATAACTAACTAACACCCCATCACCCCCGACCTCCTCCCTCAGCCAACCACCGCCACCTCCGCCCATGGCCACCCCTGACCCGACTCCCCCTCCGACCTCCCTCCTCCCAGGTACCCCCTGCCGCCACCACCCGTCGTTGCACCAACCACCAGCAGCCACCATCACCAACAACACCTCCACCACTCGATTTCCCCCGCCCTGACCCCTGACTCTCCTCCACAGGCCACCACAGCCAACCACCACCACCGACGTCTTCACCACCGTCCTCACCGTCTCCCTCGCCATCACTACTACTTGAACCACCGCCACTAACACCCGCAACCACCACCCGCACCACCAGCAATCACCCATACCAACTCCATCATCACCATCCCCAACGCCATCATCACCACCACCCGTACCCCCATAGTCGAACACAGCCGCCCTCGTCAATACCCCCTGACCGTCGACCCACACACCACCACCACTGGCCCCCAACCCGCCACCGGTCGCCACTGCAGCTGCTGCAACTGCTTCTGCTGCTGCTGCTATTGCCAGAACTGTCGTTGTTGCTGCTGTCGTGCCCTGCAGCTGCCGGAGTTCCGCCCCCTCGCCGATGACGACCTCCCCGTACGACGGACTCCCCCCCGGACATGACACAGCAAGGTACATATAAATATAATGTATATATATAATATATATTTGTATATAGTGTATATTTGTATATAATATATATATATATATATATATATTTGTATATATATGTATAGTTATGTATATAATGTAGATACGTAATTAATTTATTATGTATATCTATATATGCTATATAATGTATATGTACAAATATAAGTATTATATTTGTGTTTATATACATATGTATATTTAAATGTATATTTTATGTAAATACGTAATTGTGTATATATATATATGTATATATGTTGTTATTTTTATATATATATGTATAAGTATATGTATATTTATGTATATATATATATATATATATATATATATATATATATATATATATATATATATATATATATATATATATATATATTTGTGTATAAAAATGTATTGTATATATTTATGTATATATATATATATATATATATATATATATATATATATATATGTATGTATAATGTATATATGTAAATAAGTCTATATGCAAAATTGTATATATATGTATATATGTTATGTATGTATACATGTACTATGTTAGCAAAAGTAAATTAAGCATAGTGTAATGTAGTGATAATAATTATTGTTCGTAGGTATCCGAAATGGTGCTACCTTGACTACTGGTTCCGGAGCATTGCTTGTGCACACCAGAGTTCCAGGCAAGTATACCTTACCTTGTTGTACTATTTAAATTCAGTTATTATTTTAGTTGCATGTTTATTATTTTAGATTATATAACTGTGTTCATCCGAGAAAGACTCGGGTGCAGTCAACGGAGGCGTTGATGTTAGGATTTGTGTCTGACCTAGTGTCTAGTGGACCCACCTAAAGTTATGGAGTTATCGGTATGACTCCCTAGGCCTTGACACGTATCATTGCATATCACAGAGTGAGTACATATAGGGACGCATGCCTCATTCTCGACTGGCCATCGGTGTGAGTAGCACGTGTGACGGTATTTAGCTTAGTAGTTTATTTCTTTAGAGACTTGCATTATAGTACGAGATGTCCATGTTGCGTTCGCGACTTGTACATTTGTATTGGGCGGGGTGGACAACTAGTACGCATATGGGACACCCACCTCCTTTATATAGATACCGCATTCTTCGGAGCGATACAGACGTATATATATTACAGATACCTCATTCTTCGGAATAATGGACGTTACAGATACCACGTTCCTTAAAGTGTTGAAAGTTACTTGGTAATTTTACAGATACCACACTCTGGAGAAAATTGGACGTTATTTTATTACCGTGCCCGTGTTATAGGGGGCATATATGGCATATACTAGCCAGTTGTCACGATTGGTGAATTACGTCAGCATATGTCTAGCCTACACCTTCCCATACACTAAAAGTTGTCCTCACATTGCATTCACTTAGATGGTTAGCACACCCTTTTATTTATTTATTCAGTATTTACTTTATGGCATGCTTCTATGTATCTTGTTGGCCCTCTCAGGATCCGGTCCCTTTCCAGGTGTAGATGTTCATGAGTATTCGGAGGAGCGCAGATCCAGACTCGCTACTTGTGTTCCGAGGAGTCCTCTCTTCGAGTCTCAGTGATTGTGGTTGTTGTACTTATATTATTGTGTTTACTTTTATATTCTAGTTCGGTAGTGGATTTATTTTCATCCGACTATCATCTTTAGATACTTTATATTGAGATCTAGTTTTGTAGATATTGGTTATTTATTTCTATTTAATTTTCGTGGATGAGATTTGATTATACACTGTGACTAGTGATAGTTTTACCTCTTGTAAATTATTGTTCATAATACAGCATATGCATGTGTTATGGTTTCCATACATTGGAGTTGCCATATACATGCGGCTGACATGCTTACGTGTCCTAGTCCTACGTATTTTGGGACTGGGGCGTGACAACAATGTACAATAACAAATAATCACGAGGCTCAAAGAGAAGACCTCCTCGAAATATAAGTAGCCAGTCCAGATTTGTGCTCCTTCGAATACTCATGAACATCGACACCTGGAAAGGGACCAGGTCATCAGATGGACATAACAAGATACATAGAAGCATGCCATAAAGTAAATACTGAATAAATAAATGGGGTATGCTAACCATCTAAGTGAATGCAATTTGAGGATAACTTTGTGCGTATAGGAAAGTGTAAGCTAGACATATGCTGACGTAATTCACCAATCGTGATGACTGGCTAGTATATGCCATATATGCCCCCATAACAAGGGCACTCTGCAATATAATAACGTCTAGCTCCGAGGAGAATGGTATCTGTATAAATAATAACGTCCAACGTTCTATAGAGTGTGGTATCTGCAAAAACCACAAGTAACGTCCAATACTCTAAAGAACGTGGTATCTGCATAAATATATATATGTCTGTATCGCTTCGAAGAACACGGTATCTGTATAAAGGAGGTGGATGTCCCATACGCCTACTAGTCGTCCTCCCCGCCCAATGATCTATGCATGTTGTATCCACAATACGCTTTATCTACTACGCCGAGACGGAGTGCAAGTATCAACGTCGTAACTCTATCTCATAGTCTATCGTTAGAACAATAGCCCAACCTTATAACCAAACAAGGACAAGGATTGGACCACCATACTACAATAGTCTATGCTCCGACTACTAATAACTGCTAAGTCTTCTAACATGCATCACTAATAGCAGTTATTTCCTATCCGTCGCATGACCTACACGTACAGGTGGCCAACCGCATACGCAAGTCTGTGCCCTACATGAGACTCATAATACTTGTAAGAAATGTGTCAAGGCCTGGGGAGTCATACTGATAACTTCACAACTTTAGGTGGATCCACTAGATACTAGGTCAGACACAAGTCCTAACGTCAATGCCTTCATTGACTGTACCCGAGTCTTCCTCGGATGCGCACAGTTCTATAATATAAAAACAATAAACATGCAACTAAAATAATAACTTAATTTAAATAGTACAACAAGACAAGGTATACTTGTATGGCAAGAAAGCTGCGTAGTACCAATAACCTGCTCCAGAAGTCGCACAGAACGATCCTATATATATATAATATAATATAATACAACATCAGTCATTACACTAGCACATACACAACCTTAAATATACTAAACTCAGAGGGTATGCTAGGTATGACACTGGTCAACTAGGGTCAAGTGTGCGTCTAGTTACACGAGTGCCGCGTCTGTAATTGCTGTGCAAAATAGACAGTCAAAATGATGTGGGCTCGCCAGTACGTTAGTGTATATAATGGCAGTCTTCTAACACTTCACATTGTCCAGGTCAATGCAACTACGGGGTATCCGTATTTACACTCGGGTCACCTAGTTCATATATAAATCTACATATTATTATCTAGTATATATCATTAATACTTATAATATATATATACACCAATTAAATACATATACAATATATATATATGTGTATGTACACTAATTAAATTTATACTATATATTTATATTAAACATATACTAGGGAATACATATACTATACGTATATATACCAATTATACATACTAACATATATTAAATACCTATACTAATACATACACTAAGTACATACATATACCTATTTGAATACCTATACACATACGTACATAAAATTACGGAGGAGGGGACAGGTATGGACCTTGGCAGGCATGTACGGGATCGACGATGACGACGATGGCTACGATGATGGCAATGGTTATGACTATGGCGACGATGATGATGGTGATGATCATGGTGAAGATGATAGTGAAGGTGATGATGAAGATGATGGTGATGGTAATAGTGATGAAGGTGAGATAGGGATGGACGGGAGTAGAAGAACGCTCAGGCGAGCTCGATAGAGGACATCGGGGGCTGCTCTTCGTTGATGGGGCTGGTGGGGGTGTAGAGTGTTCAGGTGAAGGGAAGCAGGTAGGAGGAGATCTGCGGAGGCTTATCGAGGTCGGGATGGAGGAGGGACGGGGTATAACGGGTCGTGCTCATGCGGAGCAGTAGAGGACTCCGGCATGATGGGCGAGTTCAGCAGTGGGTCATCGTCGGCTGGCGAGTTCGAGGAGAGGCAGGGATCGATGTGGGGGCTTCAGCGGGGACTGGCGAGGTGGCGGATTGGTGTGGAGGAGTCTCCGGTCGACGAGTGAAGGGGAGACGGGTTAGCAGCGGGTGAGTCGGGGAGTTGAAGGAGAGGCGGGGGTGTACTGGGTTGTCGTGTGGAGGCGACGAGTTAGTCGGAGATGGCGAGCTCCGGCGAGGGGTTCGGGACTCCGGCAGGTGAAGAGGAGGAAGAAGAAGATGAAATAGGAGATGGGTTGTATGTCGGCTGTGGCTCTTTGGTTTTGGAATAAGAAAAAAATAAAGAAAGGAAAAAAGGGGATTATTTATATATGTGTAATGCATTGGTTGCCCTATAATTAGGGCTTAGTCAAATCCTTGGGAAAAGGGCTTGACATGGAGATATTTCAAGGGCTAGGATTCAAAATGAATGGCTATGATGCATTGGGTTCAAAGTTTGGAGGGCCAAGGTTTAAGGGGGTTGATGTTGAATTACGCACTCCCAAAAATTATGGAAAAATTTAGATGAAGGAGAATTGGGTTTATTCACGTGTCGTGTCTAACGGGATGGACACCTTAATGCACTTTTGCATAAAAGTGCCCAAAAATTAGAAAATTGCACAAAGTTGGGTTTATGGTTTAATTTAATTAAAATTAATATCATGGGCGTTCTAGAATTAATTAGAAGTACATGGGGCAGAAATTAAGTAGGACAAAAGTGTCATGAACATAGAAGACTCATAATCGAATATTGTTATAAATTGTGTTGCACAAAACGGGTCAAGATTGTGTCTCCAATTTCGATTGGAACGCACAAGGATACAAAGTTAAATTTATTTAGAATTAAATACAAACGTCTGCGACGAATATTGTGCGACTAAAATGTAGCACAAGAGAGCATAATTATAAGTTACACAAAGATCAGAATAGGTGGCTGATACGTCTAGGACAAGGATGAAAAATTTGTAGGAAGGCAATTGCTGGTGTGGTGCTCCAATTATCGAAGCAACGGCAATGTGCACTATGTGATATAAATATTGTATAATTAAATAAAATATCGTGTTCTGTTTCTAATTGGATTCTAGTTAGCCCTAATCTCTTTATCTAAGCCAAGTAGGCCTAATTTTGGGTGATGGTGTTTACAATCTACCCAACTTAAAATAATTTCGTCCTCGAAATTAAACTAGGGTATAATTTGTCAATCCTTCACGTACATATGGCAAGTCAATCGTAATCTCTTTGCGAAAATTAAAAATCTAATCAAATACATCGCAACCACTTTCAAATTAAAGTAACCATTGTTTAAATCAAAATTTAACATATCGTACTGTCTTCTCAATTTTTTTATTTTTTTATTTTATAATCAACATCCAAATCTAATTCAAATCTATATGACATCCCACATCAAAATTTACATCGTAACCTCCAACTATCATAATCTCCTCAAGAAAACAATCCTAATCAAATATTGTTTCAATTTCTCAACTTAGAGATTTTGTACTCTCCCAATTTTAAATTCAATTTACATCCTCAATATTTTAAATATGTAATCCAATAATCAAAATTTTACCTTTAATTCAATCATCAAATTTAGAATGCAATCCGTCCATGTTCATGTTTAGAGTTCTATTTATTTTCTTCAAGATTTAAATCGATGATTCAACCTCCAATTCTCAAAATTTAAATCATGTGCTCAAAGTATAAATATTTGGTTCGCCATATCAAGGTTTTTAAAATTCATTAAATCATCATCATCTTAATCCTTCTTTTAAAATTTCTCAAAATTAAAATGGCTTGAATCTCCCAATCTAATCTTACATGATCACAATCTAAAAGTATTTTATCGCAAGTTAACAATGTAATTTCTACCCAACTTAGAATTTACCCATCTATCACATAAGGCTATACATTTAAGGAGATATTCCTTAAATTATTTAATCATGTTATTCAATCCTTGAAACTTTAACACCAATATATCACATATGATATGCCCTTAATTACAAAAAATAATCATCAAGTAATATGATTGGCCTATGGGGTATATCTAGTACTATCTGTATATCAAGCCTATACTAAGCACGAGGTTTCGTCTTTCTGAAATAAGGGAAGACAGAAAACAATAATAAAGAGTTCAAGAGGGAGATAATGGGATAGAAGTATGGGGATCAAGGCATTTAAAGAATTCAAATAGGAATTGTCAAGGCAGTTGTGGATTAAAATCCTATTTTGGTAGGTTCTTATTCACATGCTCATATCAGTACAGTTATGTAATCGATATGATATGCTCAGATATGTCTAAGGGCAATTACATTCATTTACTAGTCAACTATATATCTTAATCCACATAAAGTAGTCATGCAAAGAGCGAACCAAGCGCACTAAGGTTAGCTAGACCTTAATACACTGATTCTGAAATGTATTACTGTATCGACCCAATAATACATATATTATAATCAAGCTCGATAGAAGAGTAATCTTGCAAAACTAGGCTATAATAGCAGCATAAGTCAAGGTAGTATAGAAAATATAAATATGCTGGATTATGATGAAATAAGGTACAAAATAATTCAAGTTCACAAAAAAATAAGAATATAAGACTCTACAATCTCTACAGTTGTCATACTAACTCCTTATCTAAGTCGCTAGTCGACCAAATAGGGGTATGGGCCTCTAAGTTCAACAGTCTGGATAAATATTATCTTATTATACAAGTCTACAGTTAATGTTATTCAGTTACACTTCATTAATGGGTCCCGAGGACTATGTGATACTATATTGTGAGGTATACTACCCAACTTAAAATAATAAACTAATACTGTAACTGTCTTAAAGGAGATTCTACAAAATAACTTGGTCCTTGTAAATGAAGTAGAAACTATTGTTAGGGTATACGAGGGAAAGATCTTGGTACTGATTACGGTATCCTATTGTATTATATAGGTAATGGTCATCTTAAGTCTTAGTCATAGTGCTTATAGAACAAGTGTCAATAGTATGAATGGAAAAGTTACTGGCCTTCAAGGGGAAAGAGGATATAACTCGTATCGAGGTGGGGGTACAAATTACGTGATTCAAAACTAAAGGATAATCATCAAGTCATAATCTACAAGAGTAACTCAAAACTATCATGCTCTAACTAACAAGCACAAAATTTTTAGAATTTAAGATTAGCAAACTATAATCCTACCATAATATATATCCTAACATAGAATAAAATCACTTAGCCTACAACCATAAGATTTATGTGGCACGAGTTAAAAGATAAAAAAAAAACATAATTTAGTCATCGCACAATTAGTGAACGTTAAGGTTGCAGAGGAACAAGATACGAAACTAAAATAGAGGGACTCTAGATAATATCATGGTTTCCTAAGGGGAAGGTGGTATGCTAATATCTGTGTTCGAGGTTTGATCGAGGAAAATGTTATATTCGTTCCTCTTGGCTTCCTAAAGTACTGTCTGCTAGAATCAGGATAAGAACCTAAATTTATAGTTCTATAATACTATCTCACTATAAAAGTTAAGTTTTGGTCCTAATATTCAACCTTGGATTTCTATTGGTTCCTTAATGCTAGGGTCAAACAATATGGTTAAATTTATAACTCACTCTAGTTGTGTCTATACTACTCTCAAGTCATCCCTAATTATCAAAGGATAATGGTCAATCATTTTACAGGTAAGGGTTGCTAGGGTTCATTAGGTAGTCTAAACTTAGTGATGTGTCAATGCCCTAGTTATATTCTTAATAGGAATGTTACCCTAATTATCATCCTATCAACAGGGATTCCTATATTCTAGCAGGGGCTATACTCAAGGAACTATTAGGGAAGCACATGAATCAAGCATGATGCAATTATTTAAATAGAATAGACTGGAAGGAAGATAAGTCATAGTCAATTATGGATGAGATCCTATAATCTAATCCTAGGTGCAGGCTTGCTCAGTACAGTAATGTAACCGAGACAATATGCTCTCGACCTGCATGGGCCACCACTAAAAACATGTCACGCTCCAGTCCTAAAAATACGTAGGAATAGGACACGTAAGCATGCCAGCCGCATGTATATAGCAACTCCAATATATGGAAACCATAACACATACGTACGCTGTATTATGAATATCAAATCCACAAGTGGTAAATATATGTCACAGGTCACAGGGCATAACTAAAATCTTATCCACAAAAATCATAAATAAATAAATAACCAATATCTATGTGACTAAATCTTAATACGAAGTATCGAAGGATGATAGTCGGGTGAAAATAAATCCGCTGCCAACTAGAATATAAAATAAATAAAACAATGTACAATAACTAATAATCACGAGGCTCGAAGAGAAGACCTCCTCAAAATATAAGTAGCCAGTCCGAATCTGCGCTCCTACGAATACTTATGAACATCTACACCTGGAAAGGGACCAGGCCCTCAGAGGGACATAACAAGATACATAGAAGCATGCCATAAAGTAAATACGGAATAAATAAAGGGGGTGTGCTAACCATCTAAGTGAATACAATTTGGGGACAACTTTGTGTGTATGGAAAAGTGTAGGCTAGACATATACTGACGTAATTCATCAATCGTGATGTCTGGCTAGTATATGCCACATATGCCCCCATAACAAGGGCACTCTGTAATATAATAACGTCCAACTCTGTGGAGCATGGTATATGTATAAATAACAACGTCCAACGTTCTATAGAGTGTGGTATCTACTAAAACCACAAGTAACGTCCAACACTCTAAATAACGTGGTATCTGCATAAATATATACGTCCGTATCGCTCTAAAGAACGCGGTATCTGTATAAAGGAGGTGGGTGTCCCATACGCCTACTAGTCGTCCTCCCCGCCCAATGATCTATGCATGTTGTATCCACAATACGTTTTAGCTACTACGCCGAGACGGAGTGGAAGTATCAGCGTCGTAACTCTGGCTCATAGTCTATCGTTAGAATAATAGCCCAACCTTACAACCAAACAAGGACAAGGATTGGACCATCGTACTACAATAGTCTATGCTCCGACTACTAATAACTGCTATGTCTTCTAACATGTATCACTAATAGCTGTTATTCCCTATCCGTCGTACGACCTACACGTACAGGTGGCCAACCGCATACGCAAGTCCGTGCCCTACATGACACTCACAACGCGTGTAAGAAATGTGTCAAGGCCTGGGGAGTCATACCGATAACTCCACAACTTTAGGTGGGTCCACTAGACACTAGAGTGGCTTGATTAGGCGTAAAATATAAGGCAGCATAGAATAGCCTAATTTAGGCATAAAATATAAGGATGGTGAGGTGAGCGTAATTTTCATAGCCTTAGCTTTCCCAGTCATGACCAATTAGAACGAAATCTCGTACATTAAATGAAGAGATATGCCTCGAGCCCTGTGCAAGAAATAGCTTTTGACGTGGCGTCTGATTTTGTCTTGTCTTGAGCGTAAAAACTCATTTCTCTCGAATAGGCTGCGTATTCAGAAGACTCCCCTTTCTTTCTTTTTGGATGCGTAAAAACCAACTTGTGTCAAATATATCACTAAACGACAACCTGGGTCTCTGTGCAAAATTATCATCACAGCCGTCCTCTCGATCATCGTGCAGTACTTTTGTCAGATGTCAGGATTCACTGATTAGTTTGACAAATTCATCCGAGGAAATACAAAGAGTTCCTCGTATGACTTTACGCTGCAAAACGTATTTCAGACTTTACGTAGACAAATTTTTATGCCTACTTTACACGGGCAGATTTTCCGTAGCAGACTTTACGCGCGGAAACTTTTATGTAGACTTTTACCTAGACAGCTTTAAAGCCCTTCTTTACGCCATACTACCTTGACACTTTATTTTATGCCACAGTTTTGGGATCTCTGTTTTACGCGGATAGCTCTGAAATCTTGCTTTATGCAAAACATCTTTGAATCTCTGCTTTACGCGGACAACTCTGAAGCTCTGCTTTAGGCAGGAATCTTAAAACAATATATTTTACGCCAACTATCTTGAGTCCCTGTTTTACGCAGGGAGAGAATTCATGTATGTTGGGGGGTTTTTGACTATAAAATACGAGAAAAATTTTCCAGCATATTTTATGCTTCTACATTCTATTTAATGCTTGCATCCTGTTTGATTCTTGTACTTCATCTAAACATTATGTACATCACCTGCAGAGAGATGGATATGCAGAAGTGATGTACTATTTCCAATGGTAAACAACTCCTGGAGTCAATGGTCAGACTCAATGAGGGACCTCAACAATTCCTAGACTTCCAGGATCCGATGGACAGATTCACAGTCTAGTTCCATCTGATCTCTCCAATCCACCTAATGGGAACCTTCCAGTCTCATCGACACCACAGGATGGTCAGGCACAATTGTTCCAATTCTTCCAGATGATAATACAGGAACAGAGACAGCAAGCAGCAGAACAGAGACAAGAGTTCCTAGCAGCACTTGAAAGGATGGCTACAAAGACTACTGTACCAGCTCAAGCACTAGCTCCAGTACCTCGAGCTAAAGTTGGTTCAGTAAAAGACTTTATACAGATGGGTCCGAGGCCGTACAAAGGCATCGAGAGCCCAGAAGAAACTACCAACTGGATCACTCATACTCGGAAATTATTAGAAGCATCACAGCTACCTACAGAGCTGTGGATGATGGGTGTAAGGACGCTTCTAGATGGTAATGCTCATCACTGGTGGGAATCCATGGAACGCCAGTTGGGTACATACTAGACTTGGGAGCAGTTCCTGGAGTGCTTTGAAAGGAAGTACTTTTCGGACACCGTCAGAGATGCATTGTACGATCAGTTTCTCAACCTGGAATAGGGGAACAGAACAGTTGATGAGTATGATGCCGAGTTTAGTCACCTCAGTAAATATGACGCTTCCCTGATACCATATGACTTGGCCAAGTATAAGAGGTTTCATCGTGGGCTGACTCAGGAGCTCCAACATTACACTAGCTCCCAGTCCCGAATCTCTTATGCCAAATTACTGACAGAAGCCAGATTGTAAGAAACCATCAGCAGAGGAAAATGAGGTCAGCCGAGGACACAACAAGGACCAACAAGGATGCAATAGGGACCAGTAAGGACACAACAAGGAGGACCTATCAGATGTCCTATGGCACAGCAGCATCAACAACACAGAGCCGGACCGTACCAGATTTCGGAGAAATCCTAATATAATTATTGTGGAAAAATCGGACACATTTTAAGAGATTGTCGGAATCGCTTGGGACAGTATTTATGATGTGGTTTCGGACAGCATTTGGCAAGAGATTGTCCAAGGCAACAGACATCGGCGCTACCACCGCCAGCACAGAGACTAACACTTCCAGCACTAAAGCCAGCTCAACAGATGGCTAGACCAGGAGCACATCGACCTCCAGCAGTAGGGGGATTTCAACGGGGACCACCGCTACCTACCCAGGAGGAGCAATATATGAGGGCTGGATATGGACAGCCGCAAAGGAATGGGCAAGCTTTTGCAATGGAAGTGGATGACTTGGATCAGGAGGTGGATGTCATAGCAGGTATCACTCTTATTTTTACTTTTCCTGCTGTGACATTGTTTGATATGGGAGCCACCCACTCATTTATATCATCTAGTTTTATTGCCAAACACAACATTGCCTCCATACCTTTAACTAGATGTATTAGAATTCTTACCGGAGGAGGAGTTGTACCTATTAGTCGAATTTGTAGATCATGTCCTATAGTGATACGTGGCAGAGAGATGAACGCCCAACTCTTAGTCCTTCCTATGCCAACTTTTGATATTGTACTTGGAATGGACTGGCTAAGCAAGTACCATGCTTTGTTCGATTGCTTTGGAGGAAGCATTCTTTTCAAAATACCAGGCCAGCCTGAACTTGAGTTTGCACGAGGATCCATAAAAATCCTTGATGGTATGCAGCTCACAATGAACGATGTTATCTATCATCCCATTATTATTAAATTTTGAGACGTCTTTTCAGAAGAATTACCAGGCCTACCCCTAAACAGAGACGTAGAGTTTTCAATTGAATTGACCCCGGGAGCAGCACCCATAGCATTACATGTTTATAGACTGGCAAAAAAGAAGATTGATGAACTAAAGACACAGTTGAATGAATTAGAAGAAAAATATTTCATTCGACCAAGTGCATCACCCTAGGGGGCACCAGTATTATTTGTACCAAAGAAGGATGGATCAGTGCGTATGTGCATTGACTATAGAGCCTTGAATGCAGTGACGGTGAAGAATAAATATCTATTGCCATGCATTAATAACTTATTTGATCAGCTCAGTGGAGCCAAGGTGTTATCAAAGATAGATTTGAGATCGGGATATCACCAGGTGAAGGTACGGAAGGAGGACATCCCAAAGACCGCATTTCGGACAACATATGGACACTATAAGTTTCTGGTCATGCTATTTGGATTGACCAATGCTCCAGCTATCTTTGTGGACCTAATGCATCGAGTCTTCCACAAGTATTTGGACCAATTAATAGTCGTCTTCATAGATGATATACTTGTCTATTTAAAGAGCCACGAGGAGCACGAGAAGCACCTGCGGATTATTCTAGAGATATTGAGGAGAGAGCAGCTATATGCGAAGCTCAGTAAATATGAGTTCTTCTTGGACAGAGTTTCATTTCTTGGGTATGTCATTACCAGAGATGGTATTTCTGTTGATCCAGAAAAGATCTCAGCAATAGAGACATGGCCTGTTCCTAAATCAACAGCGGAGGTGAGAAGTTTTCTTGGACTTGCGGGATATTACCGACGGTTCGTGGAGAACTTCTCAAGGATAGCAACACCTATGGCTCGGCTAACTTGCAAGGATCAAGAGTTCATATGGACCAACGAGTGTCAAGCCACTTTCAAGGAATTGAAGAAGCGACTGAATTCAGCACCAGTATTGACTATTCCATCAGGATCAGGAGGATATGTAATCTACAGTGACGCATCAGGGAAAGGCTTGGGATGCGTATTAATGCAGCACGACAAGGTGATTGCATATGCATCTAGACAGTTAAGAGTACATGAGAAGAATTATCCAACTCATGACTTGGAACTTGCAGCTGTTGTATTTGCTCTGAAACTATGGAGACATTACTTATATGGGGAATGAGTAGAAATCTATATATGCCACAAAAGCCTCAAGTATGACTTCACATAGAAGGAGTTAAATATGAGGCAATGTCGATGGCTCAAATTAATGAAAGATTTCGAGATAGAGCTACATTATCACCCAGGCAAGGCTAACGTTGTAGCAGACGCATTAAGCCGGAAGCCAGCAGCTTATTTCTTGACGACACAGAGAGAATTATTGAAGGACTTGCAAGGTCTTGGCATTAAAGTAATATTACCCAGAACAGATGGGACACTAGCCAACTTGCAAGTATAATCATTACTAGTATAAAGAATCAAGGCAGCATTGCCTACAGATGCCAGATTTAGAAGATTAAAGGAAAGAACAAAGGTCGGAGAACAGACAGGACTGCGAATTCATGATGACGAGACATTACGATGTGGTAATCGTCTATATTTTCCCAATAGAGAGATTCGACCGGAGCTGATGACAGAAGCTCATAGTTCGATATATTCTATTCATCCTGGAGGCACTAAGATGTATCATGATTTATAACAGCACTTTTGGTGGCATGGAATGAAAAGAGAAATAGCTTGCTTTGTAGCTAAATGTCTGGTATGTCAACAAGTAAAAGTGGAGCACTAGAGGACAACAGGATTATTGCAACCACTTCCGATTCCAGAGTGGAAGTAGGAACACATCACTATGGACTTCGTCACAGGTTTTCCCAAAAGTCCAAGTGGAAGAGATGCAGTATGGGTAATAGTGGAACGACTCACCAAATCAGTCTATTTCTTGCCTTTTAGAGTTGGCCAATCTACAGAAGCTTTGGCTGACTTATATATGAGGTAGATCGTGAGATTATATGGCGTACCAGTCAATATTGTATCAGATAGGGATTCGCACTTTACATCGTATTTTTGGAGGAGCATGCAAGAGAGTCTTGGAACTCGTCTGAAGTTCAGTACATCTTATCACCCGCAGACAGATGGGCAACCAGAACATACTATTCAGGCATTAGAGGATATGTTGAGGGCTTGTATGTTAGACTTTGGAGGATCATGGGAGGACCAGTTATATCTTATGGAGTTTTTTTACAACAATAGTTATCAGGCGAGCATCCAGATGGCTCCGTTTGAAGCCTTGTATGAAAGAAAGTGTAGGTCTCCTGTGTGTTGGAGTGACGTAGGAGAACGTCAGATTCTGGGACCCGAGTTTGTGGTCAACACCGTTGAGACAGTTAAAAAGATACAAGGATACTTGCGAGCAGCACAAGACAGGCAGAAACAATGGGCAAACCTTCATCGTCGTCCCTTAGAGTTTAAGGAGGGCGATCATGTCTTCTTGAAAATATTACCCACCAGAGGCACCATTCGATTCGGAGGGCGTGGCAAGTTGAGTCCAAGGTATATTGGACAATTTGACGTACTAGAGAGGGTAGGGGAAGTGGCGTATCGACTTGCGCTACCATATTCACTTGAGGGAGTACATGACGTATTCCATGTGTCGCAGCTCAGGCGATATATGGCAGACAGCAGTCATGTTCTCGACCATTCGGAGATCACTATTGGGCCAAGCTTGTCCTATCAAGAGCAACCTGTGGGAATCCTCGATCGTCAAGAAAAAGTATTAAGGAACCAGTCTATTCCCTTGGTCCGCGTGGCATGGAGCCATGGCGCGCCAGGAGAATCTACTTGGGAACGCGAGGATGACATGCGCCAATATTTTTCGAACCTATTCATTGACCAAAGTATGAAATTATTTTGGTAATTTATACCTTATACCATCCTTGACTTGTTACCTTGGCTTAGTTTTAATTTCGAGGACGAAATTTGTATAAGTTGGGTAGAATATAAAACCCCTAATTCTGAAAACCGTATTTTTCTATTATTAATTATTTATTTAATTTAATTATAGTATTTATGAGATAAATAAAGAGAATAGATTTTATTTAAATTTTATTTAAGATATTTGTACACTTAGGCGATTTATGGAGCCATTATAAATTTTTTCTAATTTATTCCATGTAGGAGACCCTTTGGACAGTAGCTAGCTTAACCGTATACACCAATATAATTTTTAAAATTTTCTATATATATATAAATAATTAGAATATAATTCCTATTGGATCTCTATCCGAAACCCAAACTCCTAAACCCACTACCCCCTTGCACCCGAACCGCGTAGAACAAATATGAAACAGCGGCAGTAGCAAAAACCTACTTTGCTTTTCTCTTCTCCGTACGTAAAACAATCCCACCACTTAAATTCCTTTCACCCGCGCGTAAAGTAAACCCCCGCGTATATTCATTCCTTTTTCCCGCATGTGACTCATCCCCCACCGCCTCTTCACCTATTATTACTAATCTCTCCTCAACCGAAATCAAAACCAATGAAAGACCAAAGAAAGAAAGAAAAAAACAGCAGTGGCAGTAGTTTCTTAACCATTAAGTAACCCCCACCGCCTCTTATCTCTCTATATATTACAACTCTCTTAAACCATAATTCCACTTCTTCTTCCAAACACATATATTGGATGTTGCACTCTACAGAACTTTTTGCTCGGCAAGTATACCTTGCCATTATAGTATTATTTATATTTCGTCTGATACATGCATATGTATTTCTGCTTATTTAGTTTAATTATTGCTAAATAAATTGTGCGTCCAAGGAAACTTCGGTGCAACGACGATGTCGTCGTATTATGTTTATTTATTTAGATTTTGGATCTACTTTATGAGATCACCCCAGTATTATGGAACATCATTAGATTCATTGGCTGTGACACAGTTGTTACATGAGTTGTGAGTCACATATAGATCACAGACTGTGTAACAGGTCTGGCCTCCTGTACGTATTGGCCGTGCGTTAGGAATGACTGCTGATAGAAACTTTGTATGCTAGTAGACCTGGCAGTTATTTAGAGGTTTTATTGCATCATGGACGTGGCATGTTTAGAGCATGGGGTGGGGAGAACAACAAGTAAGGCATTTGGGCTCCTTTGCACTTTTTCCTTCTGTAACCCGGAAGCTCCACTGGAGATACGGGCGGTGATGACCCCATTTACAATTGGCGGCCTCTGCCGTTCAAAAGACGACATGCTTTGAGGCCCCTGATTCTCCGAGAGAGTCATGCCAATCCTATTATATGTCCAAATAGCCTACTTGGTGGAAAGTTCTTTTCAAATTGTATTCACTTAGACGGTTAGGCGACCCATTGGATGTTTATATTTTAGTACTTTATTGGCATGTTTATATGTATCTTGTTACGTCCCTCTGAGGACCTGGTCCCTTTCCAGATATGGACGAGCAGGAGTATTCGCAGGAGTACGGACCTGGACCTGGCAATTCTTACCAGACTGAGGAGGTCTTACCCTCAGAGTATCTGTGATTTTATTATCACTGTTTAGAGATTTTGTTGCTACTTTAGTATAGTCATTTTATAGTGGATTTGTTTCCACCTGACTATCAGACTTGATGCTCATCTTGGATATTCAGTTATTATTCAGCCCTTATTTCCTAGTTATTATTTATGCTGTGGATGAGATATAGATTGTGTGTGACTTGTTGTGACAGTATATTACCACTGGTGGATTGGATATTCATATACACCGTACGTGTGTATATGGTTTCCATATATTGGAGTTCATATACATACGGTTGGGCGTGTTACATATTCCAAGTCCTACGTATTTTGGGACTGGGGCATGACATCGTATCACAAGTGTATCATAGATCTAGTGTGATACGGATGCGATGCACTCCACGTGTTTATTGTATTACATTTCTAGAACCAAATTGCCTTGTGTATAGCTATTAGTATATTAATTATCATAGTATATATGTATATATAAACTTTGAGTTGTATACGTATATTTGTAGTTATGTATTTACATCTACTTGTATATATATATATATGTATGTATGTGTTATATATATATATATATATATATATATATATATATAAACTCACTATTAAAAATATAACAGACAAAATTGATGCCGTTTTATTTGTCAAAATTATTGACAGTAAGGAAACAGTTATTATAGAATTACAAAAAGCTTTACGGCAGAACAATTACACTAATGTGTTTATCCAAGTCATGGGTCAACAATTGACTAGGATTGAAACTGCCTTGGAAAAATTGTTACGTAAACTTGATAAAATAAAGTATATATATCCTTCTGGGAAAAACTCTTTCAAAAAGACTTCTAATATCTCACTAAAATTTCCTCCTGAGGTAAAAGGGTTTAAAGTTACAACCCCAGAAGTTACAAAGGAAGACATAAAAGAGCTAATAGCTCAGTTCAAAAAAAGTAATCTTCAGACTATTACTGCTGAAGAAAGAGAATTACAAAAGCTAATAGCTCAAGCAAAGCAAAAAATTGCTACTATTAGTGACAATACTAATAGAAATAAAACTGGCATTACTGATCTCAATAAGAGTATTCAAGTTATTAATGGTCAGTCTTCAAATACTTCTGAAATATCAGAAGAAGATCAACAAATTAAGGATCTAATAGAGGATGGAATTCATCCACAACAGATTGAAGATCTTCAGAATGATCTCTTTTAATTTTTTTTTTGTATAACATTTGTTAGCATAGTGGCCTAATTTACCATATTTATAACATTTAATGATATTCTTCTTAGAAGATTTCTTCTTTTTAGAGTACTTAATGTCTTTATTGATAGTAGTATCTTGCCTTTTCGAAGGATATTTTTTCCTTTTATAAGGTCTCTTGTAATCCTTATATTCTTTTACTTTCTTCTTCCCCTTTATATTAAGAGGTTTGAAAGTTTCCATTGCAAACTGGTCACAAAATTCTCCCAGTTGTCTTTTCTCAGAAATTCTCTGAGATTTTAGTTGATTTCTTAGCTTTAAGTCATTACATAAAGCTAGACCTTCTTCAATACACTTATTGATTAAATTTCCATAAGTGTAATTGGAATAAGGAATGACACCATTATTTTGGTTTCTCAAACCTTGTCTTATTCTTTCTGCAAAGAGATTAGGAAGTCCATCAATAAATTTCGACTTCCAGTGAGCATTATTGGCATCACCAAGTAACATTACTCTACTTAAGAAAGTATCTTTATACCATCTGAAGTGAGTAAGGGTTGGACACCTTAAATTCTGAAGAAGAGTTCTTAGTCTTTCTCTATGATCAGTGATTCCTCCTGTAAAATGTTACAAAATTAAAATAATTAAAGTATAAACCGCATCAGGTTTAGTTGTCTGAGTATTATTCTCAGAACTTGTCTCAGTTTTAACAGCACTTAATCAGTATAATATAATATAAAAACGATAAATTTGTGGTATGGTTTAAAAAAACCTATCCTATTAAAAAGAGATATGAATTTAAGGATGAATATTACAATCATCTAGAAAAGAAGAGAAGGATAATACCCTTCGTTGATTGGTTTGTCCAAAAATATGTGGACACAGAATTAACACAAATAAATGTGTTAGAGGAACATTATAAGATTTGGAACACTGATACAGGATCAAATAGATAATTAAATGCGAGTTTAATCATCTCAATTTCCCTATTATAGCCAAAAAATTCCTGATTAAATGGTGGAATAGAATTGATGAAAAAAGAAAAAGCACAAATTGTACAAAAATCCATCAAGAAAAATGAAGTCCTTATAGAAGCCAAGCTTAAAAGAAAAATAATTGAAGACAATACTTTAAAGAAGCTGAATAAGTCATTGAGAAGATGAAATCCTCGAATTACTGAGAAAGAACTAAAGATGAAATGTCTCCACTATATGCAGACTCAATTTGATTCAATTTTTGAGACAAATAGCATATCTGTCAACTCGGCTAAATAAGAAAAAATGAAAGATAATATTGAATTAGACTCAGAAACCTTCTTCAAGAGAATGCATCAAAGAGTCACTACTCAATAGTCGGATGACGACAGCGATGACACAAGCATGCAATAATCATGTACTGTTGCCAGAATACAGGTGGCAACTACTGTTCACTTTACTTAAAGGAAATCTCTTTAATTTATGGTCGACAATGGTGGACCCTATATAAATATGCTTTCATCGTAGATGCTGTTACGTGTCAAAAAGATGAGAATAAAGCAAAGATAAAAAGAAGATGTTGACGTGCACTCACCTCAACAGAGATAAGGAAGAATCATTACCTGCAGCTGACGGTTCCTTCACTCGCATCTGCCGGTTGTCAAGTCTCCCACTGAAGACTCCATGTATTATAAATAGAGGCAGAGTCCTCTGAGTTATGTACGCTATTTTTTTATGTTTTGAGAAGTTTGGCGTGTTCTTTGTGTGCTCTCTTTGTAAGTTTTGAGTGATCAATAAAATTTCTAAATTCCTACTAAAAGACTCTCTTCTCATCCTCGTTATACGAGCCTCCATCATGGTTTCTTGTTTTGGTATCAGAGCTATGTTAATGGCTCAAGGCTGAGGTAATTCTACCTCCTCACAAGCATGTAATTATATGGCTTAGTTATTGTGTTTAAGTTATTTCTCTGTTATGCTTATTATTGTTAAAGCTGTTGCTTTAGTTAACTGCGATAGATTTAGGATTTGTCGAAGCGATGTGTCTTCTACCTAGTGGGACGGTATCAAAGTCACGTAGCCTAGTTATGCCGAGGGGACAGTTGATGGCATAAATCGTTGACAGCCGAGCTAGGTTTTTACTATCGTTAGATATGTCTAAAACTTCTAGAGTAGTTAAATAGGATAATAGAGTTTTCATAATAATTACTATTAACAGTTTTATAACCTGATAATAATAACTAGCCATAGTGCATGTAAGTGAAGGAAGTAGAACCTCATCATGCTAATGAAAAAAGAGTTAGCAATAGGCTTCAATAAGAAAGCCCTTACTAAGGGTAAATCTATAAAGAATGCTCAAAATTTTGACTATCCCTCTGAATTAGAGAAACTAAACAAATGGACAATTTCAAAGGTAAAGCCAAATTATTTTTATCAAATTGGTACTTTTGACTTTAAATCATCTATTTCCATTAAAACAATGGAAAGAACTATTTCTGTGAATAACACAAAACATTCCTTTAAGTTTATAAGCGAGGAGAATATTAGGCATGTTTGAGATGCCTATAATTATGTTCATATTGGATTAATACAAGTTGCATTTAAACCTTTAACTCTACCCGGGTTAAATGCATCAATAATGACATCTCCTAGAGATGCAAGATATTTAGATTGGAGCCAGTCCCTAATAAAAGTTATGCAGACTAGTCTCTGTCACAGCCCAGTCTATTTTAATGTTTATCCTAATTTAACTCTGTCAATGACAGACAGTCATTTATATGAGTCTGTAACTTTAAATTTAAAAACTAATGGTTAAAATTTTCTACCTGGATCTAAAACTATAGCAATAATCTATAGGATCAACTATAAGGTAATGAATACCATTGCCCTAAATGCAAGGCACATTACCACACCTGGTAAGACTACTTTGGTAGAAACAAATCTGTTAACATCCAAAGTAGCAACTAACAGGATAATTTGATGGGATGAAATTAACTTCCCAAAAGAATGGATTTTAAGTCAAGCTGTGTTACCACAACCAATTATGAACACATATATTGATCAAATAGTTCAAACTAATAATGGAGAAGTAGAAGTGAGATTTACTCCTCATAATATCTCTCGATTATCAATATCAGGACAAAAATCTCTACCTTCCACAATAAGGTCAACTTCTTCTAATAAAGAAGAAGTCAATAAAATCAAAATTGCAGATGATGCAATAGCACATCCTTTATATAATAAAAAGAGCAAAATAGACTCTCCGATAATATCAGAAATGGAATTTACTTCTATTTAATGGAATTTAAGATCAACCAAGAAATTTGGGATATTCTCAATAGAATGTACTATGAAAACGACGAATTTGTGGTATGGTTTGAAAAAACCTATATATTAAAAAGAGATATGAATTTAAGGATGAATATTACAATCATTTAGAAAAGAAAAGAAGGATAATACCCTTCGTTGATTGGTTTGTCCAAAAATATGTGGACACAGAATTAACACAAATAAATATGTTAGAGGAACATTATAAGATTTGGAATACTGATACAGGATCGAATATCGGTACAACTAGAGCAATGTACCCACCAAATGAGTCAATTAAACTCACTGTTAAAAATATAACAGACAAAATTGATGATGTTTTATTTGTCAAAATTATTGACAGTAAGAAAATAGAATTTACAGAATTACAAAAAGCTTTACGGCAGAATAATTACACTAATGTATTTATCCAAGTCATGGGTCAATAATTGACTAGGATTGAAACTGTCTTGAAAAAATTATTAAATAAACTTGATAAAATAAAGCATATAGACTCTTCTGGAAAAAACTCTTTTAAAGAGACTTCTAATATCTCTCTAAAACCTTCTCATGAGGTAAAATGGTTTAAGCTTACTAAAGCCCCAGAAGTTACAAAGGAAGACATAAAAGAGCTAATAGCTCAGTTCAAAAGAAGTAATCTTCAGACTATTAATGCTGAAGAAAGAGAATTATAAAAGCTAATAGCTGAAGCAAAGCAAAAATTTGCTACTATTAGTGACAATACTAATAGAAATAAAACTGCCATTAATGATCTCAATAAGAGTATTCAAGTTATTAATGGTCAGTCTTCAAATACTTCTGAAATATCAGAAGATGATCAACAAACTGAGGATCTAATAGAGGATGGAATTCATCCACAGCAGATTAAACATCTTTAGAAATCTTTTGTTGAATCTAAAATAAATAATTCCCAATTTCAGGCGCTTAAATATGGAAAACCTAATCTGATAAAATATTATTACCAAAGACCTACTCCTATAGATGTACTATTTGAAGAGAATGATACTATAGTACAGAATCATTATAGTAGGAGAGAGATCTATGAATGGAACATAGATGATCTTACAGATAAATAAATTCATGATCAATTATATCGAATGATGATGTATTCCAATGTTGCTAAAGCCGTTGGAAACAATGATAAAGAAATTGCACAATTTATTACTTGCAGTTTTACTGGCACTCTTAGGGGTTGGTGGAATAATTGTCTAACCGACTCACAGAGACAAAAAAATTTAAGTGCTGTTAAAACTGAGACAAGTTCTGAGAATAATACTCAGACAACTAAACCTGATGCGGTTAATACTTTAATTATTATAATTTTGGAACACTTTACAGGAGGAATCTCTGATCATGGAGAAAGAGTAAGAACTCTTCTTCAGAATTTAAGGTGTCCAACCCTTACTCACTTCAGATGGTATAAAGATACTTTCTTAAGTAGAGTAATGTTACTTGGTAATGCCAATAATGCTCACTGAAAGTCAAAATTTATTGATGGACTTCCTAATCTCTTTGCAGAAAGAATAAGACAAGGTTTGAGAAACCAAAATAATGGTGTCATTCCTTATTCCAATTACACTTATAGAAATTTAATCAATAAGTGTATTGAAGAAGGTCTAGCTTTATGTAATGACTTGAAGCTAAGACATCAACTAAAATCTCAGAGAATTTTTGAGAAAAGACAACTGGGAGAATTTTGTGACCAGTTTGTAATGGATACTTTCAAACCTCTTAATACAAAGGGGAAGAAGAAAGTAAAAGAATATAAGGATTACAAGAGACCTTATAAAAGGAAAGAATATTCTTCGAAAAGGCAAAATACTACTGTCAATAAAGACAATAAGTACTCTAAAAAGAAGAAATCTTCTAAGAAGAATATCATTAAATGTTATAAATGTGGTAAATTAGGCCACTATGCTAACAAATATTATACAAAAAAGAAATTGGAAGAGATCGAAGATGAAGGATTAAGAAAGACTCTTTACAAATTAATGATCAATTCCGATTACAAAGAAAGCTCATCAAATGATGAATCTAATGATGAGACTACTGATAATTCAGTAAATGAGTGTAATGAGAATTGCCAATGCAACGAATGTGTTGCAAATAAAGATATCAATTACTATAAATCTATAGTAGAAATGAATGGACTACCAATAAATACTTTAACTCTCAATGAGAAAAAAGATATTATTGAAGCTTTATAAACTGATAATATCAGTACTAAAATAAAATATAAAATCATAGAAATAATTGGAGAAGAGTCAGATAAGGATAATATTCCTATTAAGACTACCTCTACTGAAGCCTACAATATGACTGAAGTAATCTCTCGATATAGAAGCAGACAAGTTAAACTTGTTACTATGCATGAACTTCAGTCTAAAATAAAAACTTTGAAAATTAAAATTACAACTTTAAATCTCAAGATCAACAAATCCAGAAAAGATTGGATAAGCTCGAACTAGATAATATATCTAGAAAGTCAACCAGATTAATCCACACTGGTAAATCTTCTGTTGGTTCTTCTTGTTCACAAGAACAAGAGGGGGAGAATCAGTCTATCCCAATAGACTCAGAAGAAAGAAAAAATAATTTCCTACAAAAAATAGATTTATTTATCACCCATAAATAGTAAATTAAAATAAATTTACTCATTAATAATGGTATTATATAACTAATTTGATTGCACTTATTGATAGTGGTGCAGACCTTAATTTTGTCAAGGAAGGAGTCGTTCCAATCAAATATTATGAACGAACTGCTCAGACACTTAGTGCTGCTAATAATAAAGCACTAACTATCCCTTACAAAATTACTGATGTAAATATTTATAAGGATGATATTTGTATTCCTGTACATCTAATAGTTGTAAAAAAAATATCTCAGCATGTAATTCTAGGAACTCCATTCTTAGAAAAACTCGTGCCTATTAATGAGATAACTAAAGAAGGAATTACAACTTGTTATAAAGGCAAAATAATAACTTTTGAATTTATAACAAATTTAATTGTTAAAATTCTTAATGAAGTTAATTTGAAAGAAAATCATATTAATTTTTTAAAAGAAGAACTTGCTCAGGTTACTATAACCAGCAGTTAAAATAATTGGAAATCCAACAAAAAATTAAACAAGTCGAAGAAGACTTCAAGCTACACACTTGTAGTAATATTTCTAATGCTTTCTGGGATAGGAAACAACATATAGTTTCCCTTCCTTATGAAGAATCCTTTAATGAAAATGATATTTCGACAAAGGCAAGACCTTGTCAAATGAATCAAGAATATATTAAATTATGTAAAAAAGAAATCCAAGATTTATTGGATAAAAAATTAATTCTCAAATCTTACTTCCCATGGAGTTGTACAGCATTTTATGTTAATAATAATGTTGAAAAAGAAAGAGGTGTGCCTAGACTACTTAACAGAGTAGCTAAAGTAATTAGATTCGATATCCAATTCCTAATAAGAAAGAGGTGTTATTAATTATAAACCTCTAAATATGGTTTTAAAATAGATTCGATATCCAATTCCTAATAAAAGGGATCTACTTAACAGAGTAGCTAAAGTAAGAATCTATTCAAAATTTTACCTAAAATTAGGTTATTGGCAAATACAAATAAATAAAAAGGATCGGTATAAAACTGCATTTACTGTTCCTTTTGGCCATTACGAATGGAATGTTATGCCATTTGGTCTGAAGAATGCACCTTTAAAATTTTAAAATATTATGAATACAATATTTATTCAATATTTTAGTTTTATATTATCATACATTGATGATATATTGATCTTCTTTAATACAATAGAAGAACATTTTTAACACCTTTATGTGTTTAAATACTTAGTCATTAAGAATGGCTTAGTAATATCTGCTCCAAAAATGAAACTCTCCCAGCAAGAGATAAGTTTTTGGGACATAATATTGAGAATAACACAATAATTCCAATAGATAGAAGTATAGAATTTGCTTCTAAATTCTCTGATGAAATTACTCATAATAAACAGTTACAGTGATTTCTTGGTGCATTAAATTATGTATCTGAATTCTATAGGAATATCGCTGTCGATACAATAATTTTGTATCAAAGATTAAGAAAAAAGCCTGCTCCTTGAACTAATGCCCATACTGAAGCAGTAAAAATAATAAAACAAAAAGTTAAAAATTTACTATCGTTAGATATGTCTAAAACTTCTGGAGTAGTTAACTAGGACAATAGAATTTTCATAATAAATACTATTAACTGTTTTATAACCTGATAATAATAACTAGCCATAGTGCATGGAAGTGAAGGAGGTAGAACCTCATATATATATGTATATATATGTATATATATATATATATATATATATATATATATATATATATATATATATATATATATATATATATATATATATATATATATATATATATATATATATATGTGTGTGTGTGTGTGTGTGTGTGTGTTTGTGTGTGTGTGAGGGTGTTTATACATAGATGGATATATATATATATATATATATATATATATATATATATATATATATATATATATATATATATATATATATATATATATATATATATATATATATATATATATGTTGACGGTTACATATTTATACAAAGAGGTAGTATATATGTATGTGTGTATGTTATATAGATATACCTATGCATATGTATATGTATATGTATATAGATATAGATATCAATATAGATGTGTGTATATACATATATAGTTGTATGTAAGGATGAGAGTTATATATATATGTGTGTGTGTGTGTTTATAGTTGTGCTTGTATGTGTATGTATTATATGTTGTTGAGAAAGTGTCAGGTTTCTGTGCACAACAACAAGTTATTTCAACAGCAACATTCAGCAGTGGTTCAGTCTGTGTGTGTGTGTGTGTGTGTGTGTGTGTGTGTGTGTGTGTGTGTGTGTGTGTGTTGTGTCTATGTTTATAGTTGTGCTTGTATGTGTATGTATTATATGTTGTTGAGAAAGTGTCAGGTTCAACAAGACCTAAAGTATCTGTACACAATAACAAGTTATTTCAACAGCAACATTCAACAGTGGTTCAGTCCTTCAACAGCAAGCTAGCAGCGAGTTGCAGTGTGGCAGGCAGCAGCGAGCAGTTGCAGCTGCACCAGTAGCAGCTGCACCAGCAGCAACGAACACAGCGAGCTACAGCAGCAGCAGCTACACCAGTAGTAGCAACAATATAACATTAGCTCGAGCAGAAGCAATTACTCCAGCAGTAGCAGCAGTAACATCATCTATAGCAACAATAGCCATCTATAGTTTCACACTGCAGCTGCAGCAGTACAATAAACATTCAGTGCAAGCAGCAGCTGCTTTGGGTAGTTAGCAAGGTTAGTAGTTAGCTTAGTTGGTTAGCTTGTTAGTTACTAGTTAAGTTACCTTGTTGTAGTTATATGTAGTTAGTTTGATAGTAGTTATAAATAGATATGTATACTTATATATATATATATATATATATATATATATATATATATATATATTGTGTATCTCTAGTTATGTATGTGTATTGGTATATATATATACTCTAGTAGTTTGTACTAGATAATATATATTAGTATATAGTTATAGTTGGGTAGTTAATATATATTAGGATTCGCATTACCTTGAGATACCAAGGTAAATGTCAAGGTATTTGGTCGATACTCAAGATATTGGATTTGAGTATCAAGAAGGGGGTGAAGTAGTGTGATACCGCATTGGTTCCAAGCCAAGGTATCCACTTAGCATTTGTAATTAGGATTAGTATATATAATATTGATTGAATATGCATGTTATGATTATTTCATATCTAATTGGGTGCGTATCTTACGATACAGTATCTTAGTATCTTAGTTTAGCTAGTGTGACCTAGTTGCATAGTGTATGGACCCAATATCCTAGAGAAAGACTAATACAACCTAGAAATAGCTAGTTTGACCAAGTTTGACCATTTTTACCTAGAGTTATCCTAGTTTGACCATTTTAACTTAGAAATGGTTCTTTGACCTAGATGTTGACTAGTTTCACTTATTTTTATTCTGAAACCTTATATTGATGTTATATTCCATATCTAGGACTTCTAGGCACCGTACCAGACATCTATGATATTGTTCATTGGATTTCAGACGAGTATATTCTCTGATAGTTTCTTATTTATTATATCCTCTATGTCTCTTGTATCTTGTGTAGATATCCTTGATTTTTTTACACGATGGTTACACGGATTGGTATATCAGGATCTCGTCATGAGGTATTATTCCTTGGTATATATGGTGTATATTGTGCAAGCCTTATTTCCTTGTTATTCTTGTACATGTACAGACACTGATTCTTGGAGAGACTTGCTACCTTCCTAGAGAATCCCGTGTCATGACGTACCATGGTTGGATCCATTATACCAGTCGGGGGCGGGAAGTATTTAGTGTAGATATGTGATCATACCCTCCTTGTGCATGTCTTGTTCCTTGTGAGTGTTGGTCATACACCACACGTATGATTAACCAGGCCTTTATCCTTGTGTAAGTTCCTTGTGCAAGTTCCCAAGCCGATCACATGTTAAATATGGTACTTACTCACTTAGTCATTAGTATTCTTGTTCATTATCATATTATTCATTCTTGTATTTATTTTAGTATTTCCATTATTGTATATCTCTCGTATCTATATGTTGCATCTTGTATATTTTATATCTATTTATGGTTTCATAGTTTATATCATTTATTAGAACTGTTGTTAGAGATGTACTCTGCTCCTTTCCTGACTGGATTTTTTTTTCCAGATGACATTGAGGAGAGGTAACCCACTCATTACGGACCTCAGGATGTAGTAGGCTTAGAGCCAGAGACCTTGGCTCAGGAGGGTCTCATCATGACTGAGACAAACGACCCCGGACTTGTAGCATCTTAGTTATTCCTTTTGTACTGAATTTGTCTCCAACTTACTTCTAGTTTTCTCTGCCTCATTTGATATTATTTGTCTTGTGAGTTGTATTGTGACTCTTTTATTCTTTTATCATATTTGTGCTTGTTCCATCTATAGATCTGTGATTGAGTATATTCATATTGTTGGTGGCATATTTATATTGATAGATAGTTTAGCCAAATATTATTCTACCATCGATGTTGCGGTGTAGGTTGGACATTGTTCACTACTTGCATCCCTACACCGGGTGCGGGTCATGACATGCTGTCCCGCTGGTAGTCTCGCGGGTGCTCTCTGTGCCTGAGCTCCGCCCTGAGTTGGACGAGCTGGAACTTTAGGACAAGCCCTCAACTGATGGTCCCCTGATCCGCAGAATAAGGACTAGCCCAATCTTATACTGCATGCATCCCATCCATGTACTTGCTTTTTAAAGAATATGCAAGGAATAGCTGTCCTCTGGATCTGGTGTATCTATTGTACCGGCGCTCTAGCTGGTCCATGATACTGCTGCCTCACCTGCTGGAAGTGCCTCTGGTGCTGCTGCTAAAAACAAGGCCGCTTTATTAGACCCGTATTGGTACTAGATCCTGCTGTGTCTCTTAGCCTTTTAGAGCCAAGCTCTAGATCATCCTCTGCCCGTTATGCCTGTCTCAGAATCTCCTCAAAAGTAGCGATGGGATTTCCATTCGTATGTGATTTGATCTCCTTGTTTAGGCCCTTTCTGAACTTTCTGGTTCTTACTCTGGGGTTCTCCCCCCCCCCCAAAGCGGCCTAATCTGTAATACTTTGTTGCATACTCATCCACCTTCATACCTCCCTGAACAAGGTACTAGAACTGGCTCTCTAGAGATGTCAGAGCCACATCTGGAAAAAACTTTTTCTTGAATAGCTCTTTGAAAGCTTCCCAATTAAGACCTGGTGCTGAGATCCTGGAGTCTGTCCTGAATCAAGTTAACGCAATATCGAACATCTTGCTCCCCGCGACCTCTATCTATAACCTCTCTGGAATCTGCTCCAGCCATATCTTTCGCTAAATGTCTTTTATCCAATCATCAGCATAAATGATCCCTTCAACTATCCTCTTGAAATCTATGATAGTCCCCGGCCTCGGCTGCTGTGGGGTAAATAGAGGTTGTGCCGTTTGTGGCTGGACTAAGGCCACTCTCTCGACTGCTGCAAGAGCAATCTGGTGAGCATTCTCAATGCCCTACCTCATAACCTCTGACAGATGCTGTTGTGCCACCATCATCTGCTGAAAGAGCACAAATATCTGCGTCTGATCGACTACGGATGGTTGGGTTGGAAGATCCCGTGAAACTATCGGTGCCGTCCTCTGTACCAGAGGTAGAGCACCTTCGAGAGCTACTGCAGAAATGCCCACTAGATCGGTAAAGCGAACCTATGGAATGTAGCTATTGGAACAATGTCTGATGGTGCTGCCCTCATAGGCGATGAAGTGATCGACCTCGATGACATTGAGCCTAAGCACTGAGAACCCGTCTTCGGCGGCATCCTGAAGATAGATGGAACAAAGAAATCATTATTGAGTATGATACGATATCATCAAAGAAGGACATAATTTATTCAATGTAAAGGAAATATTCTAATAGAGAAAGATAATAAAACTTATATTTGGAAGTGTTTCCTAGTTGTGATTGAGTATACTCTCAGCCTAATTCCTATATCCTAAAGAAGGCTCATAGCAGTACTCTAGGTGAGCACTACTACAATATCACTCTAATTGCGACTCTAGACCTGCATGGGCTACTACTAAAAATGTATCACGACCCATACCCAGATATTCGGGCACAAGTACATGGGTACGTCCAGCCTATGCCGCAGCATCGGTGGTAGAACGTTGCCTGGGTCAACTCTAACTAACTTAACATCTTAACAATATATATATGTACCTGTCAATCATTCCAAATCTAAATGGAGGAACAATATGATATCTCATAAATATAACTATACTCAATCACAATTCAACTAATGAAGATAAGCATGATATGGAATAACGAAGGAAAAGAATCACAATACATCTACAAGACTGAAATAATATATACATGCCAACAACCTCAATAAAAGTCTAATATAAGTCTAAAAAAAAATCTAAACCTCCTCAGGTTTTGGTACTAAGTCCTCCTGGTCTACAGGAGTATCCCCTAATGGTATGTCATCATATGGTCTGTAGTATGTGGGATACTGGTCTACGAGCCAATCATCTGAAAAATATATCCAGTCAGGATTGGAGCAAAGTATATACCTCTAAAAGGAGTTTTAAATACATAATTGAGCATATAAAATAGATAATAGAAAAGAATACAAGATAACTAAATAACAGAATAAAATAAACTAGAGTGAACAGGTAATGTACTGGAAAGAAGAAAACACAATAGAATATTTGTAATATAATAAAAATAACTGAAATCTAGCTAATGTGACATGGAATACAAGTTCATTATGTGATCGATTTAGGTTGAACACGAATACAATATGGTAACTCGATTACAAGTATGATATGTAATCAACAGGTACACGAATATAGTGGCGCTTGATCATATAATCAACTCCTACTCCCCCATCCCCAACCAATACTAATGGATACAATCACGACACGTTACGAACACGAATATGGGCACATTGAACGCGAGTAGTATGTGTACACGAATATAAGCACACTGAATACGAGTAGTGTATGAACACGAAGTAAACTAAACCAATACCCGATACACGGTAAGGGATAATATCTCCTGACAAGATCCATGTAGTACCAGTCCGTGAAACCACTATGTCGGAATCAAGTATACAGTTCTAGAACATGAGATATATATACTATTATGAAATAAAAACTAATAGAGAAATATACTCGCCTGGGGTCCTGAGCATGGTGTGTCTCTCAATGCCCAAGCTGGTGTCACACAGACCTATATATGGTATATTGCATCAATACAAGGTTTTATAATAAAAATAAGTTAAACTAGTTCAATTCTAGATCATAAAGCTATTTCTAAGTCAAAACAGTCAAACTAGGTCAACTCTAGGTCAAACTAGTCAAACTTAGTCAAACTGGCTATTTCTAGGTTGTATGAGTCCATCTCTAGGATATTGGGTCCATACACTATGTAACTAGGCTATACTAGTTATATTAGGATACTAGGATACCAACAAAATACCATATCATAAGATACGCAAGTTATTAGATATAAAAATACTATAATATATATATACAAGAAAAAATATATAGTACTCCTAGCTAAACTAATGCTAAGTGGATACCTTGGCTTTGAACCAAATGCGGTATCACACCACCTACACACCCATCTTGAAATACAAACTTAATATCTTGAGTATAACCCAATACCTTGATATTACCTTGCTATCACAAGGTAATACAATAGCTAACATTAGCTAACTAACCAACCCACCTCACTATACACTAACATGCATTTAAACTTATAACAATACTATACCAACTATCATAACTAACTTACCTAATGTATATTCAATACCCATACTCAAGATACCTCAACTCTAATTACCATGGTGTAACTCAAGATAAACTAGAAATAATACTAACCAATGCTAACTAATGCTTATATAAATATCTCTCATATATATATATATATATATATATATATATATATATATATATATACTTAACTTACCAACTAACTTATAAATATAAAATTACTTAGCTTATTAACTAGCTTACTAACTTATTACAACTTAATTTCTAAGCACTCAAGCTACTGCTACTTATTACTGTTGCCGCAGCTGCTGCTGCTGCTGCTTATGCTCACTGCTTATCCGGCTGCTTATTGTCCTACTTATTGCTCCCCCATAGCTCACATACACACATACACACATCTAATACACACATACACTCACTCATATATATATATATATATATATATATATATATATATATATATATATATATATATATATATATGTGACCACATAACCACACTAATAATGCACATGCACTATCATATTCTCATATGATTACCAACACATCAACATGAATTGTAGAATATACACATAATTAGATATATACATATATATCATATAACAATTATAATTATAATATTCTAATAGCTATAACCAAGGTATATTGAATTAAAATGCAAGGAAACAAATACATGGAGTGCACCGCACCCGTAACACACTCGATCTATGATACGCTTGCGATACGGCTCCACCACAACACCAAACATATTCTGAAGGACACGAGCAAGTCTAAAATTATAATTAGAAGCAACACGAAGTGTTAGCTACCCATCTAAATATCCGTGTCAAAATGTGACATGCTCAAACCCCCGTGTCGGAAGAAAACCTCCAAATCAACCCATATCGCCAAATTATTGGGATACTACACGTATCCAATTATGGATACGACACTAGTCACACACAATCACAAAAATATCAATTTGGTCTAATTGGCCTATTGACAAACACAAGATGTGCCAATCTCGAAATTCCCCCAAAATTGACACAAAATACCACATAACTTTCTCCATAGGCCTCCTATGAACATAATTCCAATTCCTATGAGTAGGCTTAGTACATGGAAGGGTTTATAATAATTAAATTATAGATTTAGAGTCTAATTAGAGAGAAAAAACTGAATTGTACCTACTAGGAGATGGATTCCCAATAAAATCTCTAAATTTAGTGGCAAGAGCCTTCAACTTGTAGATCATTGCTCCTCCTTGTAGATCCTTACTTCCTTCTTGTAGATCATTATTTTAATAGCCTCCAATGATGAATAAAGAAGGAATTAGAAAGAATTTGGGTAAGGATTGGTGTAGGAATAAATAAATTTGGAAGAGAAAATTTCTAGATCTAGATTTGGATAAAAAATAAAGAGAGCGAGAGTCTCTCTCCACTCCTATGGTGGTTGGTCTCTACCCCCTCCTCTAAGCTACTATAAAATATCCATAATATCCCTTGGGGGAGGGAAGATTCTAGTCTAATTAGTTTAACTAATTAATTCATCTTCCTAATGAATGGGCTTGTTATTTGGCTCAATTCTAACTAGAATTAAATGTTGGTCCATGGATCTAATCTAAACTAGTTAGGTCCACTAACACAAGTTCATAATAAAATCTAACATCTAATAATAAATAAATAATATAATAAATAATATTTACAACATGCACAATATTTAATATTGTATTCCTAAAAATATAAATACCCATGCCCAATTACCAAACTACCCCTAGTTGGAAAAGTGAGGGTAACAGGTTTGGGGTGCGTATCATCAGCTTTGGTGTGAATCTTGTTGTGGTGCACACCAAGTTTTTGTTATTATGTATTAGTATAACTATGAGCCTATATTAGAGTGTTATGTTATATATATTTAGTGTATTTTTACTTGTAAATATGTGTTATATATATATATATATATATATATATATATATATATATATATATATATATATATATATATATATATATATATATATATTTGTGTGGATGAACACAGGGGCATGGGATCGGGTTGGACTAATTGGAGTGTGTGTGTGTGTAAGATTATGTGTGAATTGTGAGCTTGTGCTTGTGAAGGAAATCAGTGACGGTGGCCATACAGGTGATGCCCTGTAGTAGTGACTTAGGTGTGCAGATAAACATCAGTATTTGGAATATATGATAGTGTTTAGATGAAGACAGAGAGGGAAGGCCAGACTTGTTAGTACCACTGCTCAAGGCTGCAAGGTAACTAGTGGTAAGTGTGATACTCGGGTTATTAATACTCAAGTATCTTTGTATAGTTTAGTGAGGGTTATGAGGATTGGGGTTGAGGTGTCTTAGAGTGTGACCAAGTTTAGTACCTTAATTACATTGGGTGATAGAGTATCAGTTAGTTATGTTAGTATTATAGGTAAGTTAGTATTGTAGGTTAGTTATCTGCTAGATGTTAGTTTAAGTTAATAACAATTATATGTTAGTGTGTGTGTCAGTTAGTATTGGTACAAGATTGTTAGTGTCTTTAGTTAGTTGTATATATATTAGTTAGTACTTATACTTGATACCAGTCAATGTATATAGTTACTAATATCAGTTCTAAGTAGGTATATTAGTTAGGTATCATTATGAGTATTAGTTAATATATTGTATGTGAGTTAGTGTTAGTTTGTATATATGTTAGTATGAGTTTGATATTAGTCTAAATTATCTTGTGATAACCAAGGTAATGAGGGTATGAGGTATCATTGGGTATTTGGTATTGAATACCAAGAGGGTAGCTAGGTATTGATACCAAGGATGGCTCAAAGCCATGGTAATCAATATAGAGTTAATTTTAGCTAAGGGATAACTAGTATATATATATATATATATATATATATATATATATATATATATATATATATATATATATATATATATTTGTGTATATTTTGATACTTAATAGGTATAATACTCTAGTATCTTAATATAGCTTGTATAGCCTATGTAAGTAAGCTATGGACCCAATGACCTAGATATTGACTCTTGCAACCTAGAAATAGCTAGTTTGACCTAGAGTTGATCTTGTTTGACTGTTTTGACTTAGAATTGGCCAAATGATCTAAAAATTGACTAGTTTACTTATTTATCATTTCAAAACCATGTGTTCATGTAATATTTTATATATAGGTTTGTGAGGCATCGATACGGACACAGTTTGATATTCATTGCTTTGGACCACAGGCGAGTACAATCTCTGATAGTTTTTATTATTTGATAATTACTATATTTCAAGTATTTAAAAATGTTACATCTGATTCTTGACACAATGATACACTGACTGGTATATAGCTTTGATCTTTAGTAATAAGATATTACAATGGTTATCGTATTGACATCGTACACGACATTGATATTAGACATTAGATATCGTATATGGTATTATCATTGGACATTGATCGTGTATCATAATGTGTCATGGTTGGATCCACTGTACTAGTTGGGACGGGGGAAAATACTAGTAAGATATATGATTTCCTATTATAAATTATAAAATATTGTTATTGTTAATCATACACCTCACGTATGATTAGTCAGGCCATTTAGCTATCGTACAAGTTCCCAAGCCGATCACATATCAAAACTAGTATTTCAAACACTTAGAATAGTTGTAGTTCTTCATATCAGCTTCATAGATTATATAGCCTTGAATCAGATATTGAAGTTTATTTTTCTTCATTTTATATATGCACTGGCTATACCTTATTGCTTATATTGCATGTTCTTTTTACTATTTGTCATTACATCAGTTTATTGTTTCCTCATAGTATATAGTATCCTCTATTTATTGTTTTATAGTCCTTGTCAATTAATCAGAACTGCTATTGGGATGTACTTTGCTCCAATCCTAACTGGATATATTTTTCAGACAGCGACTTAGAGGACTGGTGTCCGACATATTACGGACCACAGGAAGAGTAGCTGCAACCTTGGACCTTGTAGCTCAGTTATGATTGCCGAAAGGTCTAGCCGGAATCACTAGTTATATTAGTTAGTTTCTTTTAGCAGATTTTGGTACCGAATTTGTCTCTGGCATATATTGAGACTTGGATATTATTATTTGAAGTTTAGATTTATATTATTGTTTAGACTTTGTAGTTGTGTTTGGATTATTCTTTTAATTTTTTATCGTACTTTAGTTCTGTGATTGAGTATTTCATATTACATTATTATATCATTGTCTCCATATGGAGTTGGATATTTATGTGAGATTGCTAATTAAATAGTCTTGACATAGATAACGTTCTACCGTCGATGCTGTGGCGTAGGCTGAAAGTACCCACGTACTCGTGCTCCTATATCGGGTGCGGGTTATGACATATTTTAGTGGTAGCCCATGTCGGTTAGGCTTCGCAATTAGTACGATATCGCGGTAGTGCAACGGCTTAGTTGTACTATTGTGAGCCTGCGATTGGATCTAGGATATAGTATACTAGGATGAGAGCGAATACTCAATCACAACTAGGAACTTTTCCAATCTATTAATTTTACTGTCCTTATTCTTTCTGAATATTGCTTTCCTTAAATATTATTGTTCTTCATTGATGATATCGTATCTTGCACCTTAATGACTTCTTCTTGTTTTGATCTGTCTTCAGGATGCTGCCAGATCGCAGCGATCAGGAGCAGCTATCATGTCGGAGAGGTCAGCGACTTATCAACCTCCTATACAGGGAGTGGCAGGGACTGTTCCTTCACCTTATGTACGTATAGGAGTTTTAGCAGCTTCCGGGGGTCCTCCTCCCCCATATTTCTAGAGGGATGTTCTAGTTGTTTCGGAGAACCTTTCTCCCCTGTCACAGATTCCTTTTCCTGGAGATGTGCCTGCTAACGGGGCACAGGTTTTTACTTTGATCCAGGGTTTAGTAGAGGCCCTGAGGGTAATAATGGAGGACCAGCGTATTCAGACTGAGGCTCAGAGGGTGCAGGCAGAGGCACACCAAGCACAAACTGAGCTTATGAGAGAGAGTATGGAGAATGCTCACCAGGTGGCCCTACAGGCAGTTGAAAGAGTTGTCCAGCAGCATCCTGGCTAGCAGCAGCAGAGGCTAGGCACTATAGTTGACTTCAAGAGGATGGCACCTCGGGAGTTCAAGGGTATCTAGGGGATACTCTACGCTGATGACTGGTTAGAGGATATGGAGAGAAATCTGCGATTGGCCCAGATTCCAGAAAGCTTGCAGATCGAGGCGACTGGCAGTCAGATGTTCGATATCGCACTCACGTGGTATCGCATGAAGCCGAGACTTACTGCTCAAGGACTTACTTGGTAGGCTTTCAAAGAGATTTTCAAGGAGAAGTTCTTTCCAGACGTGACCTGGGATCTTTGGAGAGTAAGTTTCATGACTTGATCGAAGGGAACATGTCGGTTGACGAATCCGCAGCAGAGTTTTATCATTTAAGCCATTTTGCACCGTCTATGATTCGGGACCCAAGAGATCGAACCCGAAAGTTCAGGAAGGGGCTGACGAGGGAGATTAGGTTGCACATTTTTGGTTGTTGTACCGCTACCTTTGAGGATATCCTGATAGATGCCCAGATTGCTGAGGAGGATCTGGATCTCTGGCCCAAGAGGAGTCATAATATTTCTGGAGATGTGAGTGGAAGCACTGGACTAGCCAAGCATCCCCATATTCAGCAGCAGCCGAGGATGTTTCAGCATCACCACCAGCAGCACCAGGCACCGGTTTGTGTTCAGCAGGATCAACAGCAGCCTCCGAGGTAGACCCAACAGGCTTGCCATTTTTGTAAGAAGCCAGGTCACCTTTGGAAGAGCTGCAGGGTGAGGCTAGGACTTTATTTGCACTTTGGCACTGGGGGACATCGAGTGAGGAATTGTCTTCTAGCTCCATATCTTTTCGGTCAGCGCGTAGCTCCAAATCAAAAGGATCTAGTTAGGCCACTTGTGGAACTACAGATTGCTCAGCACCCGCGGAGGAAGCCACCCAATAGGGCGGGGCATTTGCGATGACGGTCGAGGAGACCGATATTACAGGTGATGGGCTAGAAGGTTATGTTCTATTCTTTCCTTTTGTTTCTTTCCTCTTTTTGTATTGATTGATTAATTCCTTAGTACCTTAGCTTGCATCAGTGATTTTCGTGCTATAATATAATTAGTAGTGTACCCTGACAGAGACTATAATACCATGACAAAAAGAGATTATAACCATGCATTTTTTTTTTCTAGATTGCATGTTGTATGATTGTAGATCTTGATTGTTGGGGGTTTGACCGTAGTGAATTAATGAATAGGTTATGACTGGCCAGAAAGAGACGAGGTGTCTTAAATTTTGAGAATATTTTTTCTAAGGGGGGTAGACTTGTTACTACCATATTTTTAGAATAGGGGTAATTTTGTGTCTTATATTTTGTACCCTTTTTGATAATTATATTCATATTTATTTATAGCGATTGTATTTTTTATTTTTTTATGTTGGTATTGTTGCATGTATTTATATACTGATATAGTTAGTTGTTAATTGCTAGTCATTAGTTAGGATAGATGGTTAGTGAACCTAGATGGACCCGACTAGACTTGTCATGACCCAATTAGTGAACCCATTAATTAGTCATGATTCACCCATTTAATTAAAGAGCAATGATTAGAAAATTTTCTCTTTTACTTATTAGAAACTCTCTTTAATTAAACCCCTTTCCTAACTAAATATTTATGACTAATTGTGAGGGCTTATTGGGCATTTTATATTGCATTAGAGTTAGAAATAGTGGCTGGTCCCATTTCCTATATAAAAACCCTTTTTCATTCATTAATAAGCCTCCATCAAACCCTAATTAGCCTTCTATCATTTCTCTCTCCATTTGAGAAAAGATCCAACCTCTTCCATTCCCAAATTGACCCCCAACCCTTTCTTATTCTTATCCTAAGGAGGCTTGAGCTTGGATTAGCAAGGAGGAAGTATTGGAAGGAGAGAAGCTTGATGGAGGTGTCCATTCTTGAGGATAGTGTCCACTAGTGCCTTTGTATTGGGAATTTATCTCCCAATAGGTAAATATGAGAATAACCTTTGTATATTGCATCTAAATAGTATAATTAGTCATTTAGAATCTACCCTTGCATTAGGGCTACCCATGAGGAGATGCTTGGGCTTCATTGGACCAATTTAAAGACTTATATAGAGTTTTGGGTTAATTTTAGGAGAAATCTGAGATTGGCACATAAAGTATTTATCATTAGGTTAGCTAGATGTATTTATGTTTTTTTTTAGTGTTGTGAGTCTAGCTACGTATCCACAATTGAATACGAGTAGGTCGTATCACAAGATTTTGTAATACGGGATAATTTGAGAGTTTTTACTTCCATACGGGTGCCACATACATGTGGAATTGTGCCATGACACTTGGAAGGATATGTTATCACTTAGAATGGGTTCTAATTGCTATTTAGAACTTGTGGGTAGAATTTGGGTTGAGTTTGGATAGGTTTGTGGTGCGTATCATGAGCTTTGGTGTGCATCTTGGTATGGTACACACCAAGTGTTTGTTGTTATGTATAAGTATGAGTATGAGCCTATATTAATGTGTTATGTTATATATATTTAGTATATTTATACTTGTAAATATATATGTTATATATGTTATATATGTTATGTATATATTAGAGCCTATATTAGTGTGGGTGAACACAGTGGCATGGGATCGGGTTGGAATGATTGGAGTGTGTGTGTAAGATTATGTGTGAACTGTGAGCTTGTGCTTGTGAAGGGAATTAGTGACTGTGGCCATATAGGTGATGCCCTGATGCAACAGCAGTAGCAGTGACTTAGGGGTGCAAGTAAACATTAGAATTTGGAATACATTATAGTATTTAGATGAAGAAAGAGAGGGAAGGCCAGACTTTTAGTACCACTGCTCAAGGAAGCGAGGTAAGTAGTGGGTAAGTGTGATACTCGTGTTATTGACACTCAAGTATCTTTGTATAGTTTAGTGAGGGTTATGAGGATTGGGGTTGAGGTATCTTAGTGTGTGACCAAGTTGAGTACCTTAATTATATGGGGTGTTAGAGTATCAGTTAGTTATGTTAGAATTATAGGTAAGTTAGTATTGTAGGTTAGTTATCTGTTTAGTTTAAGTTAATAACAGGTATATGTTAGATTGTGTGTCAGTTAGTATTGGTTCAAGATTGTTAGTGTCATTCGTTAGTTGTATATATATTAGTTAGTACTTATACTTGATACCAGTCAATGTATATAGTTACTAATATCAGTTCTAAGTAGGTATATTAGTTAGGTATCATTATGAGTATTAGTTAATATTTTGTATGTTAGTATATATGTTAGTATGAGTTTGATATTAGTCTAAATTACCTTGTGATAACCAAGGTAATAAGGGTATGAGGTATTATTGGGTATTGGGTATTGAATACCAAAAGGGTAGCTTGGTATTGAAACCAAGGATGGCTCAAAGCCAAGGTAATCAATATCGAGTTAATTTTAGCTAAGGGATAACTAGTGTATATATATATACTTGTGTATCTTTTGATACTTAATAGGTATGATACTCTAGTATCCTAATATAGCTAGTATGACCTAGGTAAGTAAGGTATGGACCCAATGACCTAGATATTGACTCTTTTAACCTAGAAATAGCTAGTTTGACCTAGAGTTGACATAGTTTGACTATTTTGACTCAAAAATTGTCTAATGATCTAGAAATTGACTAGTGTACTTATTTATTATTTTAAAACCATGTGTTGATGTAATATTTCATATATAGGTCTGTGAGGTACCGATACCGACACAGTTTGACATTCATTGCTCTGGACCATTTGCGAGTACATTCTCTGATAGTTTTTATTATTTGATAATTACTATATTTTAAGTATTTAGAAATATTACATATGATTCTTATCACAATGGTACATGGACATGTATATGGCTTAGATCTTCAGTCATGAGTATTACAATAGTTATCGTATTGACATCTTACACGATATTGACATTAGATATCGTATATGGTATTATTATTGAATATTGATCGTGTATCGTAATGTGTCATGGTTGGATCCACTATACTAGTTGGGGCGAAGGAAAATGCTAGTAAGAAATATGATCGTTCCTATTATAAATTGTAAAACATTGTTAGTGTCAATCATACACCTCACGTATGATTAGCCGGGATATTTAGCTATCATAAAAGTTCCCAAGCCGATCATATATCGAAACTAGTATTTCAAACACTTAGAATAGTTACAGTTCTTCATATTCAGCTTCATAGATTATATTGTCTTGAATCTGATATTGTAGTTCATTTATCTTTATTTCATATATGCACTAGCTATACCTTATTGCTTATATTAAATATTCTCTTTACTATTTGCCATTGTATCAGTTTATTATTTTCTCACAGTATATAGCATCCTTTATTTATTATTTTATAGTCCTTGTTAATTAATTGGAATTATTATTGGATTGTACTTTGCTCCAATCCTGACTAGATATATTTTTAGATGGTGACTTAGAGGAATGGTGTCCAACATATTACGGACCACATGAAGAGTAACTGCAGCCTTGGACCTTATAGCTCAAGTGTGATTGTCGGGAGGTCTAGCCAAAATTACTAGTTATATTAGTTAATTCCTTTAGTAGATTTTGGTACTGTATTTGTCTTCGACATATATTAAGACTTGGATATTATTGTTTGAAGTTTAGATTTATATTATTGTTTAAACTTTGTGATTGTGTTTGGATTCTTCTTTTGATATCTCATCGTGCTGTAGTTCTGTGATTGAGTATTTAATATTATATCGTTATATCTTTGTCTCTTTATGGAGTTGGATATTTATGTGAGATTGCTAGTTAGATAGTCTTGACCTAGACAACGTTCTACCGCCGATGTTGCGGTATAGTCTTAACGTACCTACGAACTCGTGCCCCTATATCGGGTGCAGGTCGTGATACCAAAGGTCAATTTTTTTCTGTTTCAGAGAGAGAGAGCATAACCCCCCCTCCCCCCCGGCCAGCTACATACGTGCACACAAGCTCAGAAGTATAAAGAAAGGAGAGCAGCCTCATTCCCTCATCGGACCGTCAACGGATTAAAGGAGCCGCCACGACGCGCTTTGTCGATCGTCACTACCAAGATCAAAATATTGTACTTAGATTGTCTATCTAGGACCTCTTTTTAATTTCTTTAGTTTGTTGATTAAATCAAGCACTTTTAGACTTTCAAATTTAATGGCAAACACTGATGTGTCAAAATAGCCTATGAAGTCTGGCCCTCATGCTGCTCTGTCGGAACAGCCTACGAAGTATGGTACCAGTGTATCAACAGGGTCTGAGATATCACAGGAACTTATAGTGGTGACTGCTCTCCAGGAGGTCTCGAGGATCTTTTCTCCCTTTATGCGATGTCGGATGGCACATTGACACCGTATGCCGCGCGTCTGCTATGCAAGTTTATCTCTTTGTAAGGGATAAAACTAAATTAAAAGATTAGGAAAATAAAAAAACATGATGCAAAAATTCAAATAGTTAAATACGAGGAGGGTCAAAGATGGTAATCAATGTGAATGAGATCTAATAACTTCTAATCCTATTACAGGGTCGCTGGACATGACATCATACCACAAGCGATAAACAGAGACCTGCATGAGCCACCACTAAAACTATGTCATGCTTCAGTCCCAAAATATAATAGAACCGACACACAACTAGGCCAGTTGATACAATATAGATTAGGTTTCCAATTTAATGGCCCTAACTAGATGTACTACGATGTATAATAGACTAAGTTCACAACTAACTAAATCTTGCAACATGTAACAACTAATCTCATCCACAGAACATAAGTAAGAAATGCTGAAATAAATACTGAAAATGAAACATAAGGAGTCTGAATGTCATAATACAACCCAAATAAGTCTGATGGGTACAAACCTACTGAATACAATACTGAAATGAAAGTACGAAAAGAAATATAAGATAAGTGGACAGGAACATCGGCTAACTAGGTAGAGATTCTCCAGTCCTAGGCAGAAGGCCTATCAGTGATCAGGGAAACTCCAAAGGAAATACCTCAAGCTCCTTCGCGGTCTCGTACTTCGTCTCCTATTCGGGCCCATACACGATCGGTTAGTACGCCTCGTCCAGGTCTGGAAGGCAACCATGTCCTCAGAGGACATAGCGTAATACAAAAATACATGCCATATATAAATACTGAATAAGTAAAGGGGGTGTACTAACCATCTAAGTGAATGCAATCGAAGGACAACCTTAGTACGTATGGGTAGGTATAGGCATAAGTATAAAAACTATAATGCTCCGAAGAACGCAACATCTGAATATATAAAACCATAATGCTCCATAGAACGCAATATCTGGGTATATAAACCATAACGCTCCGTAGAATGCGGCATCTGAGTATACAAACCATAACACTCCGTAGAACGTGTTATCTGAATATAGGGGTCATTAGTTCTGTTGGATACTACGGTTACCAATATGTGTATCCCATACACCTACTAGTTGTCCTCCCTGCCCAATGCAAATGCACAAGTCGAATACACGATGTGCATACTTCGTAACTAATATGACAAGTCATAAGTAACTAGTACTAACATGACTAAGCACTAAACCGTGATGTGTGTCGCACGCATCGATAGCTAGTCGGATACGTCAACTCGTATCCCAATATGAGTTTATCATCGTGATGTGAGTAATGTGTGACAGGATCTTGGGATATACTAAAATACCTAAATATATTAGGTGAGAATGATAAGGACTAGGCCGATATACTACACTACTCATCGACGCCACCGTCGACTGCACCTAATCATTCTCAGACACTCACAGTTATATATAATAATTGAAGCAACAACACATATTAACTTGATTTAAATAGTAAATAAGTCAAGGTATAGTTGCATGAATCCTCAAGCTGCGAATATCAAAGTCATGCTCCCGAAGCTTCGCCCGAACGATCCATCGAACCAAAATATAATAATAATAATATCAAATTAGTTATTATGCTAAGATATACTGAATACGTACGAGAGTGCATCTAATACACCCTACTTAGAACTAACTCAAATAAGGGGACTCTAACTAGGTCAACTATGGGGGTTGACTAGGCAAGAGTCTAAAAAGTGCACAAGTGCCAAGTTTTACTATTCATAACATTAATCTCACGTGGTGTCACAACTTTAGATGCATTGATCTCGTATTAGGGTAGAGCCCACCATAAACATGTAAATGTCACATACTACGCCCTTAAGTTCAATAGTCAAACTTTCATAATATTTTTATGTATTAACCCATTTGTCATACCAAATATAAAGTGTCCCCAAGTTAATCAAATCTGGACATTAAGTAAACTAGGTACAAATCAATTTATAAACCATGTATAACACATTTTAAAGCCTAAACATCATCACAACCCATCTAGGTATAATACCTTTTATTAACATGGTATTAAAACATGTTTAAAATCAACTCTTCTATACCTAGATGCTAAAATTTTCTAGAGCACAGAAACATTCACTCAAAAAAATATTTTGAACTTAATCATACACCTCAAATGTAATAGAATGTAACCCTATCATTTATTATGAAAAATATGAGAATATAAGGTCTTAAACATGGGTTAAAATACATTTTTTTAAAACTAGTGTTTGACAAAGATTACCAAGGTCGTAATGTGAATGTGTCACCCATATTATGACATAAGTGCATACATAGTTCTCAAGGAAGGATAAGAGTAAATGGAGAAGGAGAAAATGTAATATATGAAAGAGAGGGTCATGAACCATAAAAGAGTACAAGGTGAAGAAGGAGGAGGAGAGGTGTTACCTAGCTCACTTGAAAGAATGAAAGGGAGGCTCGATTTTAGGAGACTGTTGCTGTTGGCCGGAGCTACTATCGGGGTGGGGTAGTCTGGTTGGTGTAGGAAGGAGGTGCAGCAACTGCTGCTGGGGAAGGGGGCAGTGGTGGTAGTCGGCTGTTGTGGTGGTGGTGGAGTGAAGGAGAGGATGGTGATGGTGGTAGTGTTTTCGGTTTTGGGGGGGGGGAGGTATGGCCGAAAGTTTGAGGGAGAGAGAGGGAGAGTATAATAAATGAAGGAGAGAGAGGGTTATATTTAATAAAGGAGGCAACGATATTGGGATTGGGGCCGGCTGTCCCCCTCTTATTCCTAGGTATGTATGATGTGAAATGAGAGAATGAGAGGTGGTGATGGGTTAGAGTTTGATTAGAGGGTTGGAATTTTATGTATGTTGAATAGTACCATGCAAAAAAGTAGGGGAAGTACCAAGACCGATCAAGCCCTTCAAAAATGGGTTTTCTTATTTGTCCCAATCAATAGGAGGTGGACACCTAGCTAAGTATTTACACAAATGTCCCTAATAGTTTAGGATTTGCACAAAAGAAGTGGATTTGGATTAGATGTCGAAAAAATCCATGTTTGGTATATTGTAATGGAGGAAATTAGTGTATGGTGCTTTGTATGAGCCATGAGGGTGTGAGTGTTAATTTGGGTTGGTGTTTGGTCTAGTTTTAGGCTAGGTTGAGTCGGTTGTCCCAAAATAAATATAAATTGGGTCATATGTGTTCTTTAATAAATTGGAAGTGCATAAGGTCTCAATCGGTGGTGACACAAGTATCATGGACGTAGTAGACTCATAATAGATTATCGTCATATATTGGGTTGCAAGCAACGGGTCGAGGTTGTGTCTCCAAATTTGATTGGAACGTATATAGGTGTAAAGTTTAGGTTTAAAATTATATATTGTTTGAAGAATATTGTATGATTAAAATAAAGCACAAGAGAGGGTATTTATGAGTGACACAAAGTTCAGAATGGAAGACTAACACGTCTAGGTCAAGGGTGTAAAATTTGTTTGAAAGCAAGAGCTAGAGTAGCGCTCCAAATATCGAAGCAACGACAAAGTGCACAAAGTTATACGAAATTTGTACAGTTAATTAAAACACCATATTTCTAATTCTAAATGACTCTAACCTAACCATAATTTCTCTCTAATCCAAGTATACCTAAATTTTGGTTAAGAGGATTTACACGTAGGGCCATGAGAAATTGGAAAATCTTTTGACGTTCTCGACAAGTGTGCGCGCATACAAAATCGGGACCAGTACCCTCCAATTTTAGTAGCTCTCGCCAGTAAGCCTGCATCAGTGTACTCAACTCTTGAATAGTGGGATCCCCCTGTCTGGCGGTCGATGCCTGGGTGATCTACGGATACTCCCAAGCACCAATCGAATGAACAAACTGAGTAGTCAAATGGTCCCATAATAAAGCAGCTGACGAGATATCCTCATGATCTAGACGAAGTGATTGATCAAGAGAATACATGATGAAAGCAATGATTCGCTCATCGTGGTCATCCCGAGTGTACTGAGCGACATGAATAGTATTTTGAGTCTCAGCTTTATCATCGACGGCGGGATCAGAAGGCCTCAAAATAGAACCATCAAGATGACCGAGAAGACGACGACCACGTAGAGTGGTGCGGACTGAGGTAGCCCACTCAGCCCAATCAAGAGAAGAGGTCAATGGCAAATTAGTGGAAGTCGGAAGAAAATCTTGAAACTGCTCAGATGAAGGCATTTCTTTTTTTTAAATCAACTAATAATAATAATAATAATAAGCAAGAAAGAAAAAAAGAAAAACTTTTGTGCTAAGATGATCACTCCACACCTTTTTGCTAAGGTGAGCACAAAAGCATTTTTTTTTTGCTAACAAAAAACAAAGAACTTCCTTTTCTATTCTCTGGCCATGTATTAGTCTTTGAATAATGAGAACTGTAGAGGATCAATTAATGAACATGTTAAAACAACAACACCACTTGTGAGAAAAGCTGAAGATTGAAGAAAAGACGATGGCGATATGTTGACGATGGTAGGCTCATGAAATAAGGCTCTGATACCATGAAACAAATCAACAAATATTAATTTTATTAATGGATATTGTAAAAGATCAATACAACTATGAATATATATATATATATGGGAAAAACAAAGTCATATCCGTATAGAAGTAGGAGAAGAAATATGTATCCTTAGAGGAGAAGAAATCATAATTCTAATTAGTATCCAATCCTAAATCTAATTAATCTTAACAAGATCTAAAAAAATTGAGATCTACTTACTTATTTTAAGCCAAACATCGGGTTTGTCAATCTGCAGGAAATGGTAGAGTTCTGTTCTGATAATGTGTTGTAGTCTAAATGACTAATGGGTTCTTCATGAACTTTGTAAAAGAAGAGAATGAAGAGAAAGTGAGAAACTATGTTTTTATTATGTATGTGAGAAAGAATCCTTCAATGGATTCTCTCTCTCTCTCTCTCTCTCTCTCTCTCTCTATTTATACAATAACCAAAAGGGATACAATGGATAACCAAGTGATCGCAACAAATTTCTAAGAGATGGAAATATCTATATTTAATTGGCACAATCATATCATGTTAGTTATAACTACGTACGGAAATTCACATATTTTAAGTGATAAAGTAAAAGATAGATTAGCAACTTACCAAACAGATTTAAGATATTAAAAAATTAAAATTTAATAGTTCATAGTATTTAAATACAGTTTAGTCTATAATGTAATAAGTTACACAGATGTTAGAGGACTTCAAATTTTGGCAGTCCTATTCATTGAAGAACAGTCAAAATCTTGACAATCCTTGTTATGCTTAAGACTGTCAAAATTTTGGCAGTGCTAGATATGCACATGAGTGTCAAAACTTTACTAGCCCTATTTTTTAGAACTACCAAAATTTTGATGCATGTCATCTAACAATCTGTGTTGTGCTTTTAGCAATGGCCTAAGTTAATCACATTTGACATTTTGAAATCTAAAAGAAAAAATCTAATGAAAGACAGTGTTGATGTTAGTTAACTTCATGAACTCAGTTAAGGAAATAAAAAGGTTCTTTTGCTTCAATAGGAATCAAGAAAGCCTTTTGGATTTTTAATAGTATAATATTTACTATTTTTCATTTTAGGTAGGTAGAAGAATAAAAGCTTTGGGTTCATATTTTCCAACGAAACCATTCTTTTGCCCATGTTCAGTGCCAATAATTAAGCTTTAGGGTAATGTTAGGATTACAACCACTTGTGGTTGTAATTCTTTACAACCGCCACATGATGGTTGTCAATTGGTCCTCTCTTTCCATGTGGGATAAGAGGGAGAGGGAGACCAATTAACAACCGCCACATAGACGATTCTAAAGGTTTCTTTGGCATTATTGTAAGCTTTAATGGTGGATCTATTTTACTTGAGAATAAAAAAGTCTTAAAAAAGATAAACTTAAGCTGAAAATAATAAATTGTCTAAAAATTGAGGTTTATGTTCAAAAGAAATTTAGTTTAGTTCCATGAAAACAAAAAAAGTTACAAATTTATAAATTTTGGCTGGTGTCACCCTCACGAAACTTCATGTACTCTATTGATTTCTTTTTCATTTCTTTTTCATTTTTCATTATGGTGTTTGTTTGTCGAGCTTAGGAAAATGAAAAAAACATATTCATAAAGTGATACCCATGTGTTAAGAGAGGGATTTATGATAAAAATAACAATAATAAGAACAAAAACTGAAAATTTCATAAGTTTTTATCTTATTTTTGTGAAATCGACCGAAAAAAAAATTGCTTGTGGAGGGGACCAAAGTTTTGTCCCTGTTTGGTATGCGAAATTATTTTTATTTTTAGCTAAATTTAGAATGGAAGTCTAATATTATGTTTGGTTTGGATTATAAAATTTATTTTCAAGTTCGTAAAAATAATATACCCATGAATCATGGAAAACCTATTCCCCTAAGTAAATATGGGTATATTAAATTTTCATCTTGTTTTGGCTCAAGTTCAGATTACTCGGTCGAGTCCAGGTCAAGCCATAGGAATATTATTTTTTCACAAATTTGTTTTTTGTTTTCCTTTTTTAAAAAAAATTCCCCTATAAACACCTTTTCTATTTATTTTAAGAATTTATTTTATGTTTTTTCCCTCCTTTTTGTCAGATTTTGTTAAGAAATTTTTTTTCTTTTTCTTATTTTTCCATACTTGTTTTTAAACTTTTTATTCTTCTTTTTTCTATCATTTTTATTTTTTATTTATTTTTTAACTTTTTTTCTTTTATCCTTTTTGCATTGGTTCTCAAGATTTTTTTTCCACTTTTTTTCTTTAACAAAAATTATTTTTTATAATTTTTTTTATTTTCCTCATTATTTTGTTTTTCTATACTTCTTTAAGTTTTTGTTCTTTTTCTTTTTCTGAAACTATTTTCTATATTATTTCTTTTTAAATTTTACATCTGGTTTTAAAATTTATTTTTTTTTCCTTTTTTCCTTTTTGTAGATTAATTAATTAATTTATTTAGTTTTATTATTTTATTTTTCTATAATTTTAAAAGTTCTTTTTTAATCTTCAAGTTTTGTAATTTTTTTATAAGTTTTTTTTACCTTTTTAAATTAAGTTTTATTGTTTCTTCTTTTTTCTTTTAATTTTTTTTGGTTACTTTTAACATTATGATGAGTTTGTTTTAGCTTTAGTCCGGATCGACTTGTAGAAATTATTTTATATATTATTTTTCTTTTTTTCTAAAAAAAATCTATATTTAATTTTTTTTCCTTGTTTTTTTAAATCTTCTTTTTCTTTTGTGTTAGCTCATTTTTATGTCAAGGTGCATATGGATTAGGTTTAATACGGATCGGGTCGTAAAAAATTATTTATAAGTAAAAAAATATGATGTCATATATTTGAACCATGTTCTTTTGAATACTAACATATTAGCTTAGCCAACTATGTTATAAAAAGTCACAAATAATTAGTAATAACTATTAAATATATGTAATCATCAATCAAATTTGTTATATATTTTTTATATTAAAAAATATATTTTTGAAAGCATTCGTATATTCAGCAAACATAAGAATATAATTTTTCTTCTATTTAATTTCAGAAAATATAATTCCTTGAAGTATAGAAGTTTTGACTTTATATTATTTCACACACCAAACACACACTTAATTTCTCTTATATAAACATAGAAAATGAGGGGTTTTCAATGACCTGTTGGGAACGAAACGCGAAAATCGTTCCCCAAACCCGAGAGTACCCGCGAGAGAACCGAGAAAAATGCACAAACCAAAAAAACACCAAACACAAATCGCAAACACATAAATTTTTACGTGGAAAATCAGATGGAAAAAATTACGGGACGATTGGAGTCAAACCTTGAAGAACCTCCACTAATGGAATAAAGAGGTTACACCCACTACAAGCTCCTCACCAATCCAATATGGATCTCCGCAACTCTTTGAAATAGAAAATAGATTACAACCATGAAGAAAAAAGATAATGAAAAATATCCTAAATTGATCTCCTTCTCCAAAATGGCCTACAATCCTTCTTTCTCATCTCCAAAGTTGCAATGACACTCTTGTCACCTTTTTTTCTCTCTTATTTTTTTCTCTTATTGTTGTATATTGCATGAGCCTTTATATAAATTCTTGCATGAATTAGGATTTTCATATGAAAATCTATATATGGAAGCCAAAAATATTTATGAAAATCTAATTACATTTAATCATATATATGATGGAAATCAAATCATAAATTAGCTTACCATAAATTAGAAATCTAATTATATGGAAAGTTAATATGTGAAAGATCCAATCATAAATATATAATTAAAGTCAAAGATGGAAATCCAATATAATATTTGTTACCATAAATGTTCCAATATACGGCGCACGATGCACTTTCCGAGTTTTACTGACACACGGATGGCACTCGTCGCACTCCGGGGTATTCTCCATATAGGTTGGTAACCCCATCCACTCCAAAAAAGCTCCCCCTTTACAACTATGTGGAGGGGGTCTCCATCCAGACGATCCGCCTGTAGTACTCAAACTTTTCCCTTGGAAGAATTTTTGTGAACATGTCAGTTCTGTTGTCATCTGTATGAACCTTCTCAAGCATCGCTTCCTTCTTCTCCACAATATCCCGTATCCAATGATACCTGGTCTAAATGTGCTTGGACCGGCTACGAAATTTCTGGTTCTTCACAAGGTGAATAGTACTTTGACTTTCGCAAAGCAAAGGATAATGCTCTTGCTTTAGCCTAATTTCCTGTAACAGCTTCTTCATCCACATCAACTCCTTACATGCCTCTGTTGCCGTAATGTACTCTGCCTCTGTCATCGACAAGGCAACACACTTCTGCAATCGCGATTGCTATGATACTGCTTTACCAACAAATATTATCACATAGCTCGAAGTCGATCGTCGCGTGTCTACATCTCTAGCCATATCGGCGTCGGTATACCCAACCAACTTCGGCTCATCACCACCAAAAGAAAGTCTCCAATCGATAGTGCCCTAAAGATATCGTAGAATCCACTCGACCATACTCCAATGTACCCTTCCAGGATTGGAAGTATACATGCTAACTGTGCCAACTGCGTGAGCGATATCTGGCCTCGTACACACCATAGCATATATAAGATTCCCCACAGCAGAGGCATATGGAACCCACTCCATATCTTTCTTTTCATCCTTGGAAGATGGACACTGCCCCTTAGTGAACTTAAAGTGAGCCGCAAGGGGGTTACTCACTTCCTTTGATACTGCCCATCCCGAAATGCTGAAGTACCCGAAGAATGTACTTCTTTTGGTATAAGTGTAGAATCTTGGACTCTCTCTCTCTCTCTCTCTATCGGATGATCCCTATCCCAAGAATAGTCTTCGTTGTGCCCAAATCCTTCATAAAGAAGGTCGTGCCCAGTTGGCTATCCTAGTGGTTTTCTGACACACCAGTGACATATCAACATAGAGGAGTAAAATATTAAAATCATCCTCGACAAAGTGTCTCACAAATACACATTGGTCTGACGTCGTCCGTACATAACCATGCTCTCTCATAAACGACTCAAAATTCCTATACCACTACCTCGGAGCCTGCATTAGACCATACAAGATCTTCCTCAACCGACAGACCAAGTGTGACTTATCCTTCTTATATAATCCCTTTGGCTGCTCCATGTACAACTCCTCCTCAAGATCACCGTAGTGGAATATCTTCTTCACGTCTATTTGCTCGACCACCAAGTCGAAACTGGCTGCCAATGCTAGCACCACCCAAATAGACGACTACTTGACGACTGGCAAAAATATCTCATAATAATCTATGCCTTTTGGCTGACCGTAGCCATTACCTACCAGCCTTGCTTTATATCGAGGGTGGGTAGCATTATCTGTCTGCTTCACTCTGAACACCCATCGATTATTAAAAGCCTTTTTATTATTTGGCAACCGCACCAGATCAGAAGTAGAGTTGGCCTCCAAAGAACTCATCTTCTCATGTATGGCCTCCATCTAATCCTGCTTGTGTTAGTCTTCCATAGTCTTGTTTTCCATTTGATATCAAAACAAGAACTAAAATAACTTAATTTTAATTAACAAACAAGAGAGTAGAGAGAAGATTCAAAAGAGACAATATAAGTATAAATTTATTTTCATCTGGGAGGTGACGATGGAGAGTTAGGAGTGCAGCAACTCTCTTTACTCCGTAGATAATTCGGACGCAGAAACTTCTCTCCTTGGTTTTAGTATGAATCCGCAGATAGCTAGCCCTTTTGGTTCGGTCTCTCTCTGAAGCAGAAAAAGCCCCCCTTTAGAATGTTCCAGTTGCTCATATTTATAGCCATCGTGCTGATGGGCTATGGGTGTCGCATATGCCTCTGTTTAGTGGTTGCATAAGGCTCCTTCAACAGAATGCGGTTGCGACTGTTGCTGCATGGTGCGGGCAAGCCGCCACGTAGATTTGTTTAGGATTTTTTGTTTGAAGAGATCTTGGGGATGTTGTGTGCATAACTCGGTCAATTGGATACTTGGTCAACACTAACTGTGCGAGAAGTCATCTTCGGTTGTAACAGAAAATCTTGTGAGTCGAGAGCCACATACTGTTGTAGTCGCATAGAAGCTCTCATTTGTCCTTGATCGAAAAGACCCTCTGGCTATATGTGGACGAGGCTGCGTGGGTCTTGAAGCTGCATCCATACTCTTGTTTGGCCTTCATCTGGTGGATGCTTTGGCCACATGATATTGAGGCCGCATGGGTCTTGAAGCTACATGCGTACTCTTGTTTGGCCTTGGTTAGGTGGACGCTCTGGCCACATGATGTCGAGGCTGCATGGGTCTTGAAGCCGCATACGTAAGACACATGGCATGGCCCGTCTGTCTAGGCAATTAATGCACTAATGTGACTTATTGTATTTTCCTGAGTCATCGTTTGAACGGATTCTGAAGCATCTCAGGGTGATGAAAGAGGTATCAGAGCTTCTGATTGACATCGAAAGCTGTGTCAGGGCATTTTATGCGACCGCCCTTCTCTGTGGTCGTTCAGGCCGCATATAGTATACTATGTGGCTTCTCTGCGACTTGGTTGATCATGCCACATGTGGCTTTATTATAACTTGATTGTTCAGGACACATAAAGGCTATTATATGACTTTGGTCTAGCTGTATCTATCAAGTTTTATACGGCATGAGCTCTATGCGGCCTGTAGTATTTTTATGCTTCTAGAAGACCCCCTTCAAACTTTCCAAAATGACAAGTTTGGAATAATTTGAATAAGAAGCATGGTCGAGCACTTTTGTCCATGTTGGAGCGACATGTCGCATAACCATATTATCGCATGACTGTGTTGTCGCATAGCACGTTCTGCCAGGCTGTCAAGTCATTAATTGAGTGGATTTGGTTCGATCTCCGAGGAGATCTCTCAGGGTTCTGTGCCATCAAGGGATAAAGTAGCCCAATAACCGCAGAGTCGCCATCATTCGTGGTTGTTATGGGGATCGAAACGACTCTAGATTTGAACATCCACTGCCTCATCTTCAGCCGCATGCTGCTGTCTATATGTATGGGGTCGGGTAGGAGAGAAAAATCCTTTCCTTCTCTCATCCTTTTCTTTTTACTGCTTTTCTATCATGGCTCCCAAAGTCGTTCCCTCAGCTGCCGTTGCTGCCAAGGGTAAGGATAAGGGGAAGGCTCGTGCCGCTGCGGCAAACTCTCCGTCGTTCCTCGTCGACGTTCAGCGTCCTGTCAAGGGTAGGTTATCAGGGAAGACAAAGTAAAGTCCTAAACATAGAGACACTTTTGCACTGTTGGACGCATGGATTCGTCTATGTGCCAGCCTCTCACTACCGCATGGGTAGCTCGACCGCATGGGAACTCGGATGCATAACTACCTTTGTCCCATAACTGACCAAGCCACATGACCCATCATGTTGTATGGTTTATTTGGCTGCATGACTACCTCTATCACATAACCAACCAAGCCGCATGACCCATCATGTTAAATGGTTTATTCGGCCGCATGGGTGAATATGCCGTATGTATACTGCAGCCGCATGGTCTGCTCAGCAGTATATGTACCTAGGCCGCATATAAAGATTTTGATGATCTGATCGTGCTCCTTTGTATAATTTGCAGTGACATTTCCCGCTATGCCCTCTGTCGAGATGGTCCTTGGGTAGCATATGCTACCTTCAAATATGAATTTGAGGAACCTGGCAGCGACTGTCCAGAATCAGATTGATAACGATCTTCTGCCTGGGCGACAACAGAAGATTGGAGAGCAGAGTCCTTCCTTCCTGTTGAGCCAGATAAACGCAAGGGAGATCCCCGTCGGGGATGGCAGCGACACTTTTAAGAAGCCATACTTCTTGTTTAGTGACGCATTGGAGTCTTTTCAGTTTGGCATGGGAGAGACCAGAGAGAACTGGTCATTTACGATCCACTAGACGGAGATATCATTTCCCTTCTTTGAAGCCCACATCTCTTTATCAGACTTGAAGGTGATGATGGGTCAATGGCGGATGGACTGGAACCTGACCCCTGAACCACAAGGAGCACTCATAGGTAATATCTGGTGTGGTGCCAGAAAGAACAAGGGAGAGTTTTATAGCCTGAAGGAATCACACTCATACTCCCTGCTGGGACTGAAGCCTGGTCTTATTGGAAGTAAACTGGGGTAAAACCTTAACATATACGCGACGGGCACCTCCCTTCATCGGGTCACCAAGAAGGGAACTTACCCCCCGGGGCAGCTGTGGACTCTCAGCTGGGCTCATTATAACACTTCCTGGTGTCGTCTGACCCAGTTGATTCTAAAGAAGTTCGAGCGGGAGCTCAGGGTCGCAGACTTATTTTTCGCTGTGAGTGGCACCTGCTACGGTTTGGAGATGAACCGTTCCCTATTTGCTGCCCTGATGGAGCTGTATAATCTTTGTACGGGAACCTTTTTTACACCTGGTGGTAAGATAGGCCTGGCCTTGCATGAGATGTATGTCATCTCAAAGCTTCTTGGGGCGACGATCCCTACGAAGAGTATATCCCGAGCAATAAAAAACTTGGGGAGTTAGATGCGGAGAACCCCAGGGTCCTGGCGGTGTAACAGGAACTGCTATGCCACCATAGCATTTGCCCGAGATTATCGAAGAAGAGGAAGAAATCTACTGAAGGATCTTCTCTCCACATCATAACTTGGACTAGCTACCTTTTTCCGGAGCAGAAGGAGTCCAATAAGGTTCATGTTCGGGCCCTACGGTCCAAGCAGGAAGTGGCTGATTCCATCCGAGAGTAGAAGGAACTGGCCCCTACGGGTGAGAAAGCTGGAGTTTCCTCGGAGGAAGAGGATGAACCCGTTGATGAGTTGAGTGGCCTCAAGGAGGAGCTCAGTTGCTTTTATATTGATACCCACAAGATTCCCTCAAAGGCCGTATTGGCGAGCTATCTAATGCTCTGGTTGCGCAATTATATAGTACCGAACGGGTCTGGCACGAAAGGGCAGATTAGTCACACCCTTATTTTATCGGCTGTGAAGTTGGCCTTCGGCTACAACCTGGCCCTCCTACCTGCCATGGTGTGTTGCATCCATCGCAGCCTTCGTACCTTTGCTGCAATGTTAGAGGATTACCCTGGTAGAGGTCACTTCAACCGAATTGAGCTTCCCTACCATTACGTTATGGGGTGGCTGCTCTTGTATCAAAGGTCTTTGATGAGCCTCGGGACTGACGATGACATAGTGGCTACTGACGCCCTAATCCGTAAGTATCAGCTGATGAAGTGGAGATGCGATACCATCCCTGCTGGTAGGAGGGAGCTCTCATTTATGAAAGGCTGGAACTTTTTCACGTTTGAGCCAGAGTTTACCGACGATGAATAAAACATCGTTCACTATGATGATAGGCCTCGAAGTCTGTCTGGCAGGCTCTTTCGATGGCTCCAAACTATCAGCCCCTCCCACCTGGTGTACCAGAATAAGGCTGTTATTTTCGTGGAGCCCTACTTGCTTAGCCGGTTCCCCCATCATATGGGCTATGCTAAGCTCTTATTGGGCCACCAGAGTGCTTCCCTCGGATACAATGATAGCTTGCTTGATGGAGCCAGGGCCTGGAGTTACTATAATGCAACCGGCACCAAAGTTCAGTTCCAATTGCCAACAGTCGGGGTTGTGCCAAGAATACTGTATATGGAGGCCAAGTAGTATTGTACGGCCAATGCCCCACTACCTAACTTTGACTCGGGGAGGAGTTATATCGAGGGCACCCTGTTGATGCCTCCCGAGGAAAAGGGCTACAGAATATCCAAGAAAGGAAAGGGGGTTGCTAGGTCCCTACTTGTGGAGTTGGACACATTAACCGGTGAAGGGTAGACGACGTCTCTTTCTGATGATCCTTCGGTTATGAAGCACAAAATGAAGGTTGGTACCCAGCATGCTCGCTACTCCCAAAAGGCAAAGATCGATGTGCTCCTAGAGACGGGACCAGCGGTGAAAACCAAGCCCCCTGTGGAGGGGACCGCAAGTGGAGAGGTAGGACCCCTTGCACTAATGGTTACTGAAGCAGGACCCTATTTAAATGCTATGGTGGTATCCATAAATTCTTTTAGTTTAATTCTTCCTGGTCATCTTTATAACTATCTCTCTTCTAGTCTATTTGGACATTTGCAAACACAGGAGAAAAGGGCCCGTCCCCTGCGGGCAACCGCTTTGGTGGTTTCCTATGCCAAATCGAAAGAGGAATCTCCCCCGGAGTTCGATATAGGTATCTCAGAACCAGCACCTGAGGCTTTGGGGGCCCGAGACTTGGATGCGATTTAGGCAGAGCAGCCTTATACCCCTTCGGAGCACATATCTATGGACGACATAGAAGCCGTGGGGACGGCTATGACATTGTTGGATAAGTCACAACCTACGTCGCCTTCCTTTGGTTAGTCATTTTATAACTTGATGGGATGCCAGATTTTTTGGCTTCAACTCTCGATTATTCGAGTAAAGCAGATAACCGTCGTTGCTCTTGTTCCGCAGACCCTATATTTTCCTTGCAGATTATGGATGTGGCCGTCAAGGAAGATGTCGAAGAAGAACAAGGTGGGGGCTTGTTCGGTGGAGGTCTGGATCTATCCCCCGCTCTTCTGGAGGTGGAGGATTCCTTACGCGGTCTGTCTAGGACCCCTCATACGTTATGGGTTCTTCTGGTGTGGCGGCTGTTCCTCCAGCTATTGTTGCCGGGGTCTCCGTGGCTGAAGCCTCTCTGAATAGTGGGGTAGTGAACCATCGTGATGAGGTTGTTCCCCCTCTTGAGGTTGCTGTGTCAACTCCCGATGTCATCGCGATGCAATCTAGGGATGGCACACTGGAGGGATCCAATGTGGCGAGTCACCCAGCTACTTCTGTTCCCAGTCTCGGTAATACTCTGCCCTCTGCAGCTCAGCTACCGGGCATTCAGGCTCTTCGGGCGTCCATGAAAGATTGGCTCACAGACAAGACTGTTGGTTGCTCCTCTACTGTTGTTTCGCCTTCGAGGTTTTTGAGCACCGTTGTGCCACCTGCGACACCTGTAGCCTCTTCTTCTATCCCGCCGCCCTTGACTCCGGTTATACTGGAAGAGATTGACGAAACCGTCAAACTTTCTTTCCGGAGCTTTCATATGTTCTTGAAGAAGGGGATCGAGGTGTGTTGGAGCGTAATTAATCTTTCGCCTAGGCAAGGCACTTTACTGAGGGCCAGGTCCATTTTCTGAGCGGTATCCCTGGCTTTAAGAAAATGGCCAACTTTTTGGGCCATAAACTGCAAGAAATACCAAACAGACCTGCAGTAGTATCAGCAGGCTATCACGCCATAGTCCAAAAATATGTAGGACTAGAAATACATAACACGTCAACCGTATGTATACGAACTCCAATATATAAAAATAATATACACCCATACATTGTACATGAATATCACATCCACCATTGGTAATATACTGTCACAAGCCACACGCAATCTATATCTCATCCACAGCACAAACAAATAAATAAATAGGAATAAATAACTGAATTTCAAGTAGGAAGTCTCAAAGAATGATAGTCGGATGAAAACAAATCTACTGTAAATCGACTATACTAAAACTACTAAATGACAGAAGAGATCAAACTCTAAGATAAGATAAATGTCCAAAAAGAAATAGCAACTAAAATCCATCAGCTGCGATGAATCAAAGATACTCTGAAGATAAGACCTCCTTAGTCTGATAAGAAGCATCAGGTCCAGGTCTGTACTCCTGTGGATACTCCTTCCCATCTATATCTGGAAAGGGACCAGGTCCTCAGAGGGACGTAACAAGATACATATAAACATGCCAATAAAGTACTGAAAATAAATATCCAATAAGGGTCGCCTAACTATCTATGTGAATGCAGTTTGAGAACAACTTTCCAACAAGTAGGCTATCTGGCTAAAATGGGATTGGTATGATTCTCTTAGAGATTCAGAGACCTACAAAGAAAGTCATCTTTTGAATGGCAGAGGCCGCCTGATAATATATAATATATAATGGTCATCATGATCGCGCATCTTCGGCGGAGCGTACGGGTTACACAAAGAAAGTGCAAAAGAGCCCAAACGCCTTACTTGTTGTTCTCCCCACCCCATGCTCTAAGTATGTCACATCTATGACACGATGATACCTCTAAATAACTGCCAGGTCTACTAGCATGCAAAATTTCTATCAGCAGTTATCCCTATCCGTCGTACGACCTATACGTACTAGTGGCCAACCGAGTACGCAAGTCTGTGTCCTACATGTGACTCATACTCATGTAAGAATAGTGTCATGGCCAATGAAACATAAGAATGTCTCATGATAATGGGGTAGTCTCATAAAGTAGGTCCAAATGCATATACATAATAAAAACAGAATACGACGTCACCGTCGTTGCACCCAAGTTTTCTTGGATGCGCAGTTTGTATAACAGTTAAAATATATGAACTAAATATGAAGAAATAAGATGCATGCAACATATAGAATATAAATTATAGTACAATGGCAATGTATACTTGCCTGGTAAGCAATCTGTATAGAGTAAGCGTCCATATATCAAGTACACAAGATCAGAAACTAAAACCTTTGAATAAACGTCTCCGGATGCTGAAATAGACATCGCCAACATTCCCAGAATCAGCGAGATAGCTAAAAAATACTACCCTTTCGTCCAATTTAGACACAGGGGCAAAACAGTAATTTTAGGTCAAAGCGGGGACCACAGGTGGCCCACTTTGTACCGAAAAGCGTGCTAGGAATAAAGATCTCTAAATGGGACAAATTATAGGTTAAACAAATTCTAAATGTCAGTACAAACTCAACCGTATATCCAATTTTGGATTCCGGTGAGCCGAACACAAATTTGCCCAAAAAGTCAACCGTGGGGCCCACAAGTAGGTGACTTGGTCAACTATCTCAGAATTGCTTGAAAATTGGGTCACAGGACCAGCGCGATACCACGAGTCCAGTGGCGTAAGTTTCATCGTATTCTAACGAGCATACAATAAATGGTGTAGGGTTTTGCAAAAGTTGAGATACGAGGACTTTTTGCGAATACGGGCTGATTTTGACGCGCACACGCGTACGAATCAGTTTCTGCGAAAGCCCACACATCTGGACATACTATACGTGCCTTTCGGTGCAATTTTTATGCGACGGGGCGATCCCGTTTGGCGGGACACGCTCCGTATCACAAATTCTAGAGTATCAAAAATAGATTTTTTGTGATTTTAACTCAATTTAATTCTGTATACAGAATCAAATAAAATAATATAATTAACAGAAAATAATCTAGGTTAGGTGGTCTTCACATAGCAAAAAGAATTTCTAAGTTTGGATCTTTGTGGTGGGAGATACGAGTCCGTAAACATGGGTGGTTACAGCAGTTTTTCTGAGATTAAAGGTTGTCATTTTTCTCTAACTTTGTCTCGGTTTCTGCCTAGGGTTACGCGTTGATCGAAGAAAACTAATATACAGTATTGAAAGAGGGATAGGTTGCAAACATACCGGTGAAGACGGGGTCGAATTTGGTCGAGCGATAGAGCGGAAATCAACGCGTGAACAGGGCTTCGCTGCTGTGAATTTCTGCAGCGCGCGCGATCTCGCAAACGACGACGAGCGGCGGGCGGCTCCGGTGGGCGACGCTGGGGGCTCTGGTGGTCGGCGGCGGCTCAGGGTAGTCAAGATGGTAAGGGTTTAGGGTTAGGGTTTTAATATAATATATACGTATATATATAGGAGAAGATGAGAACGGGGTGCATCCGCGCGCGGGGCTGCTGCTAGGCTTTCCTCTAGCGGGTTTGGGGTTTCTACAGGGCCGGGTAGGGGTTTAGCGGGTAGGGTTAGGTTTAAGGAAATGGGTTAGGGTTTGTTTTAATTTCTTTTTCCTTTTTCCTTTTTCCTTTTTCCTTTTTCTTTCTTTTCTTTTATTCTTTATTATTAATAATATATATATATATATAATTTACAAAAAATTATATTTGTTCATAAAAAAATAATCTTTCAACCATCCACAAGGTCTCCTACATAAAATAAATTAAGGTAAAATAATAGTTGCTCCATAAATCTCTAAATGCATAATTACCTAGAAATAAAATTCAATAAATTCTATCTCTTCTAATTAACTAATAAATACTTTAAAAAATTAAAAAAATAATTAAATAATTATACGGTTTTTAAAATTAGGCATTTTACATTCTATCCAACTTATAAAAATTTTGTCCTCGAAATTAAAACTAAGCCACGATAGAAAATCAAGGATGATATAAGATAGAAATTAATAAAGTAAATTCATGCCTTGGTCTACGAATAGATAAGAAAAACGTTTGCGCATGTCGTCCTCGCGCTCCCATGTGGATTCTTCTGGTGCGCCATGCTTCCATGCCATACGGACCTAGGGAATAGACTGGTTCCTCAACACTTTCTCTCGACGATAAAGGATTTCCACGGGTTGCTCTTGGTATGACATGCTCGGCCCAATGGTGATCTCAGAATGGTCGAGAACATGACTGTTGTCTGCCACATATCGCCTGAGTTATGACACATAGAATACGTCATGTACTCCCTCAAGTGAAGGTGGTAGCGCAAGTCGATACGCCACTTCTTCCACTCTCTCTAGCACGTCAAATGGTCCGATATACTTTGGGCTCAATTTTCTGCGCCCTCCGAATCGAATGGTGCCTCTAGTAGGTGATATCCTCAAGAAGACATGATCGCCCTCTTTAAACTCCAAGGAACGATGACGGAGGTTTGCCCACTGCTTCTGCCTATCTTGGCTGCTCGCAAGTGCCCTTGTATCTTCTTCACTGTCTCAACGGTGTTGACTACCAACTCTGGTCCCAAAATCTGACGTTCTCCCTTGTCACTCTAACACACGGGAGACCTACACTTTCTTCCATATAATGCTTCAAATGGAGTCATCTGGATGCTTGCTTGATAGCTATTGTTGTAAGAAAACTCCACAAGATGTAGGTGGTCCTCCTATGATCCTCCAAAGTCTAACATACAAGCCCTCAACATATCCTCCAGTGTCTGAATAGTACGTTCGGACTGCCCATCTGTCTACGGGTGATAAGATGTACTAAACTTTAGACGAGTCCCAAGACTCTCTTGCATGCCTCTCCAAAAGTGTGATATAAAATGCGAATCCCTGTCTGATACAATGCTGACCGGTATGCCGTACAATCACACGATCTGCCTCATGTATAAGTTAGCCAAAGCTTCTGTAGACTGGCCAACTCTAAAAGGTAAGAAATGGGCTGACTTGGTGAGTTGATCCATTATTACCCATACTGCATCTCTCCCACTTGGACTCTTGGAAAAACCCGTAACGAAGTCCATAGTGATGTGCTCCCACTTCCACTCTGTAATCGGAAGTGGTTGCAATAACCCTGCTGTCCTCTGATGCTCCGCCTTTACCTGCTGACATACTAGATATTTAGCTACAAAGCGAGCTATCTCTCTTTTCATCCCATGCCACCAAAAGTGCTGTCGTAAGTCACGGTACATCTTGGTGCCTCCAGGATGAATAGAATATATCGAACTATGTGCTTCTGCCATCAGCTCCTGTCGAATTTCTCCATTGGGAACATAAAGACGATCACCACATCGTAATGTCCCGTCATCATGAATGTGCAATACTGTCTGCTCTTCGGCCTCTATCTTTTCTTTTAACCTCCTGAATCTGGCGTCTATAGGCAAAGCTGCCTTGATCCTCTCTACTAGTGATGAATGTACTTGCAAGTTGGCTAATGTCCCATCTGCTCCAGGTAATATCACTTTTATGCCAAGTTCTTGTAAGTCTAATAATTCCCTCTGTGTCGTCAAAAAATAAGTTGCTGGTTTCCGGCTTAACGCGTCTGCTACTACGTTAGCCTTGCCTGGGTGATAATGTAGCTCTATCTCAAAATCCTTCATCAACTCAAGCCATCGACGCTACCTCATATTTAACTCCTTTTGTGTGAAGACGTACTTGAGACTTTTGTGGTCTGTATAGATATCCACTCGTTCCCCATATAAGTAATATCTCCATAGCTTCAGAGCAAAAACAACGGCTACAAGCTCCAAGTCATGAGTTAGATAATTCTTCTCATGTACTCATAACTGCCTAGATGGATATGCAATCACCTTGCCATGCTGCATCAACACGCATCCCAAGCCTTTCCCTGATGCGTCACTGTAAATCACATAACCTTCTGATCCTGATGGAATAGTCAATACTGGTGTTGTGGTCAGTCGCTTCTTTAACTCTTCGAAAGCGGCATGACACTCGTCAGTCCATACGAACTCTTGATCCTTGTACGTCAATCGAGTCATAGGTGATGCTATCCTTGAGAAGTTCTCTATGAACCGTTGATAATATCCCGCAAGTCCAAGGAAACTTCTCATCTCTGATGCTGATTTAGGAATGGGCCATGTATCGACTGTCGAAGATTTTCTCTGGATTAACAGAAATACCATCTCCCGTAACGACATGCCCAAGAAATGAGACTCTGTCCAAGAATAACTCATATTTACTGAGCTTTGCATATAACTGCTCTCTCTTCAATGTCTCTAGAATAATCCGCAGGTGCTTTTCGTGCTCCTCGTGGCTCTTCGAATAGACAAGTATGTCATCTATGAAGATGACCACGAACTGGTCCAAATACTGATGGAATACTCAATTCATTAATTCCATAAAGATAGCTGGAGCATTGGTCAACCCAAATGGCATGACCAGAAATTCATAGTGTCCATATCTTATCCTGAATACGGTCTTCGGGATATCCTGCTTTCGTACCTTCACCTGGTGATATCATGATCTCAAGTCTATCTTCGAGAACACCTTGGCTCCACTAAGATGATCAAATAAGTCATCAATGTGTGGCAATGGATATTTATTTTTCACGGTCACTACATTCAAGGCTCTGTAGTAAATGCATATACATACTGACCCATCCTTTTTTGGTACAAACAATACTGGTACTACCAGGATGATGCACTTGGTCGGATGAAACCTTTCTCTTCTAGTTCTTTCAACTGTGCCTTCAGCTTATCCATCTCCTTCTTCGCCAATCTATAAACATGCGACTCTATGGGTGTTGCTCCTGGTGTCAATTCAATCAAAAATTTTACGTCTCTGTCTGGGGGTAGGCCTGGCAATTCCTCTGAAAAAATGTCTTGAAACTCTAAAATGATAGGGTGATAAATAACATCGTCCATTGTAAACTGCATACCATCAAAGTCTTCTGTGGATCCTCGTACAAACTCAAGTTTCGTCTGTCCTGGTACCTTAAAAATAATGCTTCCTCCAAAACAGTCAAAGAAAGCGTGGTACTTGCTTAGCCAGTCCATTCCAAGCACAATATCAAAAGTTGGCATAGGAAGGACTAAGAGTTAGGCACTCATCTCTCTGCCACAAATTACTACAGGACACGATCTACAAATTCGACTAACAGGTACAACTCCTTCTCTGGTAAGAATTCTAACGCAACTAGGTAAAGGTGTAGTGGCAATATTATGTTTGGCAATAAAACTAGAAGATATGAACGAGTGGGTGGCTCCCGTATCAAATAATGTCACAGCAGGAAAAGTAAAAATAAGAGTAATACCTGCTATGACATCAATCTCTTGATCCAAGTCATCTACTTCTAGTACAAAAGCTTGCCCATTCCTCTGTGGTAATCCATGACTGGCCCTCGTGTACTTATCCTTCTGAGTAGGTAGCGGTGGTCCTCGCTGAAATCCTCCTACTGCTGGGGGTCGAGGTGCTCCTGGTCTAGCCATCTGCTGAGCTGGCTTTGGTGCTGGAAGTGCTAGCCTCTGTACTGGCGATAGAAGTTTCAATGTCTGCTGCATTGGACAGTCTTTTGCCATATGCTGTCCGAAACTATACCTCATACATTGTCCTAAACGAGTCCGACAGTCTCTCGAAATACGCCCGCGTTTCCCACAGTAATTGCAGTGGGGCTTTTACAAAATCTGGTACGGTCCTGCTGTGTGCTGGTACTGCTGTTGCTATGCCAAAGGACGTCTGATAGGCCCTCCTTGCTTTGTCCTTGTTGGTCCTTGTTGTGTCCTCAATTGACCTCATTTTCCCCTGCTGATGGTCTCTTGTAATCTAGCTTCTGTCAATAATTCGGCATAAGAGATTCGAGACTGTGAGCTAGTGTAGTATTGGAGCTCCTGAGTCAGTCCGCGGTAAAACCTCTTAGCCTTGGCCACGTTATTTGGTATTAGGGCAGCGCCATATTTACTAAGGCAACTAAACTCTGCATCATACTTGTCAACTGTCTTGTTCCCCTGCTCCAGATGAAGAAACTAATCGTACAACGCGTCCCTGACAGTGTCCGGAAAGTACTTTCTCTCAAAGCACTCTAAGAATTTCTCCCAAGTCTGATACGTGCCCAACTGGCGCTCCATTGATTCCCACCAGTGATGAGCATTACCATCTAGTAGCGTCTTTATGCCTGTCATCCATAGATCTGTAGGTAGCTGCGATGCTTCTAATAACTTCTGAGTGTGGATAATCCAGTTTGTAGTCTCCTTTGGGCTCTCAGTGCCTTTGTACGGCTTGGAACCCATCTGTATAAAGTCCTTTACTGAACCAACTCTAGCTCGAGGTACTGGAACTAGTGCTTGAGCTGGTACAGTAGCCTGTGCAGTCATTCCCTCAAGTGCTGCTAGAAATTCTTGCCTCTGCTCTGCCGCTTGCTGCCTCTGCTCTACAACTAGTGCGGCTGCCTCTTGTCTCTGTTCCTGCATCATCATTTGGAAGAATTAGAACAGCTGTGTCTGGCCATCCTGCAGTGCTGATGAAGCTGGAAAAGTCCCATTAGGTGAAGCTGAAGGATTAGATGGAATTGGATTGTGAGTCTGTCCATCCGGCCCTAGAAGTCTAGGAGTCATCGAAGTCTCTCCTTGAGTTTGGCCATTGACTCCTGAAGGTGTGTCACCTCCGGCGGCAGTACATCTACTACGCATATCCATCTCTTTGCAGGTGGTGGACGAAACGATTAGAAGAAATACATGAATCAAACAGGATGCAAGCATTTAAATAGAAAGTTGGAAAGGGAAGATAAGTTTTAGTCAAGCGTAGATAAGATCTAATACTCTATTCCTATACGCAGGCTTGTTTGGTACAGTGACGTAACCGAGACAATATATTCTTGACCTGCATGGGCCACCACTAAAAACATGTCACGTCCCAGTCCCAAAATACGTAGGACTAGGAATACGTAACACGCCAGCCGTATGTATACGAACTCCAATATATGGAAACCATATACACACGTACGCTGTACATGAATATCACATCCACCAGTGGTAATATACTGTCATAAGTCACACGCAATCTATATCTCATCCATAGCACAAACAAATAAATAAATGGGAATAAATAACTGAATATCAAGTAGGAAGTCTCAAAGTATGATAGTCGAATGGAAACAAATCTACTGTAAATCGACTATACTAAAACTACTAAATTACAGAAGAGATTAAACTCTAAGATAAGATAAATGTCCAAAAGAAATAGCAACTAAAATCCATCAGCTGCGATGAATCAAAGATACTCTGAAGATAAGACCTCCTCAGTCTGATAAGAAGCGTCAGGTCCAGGTCCATACTTCTGTGGATACTCCTGCCCGTCTATATCTGGAAAGGGACGAGGTCCTCAGAGGAACGTAACAAGATAAATATAAGCATGCCAATAAAGTATTAAAAATAAACATCCAATAAGGGTCGCCTAACCATCTATGTAAATGTAGTTTGAGAACAACTTTCCAACAAGTGGGCTATCTGGCTAAAATGGGATTGGCATGATTCTTTTGGAGATTCAGGGGCCTACAAAGTATGTCGTCTTTTGAACGGCAGAGGCCGCCTGATAATATATAATATATAGTGGTCATCATGACCGTGCATCTCCGACGGAGCGTACGGGTTACACAAGAAAAGTTCAAAGGAGCCCAAACTCCTTACTTGTTGTTCTCCCCACCCCATGCTCTAAGCATATCACATCCATGACACGATGATACCTCTAAATAACTACCAGGTCTACTAGCATGCAAAGTTTCTATCAACAGTTATCCCTATCCGTCGTTATGACCTATACGTACCAGTGGCCAGCCGAGTACGCAAGTCTGTGTCCTACATGTGACTCACACTCATGTAGAACAATATCATGGCCAATTAAACATAAGAATATCTCATGATAATGGGGTGGTCTCATAAAGTAGGTCCAAATGCATATACATAATAAAAATAGAATACGACATAACCGTCGTAGCACCCAAGTTTCCTTGGACGCGCAGTTTATATAACAGTTAAAATATATGAACTAAATAAGCAAAAATAAGATGCATGCAACATATCGATTATAAATTATAGTACAATGGCAAGGTATACTTGCCTGCCAAGCAATCTGTATAGAGTAAGCGTCCAGATGTCAAGTACACAAGATCAGAAACTAAGACCTCTGAATAAACGTCTCTGGTTGCTGAAATAGACATCACCAACGTTCCCAGAATCAGCGAGATAGCTAGAAAATACTACCCTTTCGTCCAATTTAGACACAGGGGCAAAACAGTAATTTTGGGTCAAATCGGGATCCACATGTGGCCCACTTTGTACCGAAAAGCGTGCCAGGGGTAAAGGTCTCTAAATGGGACAAATTATTGGTCAAACAAATTCTAAATGTCAGTACGAACTCAACGGTATGTCCAATTTTGGATTCCGGTAAGCCGAACACAAATTTGCCCAAAAAGTCAACCGTAGGTCCCGCAAGTAGGCGGCTTGGTCAACTATCTCAGAATTGCGTAAAAATTGGGACACAGGACCAGCGCCATACCATGTGTCAAGTGGCATAAGTTTTGTCGTATTCTGATGAGCGTACAATAAATGGTGCAGGGTTTTGCAAAAGTTGCGATACGGGGACTATTCGCGGATATGGGCTGATTTTAACGCGCACACACGTCCGAATCTATTTCCGCAAAAGCCCATACGTCTGGACATACCATATGCGCCTATCGGTGCAATTAGTATACGACGGGGCGGTCCCGTTTGGCGGGACCCGCTCCGTATTACAAATTCTAGAGTTTCAAAAATAGGTTTTTCGTGATTTTTAACTCAGTTTAATTCTGCATACAACATCAAATAAAATAATATAATTGACAGAAAATAATCTAGGTTAGGTGGTCTTCACATAGCAAAAGGAATTTCTAAGTTTGGATCTTTGTGGTGGGAGATACGAGTCCGTAAACATGGGTGGTTACTGTAGAAGCATAAAAAATACGCTGGATAGCTATACGCGGCATGTTGATGCAGGGCAGCGTAAACAGAGGACCTCAGAGCCATCAAACGTGCAACTGAGCTTTTTCGCTGAGCACAGCATAAAAATATAGGCTCAAGGACCATCCGCGTAATACAGTATGTCCAGGCTGCTTCAGCGTAAACAGGGTGCTTCATCGCCTTTATGGCGTAAAACTCATCCGCTTTCAATGCAGCATTGAAGTGTACGAGGAACGCTTCGTATTCTTCAAAATGAACCTGTCAGATCATGCAATGAACCTGACGTCTGGACTCCTGACAAACAGTACTGAACGACTAAACAGACGATGGGTATAATGATGGCGCGGTACTACAACCCAGGCTGTCATTTACTGCCATTTCCTTTGCGTAAATCACTTTTATACATACGAAGGAATACGCTGCCTAGTTTTACACAGGCAGATGTGAGCTATTTACGCTCCACAGAAGACAAACAGCCTGCCACGTCAAAAGCTGCACTTCGTACAGGGCTCGAGGCACGTCTCTGCATTTAATGTGTAGAGCGGTGATAGTTTCTCGAGGGACGTCTCTGCATTTAAAGCGTTGAAAAGTGACATATGCCCAAGGCACGTCTCTGCACCTGATGCACAGAAGGGTGGCAGACCTTTAAAGTACGCCTCCTCATTTAATGAGCAGGATAATGGCAGATCTCCACATTTAATGCAGGAGATTTGATTAAATGTCACCGAACCGTCGTTTAATGACATCCCCTTTGCATAAACTACTCTTACGGATATAAGGGAATACGCTGCCTAGTTTTACACAGGCAGACATGAGCTTCTTACGCTCCGTAGAAGGCAAAAAGACCGCCACGTCAGCAGTTACTCTTCGTACATGATTCGAGGCGCGTATCTGCATTTAATGTGCAGAATGATATCAAATCTTAAAGACAAGCCTCTGCATTTAATGCGCAGGATGGGGGCAGATCTCTGTATTTAATGCAAGAGATTTGATTATATCTCCAAGAGCCGTAATTCCGGCTAAAACGTCCACATCATCTCGGCTTCTACGCCTGCTCGACTTTTATGCCCACTCGGCCTCTACGACCACTCGGCTTCTATGCCTACTCGGCTTCTACGCCTACTCGGCTTCTACGCCTACTTGGCTTCTACGCCTACTTGGCTTCTATGCCTATTTGGCTTCTACGCCATAATGACAGTTATTGGCTTCTACGAAAACCTCTTCTACACAAGGGATAACTACCTACGTGGCTTCTACGCCGTGATCTTCGCAGCAGATATACGCGTTCTGTCCCTTAGTTGGACACGCGTCACATGCTCACTCAAAAGGTCATCTTTCTCCTGGGGACATCTTTCTCCTCTGATGAGGAAGCAATTGCTCAACACGATACGGTATCCGTGGGATCCGTGAAGAAGACACTGGTCGTCCAGTTCGACCAGTCTGCCTACGAAGACATGCTTCGAACATGGGGTAGCTCTCACTCCCTCTCTGTCCAAAACAATAGGAAGCTGCGTAAGGTCTGGATGCCCAAGACATCCTCTACCATTCCTGTGGACTCTTCGATCTCTCCGATCTCTCTGACCAATGAGGTTGTAGCATTGCTCCCTCCGCGCCTTGCGCGTAAAATTCAGTCGCCTGTCTCTGACAGGGCCGACAAAACTTCTGGCAATGCCTCAGCCCTAACCCAGAAGTATACTCCGCTCCTTGCACGTAAAATTCAGTCGCCTGTCTCTGACAGGGCCGACAAAACTTTTGGCAATGCCTCAGCGCTAACCAAGAAGTATACTTCGCGCCTTGCGCGTAAAATTCAGTCGCCTGTCTCTGACAGGATAGACAAAACTTCTGGCAATGTCTCAGCGCTAACCCAGAAGTATACTCCGTGCTCTACGCGTAAAATTCAGTCTCCCATCCCTGGCGGAATAGACAAAATTTTTGATGATGCCTCAGCGCCAAATCAGGAATCACAAATGCGCTCCGCGCGTAAAAATGCATCTGTCTTCCGCGGAAAGGCAGATGATCCCTGCAATCTACGCAAGGGAAAGCAAGCGGCAGACTACTCAACTTCTCGGCCTTTACGCCCGCAAGGAAACAATATGCCTGCCCTCCGGATTACGCAAGAAGCTGATGGCCGACTGAGGGCATCCTCGGCTTTACGCCAACCAGAGCATAGCTCCAAATTACGCCAGGAGAAGCCCCTCAGCGTAAAGAAGGCTCAATTTGCGGGAAGACACCCTCCTCGGGGATTGTCCGCCACCCAGATGGCCAACCTGTTGTATATAGGTGGCACAGGAAAAACTATGGTTCCCAACATCCGTATGCCCACTGATGTGAACAGAAGGAACAAGCCATCATCTTCTTCTTCTGTAACTCCTCCTGACCTGCGCAATTATCTGATCCAGAAATACAAGGAGAGGGGATCTTCCAGCATGTCTATTACGCCTGCAAGCGAGCACTGTTGTAATAGTCATAGGATTGTAATTAATTGTTGCTGTTCTAAAGCAAAACGGTCAGTTTTCGATCGGTTGAGCTACTCTCCATCTTTCCAGGAAGAAGAGCCCACGCATGCATCTGTGAACATGGCTTCACACATACCTAGAGGAGGGTCGGGCTCAAGACGTCATCCCTCTAGAACTCCGAGCCGAAGGAGATTCAACATGCTCCTTAGGAACACCGAAGCTGGGGTATTCCAAAACACTCGTTCGAGGTCGCGAAAACCGGCTTTGTACTATTCTGATTCCGATGCTGGGGGTCGCCAGTCTCCCGAATCAGATGCCGAAAGTATAGAGTCAACTTCTACAGAGACCTATACTAATTTTTCAATGACACCCAGGGCGATGGGAGTTTATGCCATTGGAGATGAGCGCGAGGAAGCTTCCCCGTCCGGGAGCGCTGAGCAACGCATCACTATACTGGAGACATCTTTGAAGAAGATGCAATCCATGATGGAGAACATGCACCAGATGATGCTAACTCAACACGCAGCTGCCATGGCTCAAGCATCGGCCCCTCCAACTCAGATACGCATGGGGGTGGACCTACCACCATCCAACACGATCCAAGAGTCTGCTCTAGATCAGGAGTCAGCAATTCCTCTGCTTCCTCACTCGGAGAATGTATTACCTCCCGTCGGAGTCGTAATACAACCGATTCCTCATCACTCTGTGGTCCCGCTACCGGCTGAAGATCCGATACAGGCAGTACGGGAGTTGAAAGCCCAATTTGATGCCCTGAAGCACAAAGATCAGCTCATGAAATTGGGAATCAACCAACCTTACCCAGCTATCTGGGAAGAGGTCCCTTTCCCTCCTAGATACAAACCACAGACTATGGCTTTGTTCGAAGGAAAAATATCACCGAGTCAATACATAAACTACTTCAGCATGATGACAGTGTTGTTACAAGGGAATGATGCCCTCCTCACTCGGGTGTTCAAGGGTTGTCTCTCGGGAGTAGCTTACCAGTGGTACCGCAGCCTGGCGGACAACTGCATTACTTCTTTGAAGACTTCAAGGCTTTGTTCTTCATGCAATTCTACGAGGGAGGGATAGACATGTCTATGTCCTCTCTCATCGAAGTCAGGCAGAAGAAAAAAGAGAATATTCGCACTTTCATCGAATGTTTTCATCAAGCCACTCTGCAAATGCCTCCAGGAGTCCCAGACTCGGCATTGGTGGACATCTGCAGGAAGAACCTTCTCCCTGTGATCTCGATGTTCACAGAACCATATCAGTTCCATAATTGGCCCTCGTTCATCATCTCAGCGGTAGCCGGGGAGGACAATAGTCAGAAGACGCACGATAATGGCATCATGATCTCAGCCTCTGATAAAGGCAAGAGGACATCCTCCAACATCGACCATCCTCGTGGTACCAAGGGTAAAGAAGCTCTGGCGATCAACACGTCCAGGCAAAAGACGGTAGCTACCACGCAGACGAAACCTAGGACTTCCAGGCCCATTGAAGTATACTCTTTCGACGACGACGATATTCCAAGCATATTCGAATGTCTCGTCAAAAGCGGCAAGATTACCCTTCCTGAGGTGAGACGGCCCAATGAGGCCGGCAGTACCAACAACCCCAAGTACTGCATCTTCTATAGGTATATACACCACCCAACAAAGGCATGTTATATACTGAAAAGGAAGATCCAGGAGCTGATCGATGCTAAGGCCATCACTCTGCACAACAGTGAGAAGACGGTCACGGCCAACATGATCTTCCTGCAATTTGGCAATCTGCCTCCCGAAAAAATCTCGGACGGTATTACGCCTATTTCCCGGACGACGATGAACATCATTAATCTCCCTCCAACTAGAGGTCAAAATCATGACCTGCTACCACTAACTATCCAGCGAGGCGAGACTATATGGGTTCATCCAGATCTGGTGCCAGAGATCGAGAAAGAGACTAAAGCTGCTAAGGCTAAATCTGCAAAGAACTCAAAGCACAAACCGTATCACATGATTACGGTACACTCGGCATCAGAAGACGAGGCCTTGGCTACTGGAACCCGCTCAGGGAAAGCCTACCTCCAAGACTATGGAGCCAGCCAGGAAGATACATCGGCAGACGCTTCAGCTACCAAGCCTTCAGAACCGAAATCCGTCGTACCAGAGGCCGGTCCTTCGAGACCAACTTTGACGGACAAAGGAAAGCAAAAAAAAGTGCGCTTCGATAAACCTCTGAAAAACATTCAAAACAAAGGTTTAGAGAAGCCATACAACTTCGACATCCTGGCCCAACTGGCTAATACACCAGCCAGGTTGTCCATCTTCGAGCTACTTAGGCTCTCTCAAGACACTCGTCTAGCCCTGAGCGAAGCACTGATGCAGGTGGAGGCATACTTGACCCAGCTCAAGTCCCCTGACGAAGAACCCGTGGTGTGTCCTCAATGCCACAGTGTGATGGAGGTGGTCCCAAACATCACTTTCACTTAAGATGACATGTTAAAACATAACAGGCATGACAGACCCCTCTATTACACCGGGTACATCGGTTCCATGGAGGTCGACCGGATTTACATAGATCCGGGATCATCAATCAGCATCATTCCTCATAGTTTGCTCAGACCGCTGAGGATTCCTACCAGTGAATTGGCTTACACCACCACTACGATCGTGGGTTTCAACGCCGGAAGAAGTAAGCCGTTGGGGAAGATTCGCCTGAGGATCCAAATTGGCAACCTCAGATCAGTGGCTACGTGTTACGTCATTGATTCAGAGGTGTCCTACAACATCCTGCTGGGTAGACCTTGGATCCACGACCACAATATCGTTCCTTCGACTCTATATCAATGCTTCAAATATGTAGACGCCCGAGGAATAGTACAAATGGAGATTGCTGACCTGAACCCGTTCAAAGGAGTAGAATTCTACTACTCTGATGCCGTATTGTACTCTCAAGACTGCACGGAAGAGGTGTCAGCCGAAGCAGAGAAGGAATCCCACCAGGAGCCAGAAGAACCCTCTGCCAAGCAAACTCTATCAATCAAGGTGAAAGGACGGACTACTCGTCCAAAAGCCATAAAACCTATGGCTATCCACCTGAACGAGACCAGGTCAGGAAAAGGGGGTGATCCTCTAGTGATCACTTTGAACCAGAAGCCTCCACCCTTAGTCATCAACCTCCGGCGCAACAGGCAGCCGAGTGATATAAATGCAACCGGGAACAGAGTTTCAGATGATAATAAACATCCTTTTTTCCAGTATATTGACGGTATAGAATCTATAGCACAAAAATTCTTGGAAGCTATCGATTCCTATCATCCGTATATATGGGAAGTGGCGTCATCATCCAATGTCACCACGACATATGGACCGCATGAGGATTCTATCTTCATTGTCCGGCCTACTTGTAGCGGTTAGCATTCAATAGTCTTCGGCCGCATGTGCAATGAACCGACTGTGCAAGAGGATTCTTCCGATGATGATGACGGTAAAATGCAGGTTCACGGATACAGCCTGCAAGCTTTGAAGATCATGTAAAGTATGGGTTATAACTTGAAGTTGGAACCGGGTCTCAACTACGGGAAAGGCAGACGAATGTCGCTGCACGGCGACCCCTACTATCAACGAACTCATTTCGGGTTAGGGTATACCACCTCCCTCGCAACTCCTGAGTCAAACGAGGATATCTTTTCGTCCTCTCAAAATGGCTCAGCGCCCTCTGACTCATCTCATGCTTTCGAGCGAACATTATCAGTAAATATGGTAGTGACGGATTCCTTCGAATCAGACGAACAAGAATCCGAACCATTTGAGAATGACGCTTGGGTTCAGCAAATGGATACACAATGGGAGTTTCGCTTCGAGCAGAGAGAACCTTCCACTGAAGACAAAGTTATCCAGATTGACGTTGGGGATGAACTTTCGCCAAAGCCGATATTTATCAGTAACAATCTTTCCGAAGCAGAAAGGGAAGAAATTATCCAGCTGATAAAAGAATATATCGACGTCTTTGCGTGGAATTATGAGGAAATGCTAGGCCTTGATCTAAAGGTGGCTACTCATAAGCTCAATATATTGTCCGATTCGAAGCCTGTGAAGCAGCACCAACGTCGGTTCCACCCGGATATGATGGACGCCATTGAAGCTGAAATCAAGAAGTTGATAGCCTGCAGCTTTATCCGTAAAGAACAACATCCCGACTGGGTCGCCAATGTTGTCCCGGTCATGAAGAAAAATGGGAAAGTACGAGTCTGCATCGAATACCGAGATCTGAACGCAGCCTGCCTCAAGGATGAGTTTCCTCTTCCCATCACAGACATCATGATTGACAATACATGCAGTTTTGAACGTATGTCTTTCATGGACGGATTTTCAGGATACAATCAAATCAAGATGCATCCTGAAGACGAGAAGCATACTGCCTTCCGGACACCATTGGGGGTATATTGCTATACGGTCATGCCCTTCGGATTGAAGAATGCCGGGGCTACGTACAAACGGTCTATGAGTAACATATTCCATAAGCATTTATGCAAGACAGTAGAGTGTTATGTGGACGATGTAGCTGTCAAAAGCTACCTCAAGGATAATCACATCCAAGACTTGAAGACAATATTTGAATTGATGCGCCAACATCAACTCAAAATGAATCCTATAAAGTCCTTTTTGGGGGTATTTAGTAGAAAATTTCTGGGATTTGTCATAACCGCCAAAGGCATTCAAGTGGACCCTGATAAAGTCAAGGCCATCTTAGAAATATGACCGCCTCGCAATCTGAGGGAACTCAGGGGATTTCAAGGTCGTCTGGCTTATATCCGATGATTCATATCCAACCTCTCGGGGAGATGTCAGCCATTTTCTCGTCTCATGAAGAAAGTTGTATCCTTCGTATGGGATGAAGCCTGTCAACAATCATTCGGTGATATCAAGCGCTACCTCACTAGTCCGCCAGTTCTGGTGCCTCCTGTCATAGGAAGATCATTCATACTGTATGTTAGAGCGATGGATCATTCTCTGGGAGCTCTTCTCGCACAAAAGAACGAGATGGGTCACGAGCAGGCTATCTACTACCTCAGCAGGATGATGGTCGAAGCCGAACACCGGTACAATCCAGTAGAGAAAGAATGCTTGGCTCTGATGTTCTCTATTCAGAAAATGCGATACTATGTCACAGGCCAAACCATTCACATCATCTCCAGGATCAATCCTCTTCGGGTACTGATGAACAAGCCAAGTGTTCTTAATTCCCGACTCGCGACTTAGGTGATGTTATTAACACCGTATGACATGGTGTACGTCCCTCAGAAGTCCGTCAAGGGCCAAGTATTGGCAGACTTTCTAGCTACTCATCCGATCCCGGAGGCCTCCAAACTGTACGACATTCCCGACGAAGTTGCAGAATGTAATTCCATAATGGAAAGTTATGCATGGCAACTGTTCTTCGATGGTGCCTCCAGAACTGGTCCTAGGGGAAACGTGGTTTCAGGAGTAGGAATTATCCTGGTTACTCCTGATAAGCTCGTCATCTACCGAGCATATTCTCTTAGCGAGCCATGTTCCAATAACGTGGCAGAGTACAACGCTCTACTAATCGGCCTCCAAGTCGCTAAAGAATTGGGCGTCAAATCTCTGGAAGCTTTCGGTGATTCTCTGTTGATCGTCAATCAAGTCAGAGGAATATATGAAGTCCGGAATCCAGACCTCATCCCCTATCACCAAGCAATGGTCGAGATAGCCATGACATTCAAAGGATTCTTCCTGGAACATATGCCTCGATCTCAGAATCTGAAAGCTGATGCCCTAGCCAGTCTACCTGCAGATTTAGCTACCCCTATAAGAAGGCAGAATTCGGTAATCCTTCTTAACAGAGATTTATTCTGTGTAAAAAATAACTTCCACATAGAACGCAGCTACGCGGTGGATACAGATCCTCCCAAGAGAGACTGGAGAAGTCCCTTTATAGATTTCGTAGCATATAGAATCTTGCCAGAGGATCCTAAAGAAGTAGTATCCATCAAAAGACGATCATTACGCTTCTATTTCAACGCATCGTCACAATGTCTATATCGCCGGTCTTATGACAGACTATTATTATGATGTCTTTCTGGTGACGAAAAATAGCGGATTATCCGTGAAGCCCACGACGGCGTATGCAGAGCGCATCAACCCGGTCCTAAGCTACAGGATCGCATCAGGAGAATGGGCTATTACTGGCCTACTATGATCACAGATGCAATAAAGTATGCAAGACAATGCAGAGCCTGTCAGGTCCACGCAGACTTTATCCATCAACCTCCTGAATATCTGCATCCTACGATTGCATCCTGGCCTTTCGAAGCATGGGGTATAGATATCATTGGTCCTATTCACCCGTCTTCTTCCAGAGGTCACCGGTTCATACTGGCCATCACGGATTACTTCTCAAGATGGACAGAGACGATCCCTCTTGCTGAGGTGAAGGCATCTAATATGATCAGCTTCATCAAGCATCACGTCATTTACCGCTTCGGGATACCCCGAAGGATAATCCATGACAATGGGCCTCAATTTATCAGCCAAGCGTTTCATCGATTTTGCGATAAAAATCGGATACAAAATGTCGCCTCTACGGCATATAATCCTGCTGCTAATGGTTTGGCGGAAGCTTTCAACAAAACCATTATCAAGCTCTTGAAGAAGTTCGTCTCTTCGAACAAAAGGGATTGGAATGAGAAGCTGGGAGAATGTCTCTGGGCATACCGCACAATGGTACGAGCACCGACAAGTTGCACACCATTCTTATTAGTCTACGGGAGCGAAGCAGTTCTCCCCATCGAGAACCAAATTCCGTCACTCAGGATAGCCGTGGCTAATGAGTTGACTCAAGAAAAGAATGACCTGTTAAGGCTTCAAGAGCTAGAAGGATTAGACGAGAAATGCCTCCAAGCTCAACAGCACATCGCTTTCTACCAAGCACGCATTTCCAGGGCTTTTAATCAAAAAGTGAAGGAAAGGGTGTTCAAAGTCGGCGAGCTAGTCTTAGCTGTGAGAAGGCCGATGATTCTTACTCACAGAAGTAAAGGCAAATTCCAGCCCAAATGGGAAGGCCCTTATGTGATCGAGACGACGTTCTCAAACGACGCTTACAGGTTAGTCCAGCCTAATGGAGACCTGTTAATGGCTCATATCTATGGAAAATTCCTGAAAAGGTACTATGCTTAACCTCCTCTGCTCAAGTGGAATATGGCAAAAACCTTATTCTGACGAAACTACTTCCAAAACGAAACTAGTTGGATCATATTCTATCATGTCCATATAACCTCTAAATAGATATGTTTAACTAATTTGGAACTTCAAGACCTATCACGTCCATACTACCTCTGATAGTGTCTTGTGTACAAATTTTAGCTAAAAAGTATATTTCTATCATGTCCATATAACCTCTAAATAGATATATCCTGCTAAAACTTACCGAGAATATATCACGTCCATATTACCTCTGATATCACTTTCACCCAAACCTGTCATTTACATTCCGAAATGATGGGTCCACAAAGTCAGATGAAAGCTTATTTATTATTCCCAAAAAAGAGCGAAAGTACATTGAAAAGCAAAAGCAAAAGTACATCCTTGAGGGGGAGCAGTCCGGTCGCAAAGCTGCCGCGCCAGTGCGGCCATCCTCTCAGTCCTGGAATCCAAGACATCAGCGCGAGCCTGCTCCAGCCGTGCCTCATCATTGCTCAGGAGGGACAGTTCGGCTCTAGCCCGAAGAAAACCAACATGGGCAACTCCTGCACACGCCAAGTTCTGTTGTGCTACGCCCAATCGGCTATCCGCCACAGCTAGAGCTTCCGACGACTGAGAAGCCCACTCCTTTGCCTGAGCGAGTTTCATTTCCAGCCTGCGGACCCTCGCTAAATTCCCTTCATGCTCGGTCTGGCACTTTGTTTGAAGAGCGATGGCCTCCTCCAGGACGGCTTTTTCTTCATCTATCTCTTGCTGATGTGTCTGGATGGATTTATTTATGCCTGCCATCTGTTCGGCAAGTCGCATAGTCATGGAGTCGTATCTAGCCTGGACCAGATCTTCAACATTGTCTCGAGCTAGCTGCAAGTATTCGTTAATGGGTTGCTCCAAACCATTAACTATCTCCTCCAGCGTATCAGCTAGCCCAGTGTCGTCGAATTCTCGGATTGGCACTATCGCGGACCGAGAGGACCTCTTCAGCGACGCAAAGCTCAGATTCTTCGCCAACACCCTTGATATTAACATTTTCAAAGTAGTATAGAAGATGCCAGTGTACTGCTCGATCAGCGCAGCTAGATCCGAATGGACGCCGGGCGTAGCCTCGATATTGGCAAATCCCCCTCCAAGAACAACCGCAGACGATGTTGTCACGGCCGTCGCCTCGACAGGTGGTGCGACGAAAGAAGAAGCGCCAACACCGGATGGAGATACCAGCATACTCACAGGAGGCATTATCGCAATGACAGGCTCGTCTTCCTCTTGAGATATCGGGACCTCGTCGACAGACGAGCCGGCACCCGAAGATGTTTCCTCTTCAAAATCAGCCACCTCCATATCGCCGCCAGGACCTGACACAGAGACGAAGGGCGCATCTATACTGCCCTTCCCGAAGAGGTCTTCCCCTGAAAAGAGGACGAAAGGAAGTTAATATCAGCATAATGTTAATTTTCCTAAAAGAAGAGGCGTGAAGATGATATTTACCCATGGCCGACGGCATATATGTCGCGTCTGAGGCCTGTACAACTAAATCATTTCTTAATGATGCTAAGCAAGATGTCATACCTGGAGAAAGGGGTCTGCTAACTGACGCTGGCAGATAGTCTTCCTGGTCCTCGTCAAATTCCAACCGAGGCTCATCGGCAGGAATCTCGCCAGGTGCGCTTACAGGCACGGCAGGGGTCCCTCCCGATGCCGATCTGTATAAAGGTATACTCAGTCCCGGAGGCGACCTTGTTCCACTACCTGAAGTAGTAGCAGCGACGGCAGCCTCCAGCAGAGATTCTCTGGTACGTCGGCCGGAACATTAGAGGGTCCCTCTCTAAAAGGCGAGGAACCTCCAATCAAAGAGTCACCCCCAACATGGGGAGATGCAGGGTCACTTCTAGGAGCCTCAATACCAGGAATACGGAGAGGACGGTTTACCGTCTGCTACTTCCTCTTGCGAGGGAAAGTCTCCTTCGGAGTAGGAGCCCTTCGCTTCTCGGAGATTACCAAAGTACCTGCAGGCAGAGGTACTTCACCCCTCGATACCGCCAACAGAGGCTCATCTGGATTGACGGACTCCTCACCCTCGTCGGAAGAAACCGAAGGGAATTCGACTCTTCCCCCAGACTTGGAAGAGGGTACCATAAAACTACCATGCATATCAAAATCGCGATAGAAGGTGTTCGTTGCCACATAGAACTGGGCATACGAGTGCAGGATGCGCAGCTCCGTGGAGAGTGTAATGAGCGGCACGGTAAAAATTGCTCCAGTGCAACCCATAATGAAGTATCGTCAGCCTCTAGCCCCATCAATGAGTCCACCCCTGGACCGGAAGCTGGTGACGGCATTGCCCACGTGCAACTGATCATACCCAAACTGCCTGGCAAACCGACTAGGCAAGTAGGGCTCCAAGAAGCAATAGTCTTCACTCCTGTACAGTAAATGGGAAGGTCTAATGCAGACCAACCAATTAAAAGCTTCAAAAGAAAGATTGGTCTTATCTCTGCTTGAATCCTCAAGCCTAATCCCCGATTGATTGTGATATACAGAGGGGACAGTGCAGAAAAGCTTCCAGCTGTGACTGAAGCCCAGCACCCGCTGACAGTCTAGAACCGTAGCCACATTCCAGGAAGATTTCTGGTAGTTCAACAAGAAACTAGCCCCCGAACTACTGCCAGAGCCGGGAGACTTAACCCTGGGGTTATGAAGAATTAACCATCCCATCAAATACAGGTATGGTAATTCTACCCTGGGAAAGCTATTACGCCGAGTTTTATCGGCGAGCAGCCCATCAGTCATGGCCCTCAAGCCAGCTTGTATACGGCATACCATGGCAGGGAGCAAGCCCAGTCTTGCCCCGAACACCAGACGCACTGCAGGCCATAACATATTACGGTGAATGCGGTCCGCAGATGCGATACCGGGTACCACCAGTCGACGCAGCCATATGGAGAGGAAGCCAGCCAGTTGAGCTTCCCTTGACAGAGGCCTGCAACAGTGCCTCAAATAACTATAGGCCTTAGTGTCTACTAGATACTATCATATCCCTTCATCGAGGATCAAGTTCGGAGCCCCAGTGTCTACCATGAGATCGTCGACTACCTGAGCATTAAGCACGCTCAGAGGATTCACAGGCTGATCCTTGCCCTCCAATACCTTCTCCGACTTAGCAGTCCTGGACCAGTGAAAGAAGAGGTAGGATGTCCATTTATTGATGTGAGCCAAATCTGAGGGCTCACCATAAAAAGTGGTACAAGTGAGGTAGTGGCACATCAGCTCCTGGTACACTTCCACAACCCGAGGGTCTGAATCCCCCAGCTCCCAGTTCGTAGGAACATACTCTTCATACAGAGTAACCCCCATCGACAGTCTCGAGATCTCTGCCATCTCATGGAGGGCCAAACCCAACTCCCCCAGTGGAGTGGCGAAAGTCCCGGTGAGCAAAATATATCGCTCCATCAGTGCCAGAAACAGGTTGGGGTTAGGAGGTAACCCAACACTGGTGGCACCCACAGCTACAAACAGACCAATGCTCTCCAATTCGGTCTAAAAATACTTTAGGGCCCAATCAGCTAAGCGAACCCATCGAAGATTTGTAGGGGTGATCCACCCGCCGCACCGAGGGTTCACCTTGGGGTATACTCCCCCGTGCCCTATAAAATTATTACAGAAAGTCGGTAATTGGACCGGCTGGATCACTAAACTGTCTTAACTCAAGATACTGCCCGGGTACAGTCCCCTGAACATCGTCACATTGCCGGAAGGGCAGCTGACAAATGACCCCTGGTCCGCTCCTTTGAGATAAAATATCTTTCCCGGCCTGCCATGAAGATCAGGAGTCAGCGTCCACGACATCCTCCTGGGATGTGTAGCATGGAAGAATGCCGAGATGGGATAGTCTCTCATCATCTTGGGCAGATACAAAACCAAGCTCCCGGCAGGGAAGACCCAGAGTTCTTTCTTGGGCTTCATCTGGGACTGCTTGTTAATCATGTCCCCGAAGAAAAAAGACGGCTTTAGGTACTGGTCCCCGTCTATGTACGTTAGGGGCTCTCCGTTGATCAAGTTCAGCAGCGTTCTCTCGCCCTGAGCCGATATCAGAATTTTCCTTCCTTCGGGATACTGGGGCCCGAAGATAGGAAATGTCACGTGTGACAGATCCTCTAGATAGTTGGAGTGCAGCATCCCGGCGGCAGAATCCATCACATCGGCTAGCGGAGACACATGCAAGTTAACTGCAAGAGTGCAAAAAAAATACGTTAGTTCCTATAACTAGACATTACAGATCTTGCAGCATACGCAAAAAATCAACAGTCTGTGCTTTACGCCAAGACCGTAAAAACTTGACCATTACGCTGGAATCTATTTCCTAAAAGCGTAATGTTCAAGGCTGGCAGTATACAATCTGTGTTTTATGCTAGACTGATAAAATTGAGGTACCACGCCAGAATTTTCATTCAGAAGTGTAACACTCAAATTTTATACGCCAACTTTCGACAGTCAAAGCTTTTACGCCAGACTGCGAAAATATGGAGTTTTTGCGCTGACACATTAGAAATATGGGCGTAAAAGATAAAACTTCTCTGTGCATCATCTTTCTCAAAGAGGCTATCAGCACAGAAGATGACCTAGCGCGGTCATGTACAACATGTGCGAAGGATTTTCAGCCGTTCTTCTTCGTCCCAAAAGCTATACCTTTAAGGCCGGGGGCACTGCTCGTCGGCGGGATACTTCGCTCAGAATGAAGTTCGTCTTGCCCGACCAAAGATGCTCTCACTTGAGCAGAAGAACGAGAAGAAGAATCAACCTTCTTTCCCTTAGTGGAGGAGGATTGTTTCGTGGCCATTACTGGAAACTTTGAAATCTCGGAGAAGAAACGAAGGAGAACTCGAACAGTCGAAGGCTTTCTTTCGCAGAAGACGGATGAAAAGTTTTCTCTCAGAAACTTGGGGTATATATAGAGTTCGGATGGACTCCTCGAATCCTGAACCAAATCTCCTAATTAATATTCGGTTATGATTGGGTACTACGTCATCCTATTACTCAGAGGAGGCGGACAGTCAGCGAATTCAAAAAGTTTTCACGCAAAGCAGATTCATGGTTTTTACGCTAAGGAGCTTTCTACGCTCGACAGCTACAGATCTACGGTTTTACGCTCACAGGCTATAAGTCTATGGTTTTACGCCAGGATGCCTTTGTGCTCGGTAGCTTTTACGCTCGAGAGGCTACAAACCTACTTCTTCACGCTCAGCAGCTACAAATCTATGATCTCACGCTCGGTGGCGTTTAGTTTACGCTCAGAGGCAACAGATCCACAATTTCACGCTCGAAAGATTTTCTTTTCACAGGCTTCAAATCTACAGTTCTGCGCCAAGGAGCTTTCTACGCTCGACAGCTACAAATCTACGGTTTTACGTTCACAGGCTATAAGTTTATGGTTTTACGCCCGGATGCCTCTGTGCTTGGTAGCTTTTATGCTCGAGAGGCTACAAACCTACGACTTCACGCTTAGGAACTACAAGTCTATGATTTCATGCTCGGTGGCGTTTAGTTTACGCTCAGAGGCTGCAAACTTATGATTTCACGCTGTATGACTTTCCGCACATATGAAAGATACGCCGGCCAGAGTATGCGTACATCTGAACGATTCTCAAGGCGGTCAATTGCAGGAGTTCACACAGAAGATACTCCTTCTTGACCTCAAGATACCCCAAGTACCCGAAGCATACAGAGTTCAACATTGAGAATTACTCTTCTTCATGGGTCGATTCGAAGTTCATCCATAATCTAGTCTGAATATTTCGTCTGCAGTACAAGATGGCGACTCAGTTTTTGACAGCCAGTTCTCGCCCGGTTCTAAGGGATTTTTGAGAAATCACTCTTGAAGATGAAGGTCTGAACAAAAATTCTGTTTATCAGAAGTAAAAAATAGTTCAGAATTCTACGCGGTTCCTAACAGCAGGACAGTTCGAAACACTCGACTGCTAAAGCGGCTTTTTGTGCGTCCTTAGTTATGCGTAAAAGACAGGAAAGGACCTAGAACTCTTTCTATATAGAGTCGGCGTAAAGTATCAGACGTGTCGAAGCTACACATATTCAGACTTTACAACAAAGTATGGCAAGATGATCATATGCAAAGAAGAAGACGATTTTTATTAAGATTAAAATCATGATTACATATGAGGGAAATCCAGTCTACAAGGGTTTTCTTCATTTTCATGATTACATATGAGGGAAATCCCGTCTATAAAGGACTTCCTCATCGTCGTCTGAAGATCGCGCCCAGAATCTGTTCTGCCAGGTTCTCGTATGGGCAAAATTCTTCATCCATCTTCTCCAGCAGTCAGTCGGTGACCACAAACCGACTGACATATTGGTCAGCGACGGGAGGATACAAAACTGGACATAGACCCATCCTCCAACAGAAGAAAAGCAGAGTAAATCTGCTTTCCTACATCCAACGCCGTGACAGATTATGTTGAGGTATTTTTATCCAACCCAATCCTGGACAGCAGCCAGTTTGCCTGCCCTCGTCCACAGGTAACGGGAGAAGGCACCGCTTGCAAGCTGCATGGCGAAATATGACCCTTCCTCTCTTTCGAAGAACCACCATACAAAGTTGCTGATTATCCCGAGCAAAGGAGGCTATGATATCCTTCAATGATCCATCGTTGCAGAGGATATTTGCTCGAAGATACCGTCTTTTTTGGCTCCTTACATGCTAGAAGAACATGGTCTCCTTCTTCCTCAAGTCGACCCGACGAACTCCAGCCATCATCTCTGTGTGGTGAAGGAAGTGTGGGAAGAACAGGAAAACTTCTCAGCCTTTTTATAGGCGAAAGAGATCACACCGATCCCCAATAACTCTGCCATAAAGTAAGTCATGAAAGAACGTGTCAGGCTTGACCGTTTTAGGCTCCATTCAGAGCGTTATGAGTTACGAGGAACGGTTCATGCTTCATTCAAAGCGTTTCAAATTACGAGGAATTTAAAAGCTTTGAAGGGGGTCTTATAGAAGCATAAAAAATACGCTGGATAGCTATACGCGGCATATTGATGCAGGGCAGCGTAAACAGAGGACCTCAGAGCCATCAAACGTGCAACAGAGCTTTTTCACTGAGCACAGCATAAAAATATAGGATCAAGGACCATCCGCATAATGCAGTATGTCCAGGCTGCTTCAGCGTAAACAGGGTGCTTCATCGCCTTTATGGCGTAAAACTTATCCGCTTTCAATGCAGCATTAAAGTGTACGAGGAACGCTTCATATTCTTCGAAATAAACCTGTCAGATTATGCAATGAACCTGACATCTGGACTCCTGACAAAGAGTACTGAACGACTACCCAGGCGACGAGTATAATGATGGTGCGACACTGCAACCCAGGCTGTCATTTACTGCCATTTCCTTTGCGAAAACCACTTTTACACATACGAAAGAATACGCTGCCTAGTTTTACACAGGCAGATGTGAGCTGTTTACGCTCCGCAGAAGACAAACAACCTGCCACATCAAAAGCTGCACTTCGTACAGGGCTCGAGGCACGTCTCTGCATTTAATGCGCAGAGCGGTAACAGTTTCTCGAGGCACGTCTCTGTATTTAAAGTGCCGAAAACTGACAGATGCCCAAGGCACGTCTCTGCACCTGATGCACAGAAGGGTGGCAGACCTTCAAAATATGCCTCCTCATTTAATGAGCAGGATAATGGCAGATATCCGCATTTAATGCAAAAGATTTAATTAAATGTCACTGAACTGTCGTTTAGTAACATCCCCTTTGCGTAAACTACTCTTACGTATATAAGGGAATACGCTGCCTTATTTTACACAGGCAGACGTGAGCTTCTTACGCTCCGCAGAAGGCAAACAGACCGCCATGTCAGCAGTTACTCTTCGTACAGGATTCGAGGCGCGTATCTGCATTTAATGCGCAGAATGATGGCAAATCCTAAAGACAAGCCTCTATATTTAATGCGCAGGATGGGGGCAGATCTCTGTATTTAATGCAAGATATTTGATTATATCTCCAAGAGCCGTAATTCCGGCAAAAATGTCTACATCATCTCGGCTTCTACGCCTGCTCGGCTTCTACGCCTGCTCGGCTTCTATGTCCACTCGGCCTCTATGACCACTCAGCTTCTACGCCTACTCGGCTTCTACGCCTACTCGGCTTCTACGCCATGGTGACAGTTATTGGCTTCTACGCCAACCTCTTCTACACAAGGGATAACTACCTACGTGGCTTCTACGCCATGATCTTCGCAGCAGATATACTCGTTCTGTCCCTTAGTTGGACATGTGTCACATGCTCACTCAAAAGGTCATCTATACGCAGGCATTGGTTTTTTAAACCGTCGTGTAAAAGGGTGATGTACTTTCTACTACTCGGCTTCTACACCGGCTGAGTGGTCACTAAAACTCTATAAATAGAGACCTCTATTGACAGAGGTTGGAGGTCGTAAAATTGAAGGTCAAAGAAAATGGTCGCAAAGATCAAAGGTCAAACGGTCAAAAGAGAGAGAAGAATCCGGAGCTCAGGCAAAGAGAAGGGATCGACGACTTTGGCATCGGGCATCCACCCTCTTTATTAACCTACGAAGCTGCTTTCTGTCTTCCATGACACTTCTTCATCATCGTGTGGTCCAACGGCTAAAGTGATCGACTGCAGATCAGACACCTATAGCAATATTTACCCAGATTAAATAAATTGTACTTAGATATCCTCTTATAGGATTAAATTGTACAATCTTGTTTGTAAACACAGAAGAAAGGGCGGGTTTTCGTATAAGACCTCATTTTCCATATTCTCTCTCATTTATTATCCGAAACAGTTACCACAGTTTTTCTGAGATTAAAAGTTGTCGTTTTTCTCCAACTTGGTCTCGGTTTTCGCCTAGGGTTACGTATTGATCGAAGGAAACTAATACACAGTATTGGAAGAGAGATTGGTCATGAATATACCGGAGAAGACGGGTTCGAATTTGGTCGAGCGATGGAGCAGAAATCAACGCGTGAACAGGGCTTCGCTGCTGTGAATTTCTGCAGCGCGCGCGATCTCGCGAACGGCGACGAGCGGCAGGCGGCTCCGTTGGGCGGTGCTAGGGGCTCTGGTGGTCGGCGGTGGCTCAGGCTCCTGCTAGGCTTTCCGCTAGCAGGTTTGCGGTTTCTACAGGGCCGGGTAAGGGCTTAGCGGGTAGAGTTAGGTTTAAGGAAATGGGTTAGGGTTTTGTTTTAATTTCTTTTTTCTTTTTCTTTCTTTTCTTTTATTCTTTCTTTTTTTTATTCTTTATTATTAATAATCTATCTATCTATCTATCTATATATATATATATATATATATATATATATATATATATATATATATATATATATATATATATATATATATATATATATAATTTACAAAAAATTATATTTGTTCGTAAAAAATAATCTTTCAACCGTCCACAAGGTCTCCTGTATGAAATAAATTAAGATAAAATAATAGTTGCTCCATAAATCCCTAAATGCATAATTACCCAGAAATAAAATTCAATAAATTCTATATCTTCTAATTAACTAATAAATACTATAAATTAATTAAATAATTAATACGGTTTTTAAAATTAGGGGTTTTACACAGGAAGACATGGAATGTTTATCTTCCATGAATATAACGAGTTCTTATAAAATTCTGAGACAGAGAAGGACTTCTTTGCTTCGTCCATGGAGTGCCTGCAGCGTGATCTCCAAATTTTGTGGGAGAGGCATTATCGGCTGGGTAATTTCGGAGAGGAGTGCCTTCTCGGCAAAAAGACCTGATCGAGCAGATTAGATGGCTCCAGATTGAGCTTGATGCAACAGGAAATAGGTTACGGGAGGCCTAGCAAAAAGAGGAGGCCATCCGTACTGAGGCAAGCCAAACAGCGTAGAATACAACTGGTGTTGAGGTTCTGGTGCAACAGCTAGAGAACAAACATGAGTCCTATGCTTGCTACGAGGATCCGAAGGTTATGGCCCAAGAAGTTGAGCGCCGGGCTCGGAGGTGCCAGGACGGCCACATTGTCCGTCTCCGTGAGCAGATAGCAGAGTTATGCTCTAACTCATAGAACCAGTAGTTTTCTTTTGCATTTTTTTTGTACCTTTATTTTGCCCTCGGGCTTGGGATCTTGATAATCCACTGGAATATAGTTTTACTTTCAATCTCTCTTTGCGAAGAAAAATAAAAGTTATCTTTTCTGTTTTGCTATACATTTGTATTAGCTTTAGGTATCGTACTAGAGGTAAATATGAACATAATACAATACCGTAGCTTTTTAAGGATGTCCCGCTGAGGGGTCTTTGGTAGACTTATTACTTTTTGTGCACTAGGATGCAAGTAATTAGTTTGAAATAGGCCTTGCTAGAGGTGGTATGGTCGTGGCAAGTTTGGTGGACTCAACATCGTTGGTGCACTTATGTTTAAGAGCAGGTAATAAGTGGAGTTGACGACAGGTGATAGTCGTAGGAAGAGATTTGCTCAGAGGTCACTTGGACATAGAAGACCCTCGGAGGAGGATGTGAGGACAATAGCTCAGAGGTAACGTAGACGTGAGCCGATCAATGGCCACACCGAGAGGTTAGGTACGGTCTTTAGGACATCCCACTGGGAGATTTTTGGTGGACTTATTACTTCTTGCGCGCGAGAGTGCAAGTAATAATTTTAAAATAGGCCTTACCATAGGTGGAAAGTTTTGTGGATCTAACACCATTGGCGTACTTAAATTTAAGCACAGGTGATAAGTTTAGACGTCGATCAATATCAAAGGTAATGTGGACGTGATGATCGATAGCCAACCCAAAAGGTTTGCTCAGAGGTGCGAAGGACATGGCACACTCTACTGGAAAAAATTTGGGTGGACTTATTATTTGTTGTGCACGTTGAGTGCAAACAATAGGTTTGAAAATAATCCCTAACAGAGGTAATATGGATGTGATAGATTTTGTAGATAATAAGAACGTCCCGCTAGAGGATTTCTTGTAGGCCTATTGTCACTACCACGTTCCGAAAATAGGGGTATTTTTGACTTTTTATAATATTTAATATTATAGTAATTACAATTAAGTAATTGCATGATAGTATATTTAATTTAAATAATTATGTGATGTGTAATTAAATATAGTATTATATACAGCGTTCATTTATTTTGAGCTAGCAGACTTGACCTAGAAGCCAGTAGATGAACACCTGTCGGAATTATGGAATTTTGTATTTAATTATTTATTTAGAATTAAATTCTTGGAGGTAGTAATTAACTATCGTATTTTAATTAATTATTGCGCATTGCCTTTGCTTCGATATTTGGAGCGCTATCCTTACTTTTGTCTTCCAACAAATTTCACAATCTTGCCCTAGACATGCCCGCCTTCCATTCTGCTATTTTTGTAACTCATAATTATGCTCTCTGTACCTTATTTCTAGTCGCACAAAAATCATCGCGGACGTTTATTTAATAAATCCCTATTTTGTATCGTTGTGCGTTCCAATTAAAATTGGAGGCAATCTTGACATATTTTTCGTGCGACCCAAATTAGGGCAATATTCTGTTCTGAGTCTTCTTCATTATTGGTATTGATGACCTGACCTGATTTTGGCCCCATTTACTCCTAATTAATTTTAGAACACAACTTGCATTTATTTCTAATTAAATTAAGGATGCTATTTTAACCGATTCTGAAAATCCCAATTTAATTCCAGCGCCCTGCTAATTGAGCCCGTACCAAACATACAGCGCCCCCTGAACCTACAAAACACCAGACACCGAATCGTCCGCCAAATTTTTGTCATTTTATGCGTCTGTGCAAATATCCAAATTTAAGGGGGTTAATTTGCAAATTTGTATTTTTGGTGTCAACACCCATTTGTTTAAACCAATGAGGAACCCCTAATATTTTTAATAATCACCCTCATCCCCACATGAAGAAACCTCATGACAAATCTGGACCACTCATTCTATGGGTCCATCCTCACCCTTAAATTCACACACTCTCTCTCCCTATATAATGTCAAGTCCCATCAAACCCTAATCCCAAAACAAGCCCCCACCTCTCTCTCTCCTCCATCCTCAACTCCAACGTAGGAGTTTCTCCTTTCTTCTTCTCCTTCTTCCTTTCTTCTTCTCTTCTTCTCCTTCTTTTTCTTCTTCTTCCTTTATTCATTAATTTCTAAAATTCAAATTGAAAAGGGGGGGGGAACTGGAAGTACTGTTCACCCCTACCCCCTGTGCTCTTCGGTCGGCCGAGTCCCGCTGCACCCTGCAGCCGACCACCTTGCTCCGCTACTCCGGCGTTCAGCCCGGCCATTGCTCCGGCCTGCCCGACCCTACACAACTCCGGCTCCGGCATTCCTCCACTTCTCCCACTGCTCCTCCTCCTAACACTAGCCCTTCCCCGACCAGTGACCAATCACCACCGCTCCGGTCACGCTCCTCCAGCCCGGCCGAGCCCAGCACCACGGCGGCCCTTCCTCCCTCCGCCGGACAACTCTTCTCCCTCTGCTGCTTTCCTCAACTCCGGCGGCCACTGATCAGACTCGGGCAATCCGACCTCCGGCCTCCCACCATCCCGCTAGCAGCCGACTTCCCTCCCTGCGGTGTACCCCGGCCGGCCAGCAGACCCCCAACCCCGCTGTGAGTCTCCTCCCTCTCTTCCTGTACTTTGCTTCATTGCCTGTAATATATATCTCAAAATGAACACTGTATTTAAACTACTTATATACTACTATGATTTAAACTACTATTTCATATACTGTACTTATAACTTATATATAATTTTGTATATGATTTAAACTACTTAAATCATTTTGAGATATATTACAGTACCCTCTCTCCCTGTACTTTTATAGATGTATAGCATTTATTTAATTAATGTTTAATACGCATATATGTATAGTATATAGATACATTAGTAATGTATAATTAATATATGTACATGTATATTATTTATACATAAAATGTTAAACATGTATAAGCATAGTATATATATATATATATATACTTTAGTGTATGTATGTATTAATGTATATATATATATATATATAAATGATATATGAAATATTTTATTAGTATATATATGTAATCATAAATTGGTAATGTATGTATTCAAATATGAATATGTATATTATTTATTTTTATTTAATTGTATGAGTATAGTATGTATTTAAATAAATTATATAATTAAGTATGTATAATTAATTGTATAAATATGTATTTAATTAATGCATATGTATATGTATGTATATTGGGTATTTTTATATGGTATAAAATTAATTTGGTGAATTAATATTAGTATGTTTAAGAATGATGTTGATAATATATATATGTATATTCTAAAAATGTACTTTTGCACATATATGATATATACGTATTTTGGTATATAAAATGTAATAGTATACGTACTATTTTGGTATAAATATATATATATATATATATATATATATATATCTTTATTGTTCAATTGGTATAGTATAATATGTATATATGTATCCCTACTAGATGACCCTAGTTGACTAGTGCCCTGCCTGGCATGGCCCTGAGGCCAGTGTTTATAGACTGTGTGTTAGGGTAGCACCTGATACAAGTGTTATTGTGATATGTTTTTTGGACTGTTGGTTTACCCAGGGGATACTCTGGAACAGGACATCAATAATTACCAGCTAAGGATCTAAGGCAAGTACATTCTCTGATAATTTCCAATTCCTTGATAATTTTTATAAGTTCAATAATCATGAAATATTACATCTGAATCCTTGACACTGTGCTACACGGACTAGTATAGCTTGGATCTGCAGTCATGAGATGTTACATTGATTATCGTATTGACATTGTACATGACATGTATATTAGACATCGTACATGATAGATTGGACTTGCTCGTGTATTATGACATGTCATGGTTGGATCCACATTACTAGTTGGGGGCGGAGAAGTAGTTAGTAAGAAATATGATCATAACCTCTTATTGCAGTGTAGAATAATGTAAGTGTTAATCATGCTCTTCACTCATGATTAGCCAGGCCCTATAGCTATCGTACATGTTCCCAAGCCGATCATATTTTAAAACTACTATTTCAAACACTTAGAATAGATTACAGTTCTCTATTTAAATTATATACTATATCACCCGTATATGATATTGTTCCTTGTTCTTTTCATTTTCATACATGCACTGACTATATCATATTGCCTATTGCCTGTCTCTTTATATTGCCTGTCTCTCTTTAATTGCCATTGCATTTATTTTACTGTCTTCTCAGTAGCTAGCATCACATGTTTATTGCTTTATAGTCCTTATCAATTAAATGGAACTGTTATTTGAGATTTGTACTTTGCTCCTTCCTGACTGGAAACATTTTTCCAGACTATGCCTTAGAGGACCGGTGTCCGACACTTTATGGACCATATGGTGAGTAGCTGCAACTTGGGCTTGGCAGTTTAGTTGTGATTCTGGGAGGTCTAGCCGGAATCACTAATCTTCTAGTTAGTTCTTTTAGTAGACTATTTGGTACCGGATTTGTCTCCGGCATTTTGATGAGACTTGGATAATTTGTTGAGTTTGATTATTACTTTAGACTTGTGTTTTATTTAATTTTTGTTCGCTATCTTATCGTGCTGTAATCCTGTGATTGAGTATGTGATCATTTTATTTGTGTCATCCGTGCCTCCTTATGGAGATTGGATGCTTGTGTGAGATTGGCTAGATAGTATCAAGACCTTGACAGCGTTCTACCGCCGATGCTGCGGCGTTGGCTGGATGTACATGCGTACTCGTGCCCCAATTCCGGGTGCGGGTCATGACACATTTTTAGTGGTGGCCCATGCAGGTCCAGACTTCACGAGTTGTGCGATGTCATAGTAGTGTGGCATCTTTGTTACACTATTGCGTGCCTGCAATAGGATCTAGGACATAGGATACTAGGATGAGAGCGAGTACTCAATCACAATTCTTTGAGAGATTCCTGGGATGACCCCTGAGAATCTTGTTAAAACTTTCAATTTAAAATTATTCTCTTGTTCCGTCCATTCTCACTTGTTGATTGTTGATAAGGTATTAAATTAGGATCTTGGTTTCATCGTATAGTTTGATTTCATATTAAGATGAATTTACAGACTGATTTATGGTATTATCTGATGACGCATGTCGATGAGGACAGTGAGAAAGATAACACTAGGGCTATTGGACTACTAGATATGGATTTAAATTATAAATTGAAGATTGAAAACGAATTACATTTTTGAATTTTGAGAAGTTGAGATATTATGTTATTAAAATTTATTTTGAGGAATTCAGATTCGATTCAATGAACATAGACAAAACTGTAAGAATTTTTGGAAGTGATAAAATTTTCGTTCAGTATTTGAATGTTGACTTTGAGGAAGGTATATGCATTATACTTTAAATTTTTCGAGGAGTTAGTTTCGAGGACTTTATTTGGAGGATAAAATCTTATAGTGAGAGAGATATATTAGTATATAATAGATGAGGTGCATATGTAAGGATCTGTTGGCTTGAGCATAATTGAGATCTCACTACCAACTGATTTGGGTGTCCATCTAGGATTGTATTGGAGAGAGAGCAGTACTTAGTATGGTGTGTTGTATTTGATATGCACTTGAGTGACAAGGATAACTAGTATCAGCGATTGCAGTAGGTAAGGAAGCTAGCAGTGAGTATGTTTCAAGTAGAACTGTGGTACCTTAGAGGGATAGAGGTATCAGACCTTGGATGCATCATTGACCTATAAAATCACAACTAGGAATATTTATTCCCAATCTTTTATCTTTAATGTTGCTCTTTAGAACTGTACTGTCCTTCCTTGATGATATCGCATTTTGCCTTAATTGATTCTTTGGGATCTGTCTTCAGGATGTCGCCGCAGACACGGTCTATGAGAGCGGGAACATCAGCTTTAGAGGGGTCTGCCACCTCTCTACCTGAGGGACAGACAGCCGTAGTTCCTCCTACATCTCCGATGCACGTAGGTGTATCTGCACTTTTCGGGAATCCTCCTCCCCCACCTGCTCAGAGGATTGCCGCAGCTGTGACGGACAACCTTCCTCCTCCACCGACTCTGATTCCCGGAGGTTTGCCCATTGACGGGGCACAGATGTTTACCTTGATCCAGGGCATGGTAGATGCCCAGAGAGTGACGGCAGATGCTCAGCGAGTTCAAGCTGAGGCTCAGAGGGTGCAAGCTGAAGCGCACCAGACACAAACCGAGCTGATGAGAAAAAACATGGAGAATGCTCATCAGGTGACTCTCCAAGCTTTGGAGAGAGTAGCACAATACCAGCAGTTTCCTGGCCAGCAGCAGCAGAGATCAGGCACTATAGTAGATTTCAAGAGGATGATGCCTCGAGAGTTTAAAGGCACCGAAGGGATACTCTACGCTGACGACTGGCTAGAGGATATAGAGAGGAGCCTGCGATTGACCCAGATTCCGAAGAACTTGCAGATAGAAGCCGCTGGCAGTCAGATGTTCGATATTGCACTCACGTGGTATCGCACGGAGCCGAGAATTACTGCACAAGGACTTACTTGGGAGACCTTCAAGGAACTCTTCAAGGATAAGTTCTTTCCCGACGTGGCATTGGGAACCTTGGAAAGTCAGTTTCATGACTTGGTTCAAGGAAACATGTCGGTCGACGAGTACGCTGTAGAATTCTGTAGATTGAGCCGTTTTGCATCGTCTATGATTCGGGACCCAGGAGATCGAGCCCAGAAATTCAGAAAGGGACTGACGAGAGAGATTAGGTTGCGCACTTCTGGTCATCGTACCGCTACCTTTGAGGCTATCTTGATGGATGCTCAGATTGCAGAAGAGGATCTGGATCTCAGGCCTAAGAGGAGTCACAATACTTTTGAAGATACGAATGGTAGCACAGGACCGGCCAAGCATCCCCGTATTCAGCACCAACAGCAGTACCAAGTACCATTTCATAGTCAACAACAACCATAGACCTTTCAGCATCTACCGCAGTACCTAGCACCAGTTCCTATCCAGCAACGTCTATGGGCGTATCAGTATCAACAACGGTACCAGACACCAGTCCGTGTTCAGCAGAATCAGCAACAGCCTCCGAGAGAGACACAGCAGACTTGTCATTTCTGTAAGAAGCCAGGTCACCTTTGGGAGAGCTGTAGAACGAGGCTAGGACTTTGTTTGCACTGCGGCACTGCGGGACATCGAGTAAGGGATTATCTTCTAGCCCCTTATCTTCCCGGCCAGCGCGCAGCTTCAGATTATAGAGATCCAGTTAGGCTACCTGTGGAACCGTATATTGCTCAGCACCCGCAAAGGGAACCACCCCAGCAGGGCGGGGCATTTGCGATGACGGTCGAGGAGACCGATACTTCAGGTAATGTGTTAGCAGGCTCTGTTCTTTTCTTCCTTTTGTTCCTATCTACTTGATTGATTGATTGATACCTTAGTACCGTAGCTTGTATGCATAATTTCTTGTTATAATGTAGTTAGTAGTACCCCTGATACAGAGACTGCAATACCATGACAAAAGACACCATGACCGTACATATCCCCTTAGGTTGCATGTTGTATGATTGTAGGAAAGATTTTTCTTGGACCATGATTATTGGAGTTTGACCATGACGAAGATTCATGAAGGAGTTATGACTTGACAAGAGAGACAAGATGATTAAAATTCGAGGATAAACATTGATTTAAATAGAGGGTTAAGAAATTAACATGGCATAATTGGTGGTTTATTAATTCCAGGAAGATTATGATATAATTAAATTGGTTATTAAAATTTAGAAATTTTGGGAGACTATCATTATATTTATTTGGTTGCAAGTTATGAATTTTTTAAAATGTTATATTGGATGTTGCATTTGGAGAATCCTTAAGTATCGCATTGTTGAGTATTTTGAGGAAAGAGGAAATCGAGGAATAAAATTATTGATGGACTAATGTTTGAATTCGAACTTTTGGGATGAGATTTACATTTTCTATATGTGCATTGATTAAAATCAAGTTAGAGGAGTGGATATTAAATTTCGAGTATTGAATTATTAACTAAAAAAAATTTTGGGGAAATTTTTGATAAAAATGGACTTTGATTCTATTTCGAGGATTTTTCAGGAATGCAAATAATTCAAAATTTTTGAAAAATTGTGAGAGGACATTATGGATTATTAACTGATTTCGTGATTGATGAATTTAAATTTGAGGGAAATGATAATGTGTATGATTAAACACTACTATGAGGATTTTAAATTTCGAGGACGAAATTCTTTTAAGGAGGGTAGACTTGTCACTACCACGTTCCGAAAATAGGGGTATTTTTGACTTTTTATAATATTTAATATTATGGTAATTACAATTAAGTAATTACATGATAGTATATTTAATTTAAATAATTATGTGATGTGTAATTAAATATAGTATTATATACAGTGTTCATTTATTTTGAACTAGCAGACTTGACCTAGAAGCCAGTAGATGAACACCTGTCGGAATTATGGAATTTTGTATTTAATTATTTATTTAGAATTAAATTCTTGGAGGTAGTAATTAACTACCGTATTTTAATTAATTATTGCGCATTGCCTTTGCTTCGATATTTGGAGCGCTATCCTGACTTTTGTCTTCCAACAAATTTCACAATCTTGCCCTAGACATGCCCGCCTTCCATTCTGCTATTTTTGTAACTCATAATTATGCTCTCTGTACCTTATTTCTAGCCGCACAAAAATCGTCGCGGACGTTTATTTAATAAATCCCTATTTTGTATCGTTGTGCGTTCCAATTGAAATTGGAGGCAATCTTGACCTATTTTTCGTGCGACCCAAATTAGGGCAATATTCTGTTCTGAGTTCTTCATTATTGGTATTGATGACCTGACCTGATTTTGGCCCCATGTACTCCTAATTAATTTTAGAACACAACTTGCATTTATTTCTAATTAAATTGAGGATACTATTTTAACCGATTCTGAAAATCCCAATTTAATTCCAGCGCCCTGCTAATTGAGCCCGTACTAAACATACAGCGCCCCCTGACCCTACAAAACACCGGACACCGAATCGCCCGCCAAATTTTCGTTATTTTATGCGTCTGTGCAAATACCCAAATTTAAGGGGGCTAATTTGCAAATTTGCATTTTTGGTGTCAACATCCATTTGTTTAAACCAATGAGGAACCCCTAATATTTTTAATCATCACCCTCATCCCCACATGAAGAAACCTCATGACAAATCTGGACCACTCATTCTATGGGTCCATCCTCACCCTTAAATTCACACACTCTCTCTCCCTATATAATGTCAAGTCCCATCAAACCCTAATCCCCAAACAAGCCCCCACCTCTCTCTCTCCTCCATCCTCAACTCCAACGTAGGAGTTTCTCCTTTCTTCTTCTCCTTCTTCCTTTCTTCTTCTCTTCTTCTTCTTCTTCTTTTTCTTCTTCTTCCTTTCTTCATTAATTTTTAAAATTCAAATTGAAAAGGGGGGGAACTGGAAGTATTGTTCACCCCTACCCCCTGTGCTCTTCGGCCGGCCGAGTCCCACTGTACCCTGCAGCCGACCACCTTGCTCCGCTACTCCGGCGTTCAGCCCGGCCATTGCTCCGGCCTGCCCGACCCTGCACTACTCCGGCGCCGGCATTCCTCCACCTCTCCCACTGCTCCTCCTCCTAACACCAGCCCTTCCCCGACCAGTGACCAATCACCACCGCTCCGGTCACGCTCCTCCAGCCCGGCCGAGCCCAGCACCCCGGCGCCCCTTCCTCCCTCCGTCGGACAACTCTCCTCCCTCTGCTGCTTTCCTCAACTCCGACGGCCCACTGATCAGCCTCGGGCAATCCGACCTCCGGCCTCCCACCATCCCGCTAGCAGCCGACTTCCCTCCCTGCGGTGTACCCCGGCCGGCCAGCAGACCCCCAACTCCGCTGTGAGTCTCCTCCCTCTCTTCCTGTACTTTGCTTCATTGCCTGTAATATATATCTCAAAATGAACACTGTATTTAAACTACTTATATACTACTATGATTTAAACTACTATTTCATATACTGTACTTATAACTCATATATAGTTTTGTATATGATTTAAACTACTTAAGTCATTTTGAGATATATTACAGTACCCTCTCTCCCTGTACTTTTGTAGATGTATAGCATTTATTTAATTAATGTTTAATACGCATATATGTATAGTAAATAGATACATTAGTAATGTATAATTAATATATGTACATGTATATTATTTATACATAAAATGTTAAACATTTATAAGCATAGAATATATATATATATACTTTAGTGTATATATGTATTAATGTATATATATATATATATATAAATGATATATGAAATGTTTTATTAGTATATATATGTAATCATAAATTGGTAATATATGTATTCAAATATGAATATGTATATTATTTATTTTTATTTAATTGTATGAGTATAGTATGTATTTAAATAAATTGTATAATTAAGTATGTATAATTAATTGTATAAATATGTATTTAATTAATGCATATGTATATATATGTATATTGGGTATTTTTATATGGTATAAAATTAATTTGGTGAATTAATATTAGTATGTTTAAGAATGATGTTGACAATATATATATGTATATTCTAAAAATGTACTTTTGCACATATATGATATATACGTATTTTGGTATATAAAATATAATAGTATACGTACTATTTTGGTATAAATATATATATATATATCTTTATTGTTCAATTGGTATAGTATAATATGTATATATGTATCCCTACTAGATGACCCTAGTTGACTAGTGCCCTACCTGGCATGGCCCTGAGGCCAGTATTTATAGACTGTGTGTTAGGGTAGCACCTGATACAAGTGTTATTGTGATATGTTTTTAGGACTGTTGGTTTACCCAGGGGATACTCTGGAACAGGACATCAATAATTACCAGCTAAGGACCCAAGGCAAGTACATTCTCTGATAATTTCCAATTCCTTAATAAATTCTATAAGTTCAATAATCATGAAATGTTACATCTGAATCCTTGACACTGTGCTACACGGACTAGTATAGCTTGGATCTGCAGTCATGAGATGTTACATTGATTATCGTATTGACATTGTACACGACATGTATATTAGACATCGTACATGATAGATTGGACTTGCTCGTGTATCGTGACGTGTCATGGTTGGATCCACATTACTAGTTGGGGGCGGGGAAGTAGTTAGTAAGAAATGTGATCATAACCTCTTATTGCAGTGTAGAATAATGTAAGTGTTAATCATGCTCTTCACTCATGATTAGCCAGGCCCTATAGCTATCGTACATGTTCCCAAGCCGATCACATTTTGAAACTACTATTTCAAACACTTAGAATAGATTACAGTTCTCTATTTAAATCATATACTACATCACCCGTATATGATACTGTTCCTTGTTCTTTTCATTTTTATACATGCACTGACTATATCATATTGCCTATTGCCTGTCTCTTTATATTGCCTGTCTCTTTATATTGCCTGTCTCTCTTTAATTGCCATTGCATTTATTTCACTGTCTTCTCAGTAGCTAGCATCACATGTTTATTATTTTATAGTCCTTATCAATTAAATGGAACTGTTATTTGAGATTTGTACTTTGCTCCTTCCTGACTGGAAACATTTTTCCAGACTATGTCTTAGAGGACCGGTGTCCGACACTTTATGGACCATATGGTGAGTAGCTGCAACTTGGGCTTGGCAGTTTAGTTATGATTCCGGGAGGTCTAGCCGGAATCACTAATCTTCTAGTTAGTTCTTTTAGTAGACTATTTGGTACCGGATTTATCTCCGGCATTTTGATGAGACTTGGATAATTTGTTGAGTTTGATTATTACTTTAGACTTGTGTTGTATTTAATTTTTGTTCGCTATCTTATCGTGCTGTAATCCTGTGATTGAGTACGTGATCATTTTATTTGTGTCATCCGTGCCTCCTTATGGAGATTTGATGCTTGTGTGAGATTGGCTAGATAGTATCAAGACCTTGACAGCGTTCTACCGCCGATGCTGCGGCGTAGGCTGGACGTACCCGCGTACTCGTGCCCCAATTCTGGGTGCGGGTCGTGACACCTATTACCCTTTTGCGCACTTGGGGTGCGAGTAATAGTTTTGAGACAATCCCTGCCCGAGGTAATATGACATGGCAGTTTTTGTGGACTTAACACCGCTGGTATACTCTTAATTGGGTACGGATGATAAGTTTGAAGACAATTAATATCAGAGATAATATAGATGTGATGATCGATGGTCAAGGACAGAAAGTTTGCTCCGAGATCATATGGATATGGCAAACTCTTGGGTTGTGGACTTATTACCCATGTCGTACCATAAGTATGAATAATAAGCTGAGACGACTAGCACTATCAGCGTTATACGAACGTGATAGTAGAAATTTGAAAGGAAGAACTTTACTCAAAGGTAATGTGGACATGGAAATTTTTTAAAAATATCTTACTCAGAGGTAATATGGACATGAAAAGATGACTCTGTGGGGAAATTGCATAAATTGCATAGATGTAGTTCAGATAATATGTGGACTTGAACTAACTTTTTCTCTGCTGGGGAAAAGGAAATATGGATTTGAACCATTCGTTTCCATTGCGGGCATCCCATGGGGTTTTTTTTGGTGGACCTATTATTTCTTGTGCATGAGAGTGCAAGTAATAAGTTTGAGATAAGCCCTGCCAAAGGTAATATGGACGTGACAGTTTTTTTTGGACTTAATACCGCTGGTGTACCTTGGTGAGTACGGGTGATAGGTTTAGACGATGATCGATATCAGGGGTACTATGGACGTGATGATTGATAACCAAACTGAAAGGTTTGTTCAGAGGTGCGAAGGACATGGCAAACCCTTCTGGGAAAAATTTTGAGTGGACTTAATATTTGTTGCGCTCGTTGAGTGCAAATAATAAATTCGAAAAATAAACCCTATCAGAGGTAATATGGACGTGATAAGTATTATTGATATTAAGGGCATCCCACTGGAAGATTTTGATGGATCCATTACTCTTTTGCACACTTTGGGGTACGAGTAATAGATTCTAGATAAAAACTATCAGAGGTAATATGGACGTGATAGGTTTTGTGGACCCATTACTTTTTTGCTCATGTTAGTGCAAGTAATAGGTTCGAGACAAGCCCTGCCAGAGGTAGTATGGACGTGACAGTTTTTGTGGGCTTAACACCGCTAGCGTACCTTGGTGTGTACGGGTGATAAGAGGAAATGATAACCGATATCAGAGGTAATATAGACGTGATGATCGATATCCAAGACCCAGGATGTTTGCTCAGAGGTCATTGGACATGACAAACTCAGCCGAGGAAAAATGTTAGGACAGCAGTTCAGAGGTAGGATGGACATGAACTAATGTTACATCCTAGACCCAAAAATATACGGGACCTGTAAGCCCTTGATTTTTTCAAAATATTAAAATTGGGATTTTTTGCGATTTTCTGGAATTTTCTGGGAATTATCTGTAATTAAAATCAGAGTTTTGAATTATTAAATAATTTTTAATTGTTAATAAATAATATTAAAATATTATGGAAATAATAGTTTTGGGTGTAAAATGAAAAACTGGACTTAGGATAATTTTTCTGGAATTTATTGGGCCCCGGACCTAATTTAAAACACCTAAAAACTATATAATTATTTATTTATTTATTTATTATTATTATTATTATTATTATTATTATTATTATTATTATTATTATTATTATCATTAATTATATTTTATCCCGGCCCATTTCGGCCCAGCCCGGCCCGCGGCCCAGTCCAACACCCTAACGGGTCGGGTCGGGTCCGCCGGAACCCGACCCGCCCGGACCCGCTAACCCGTCTCCCCCATTCCCCCAGCCCCGAGTCCTCCGGCCATGCCAGCGTCCGGCGCCGCTTCCGCCGGCGAGCCGCCCGCCGCCTCCCTCGGCCCCACGCCCCGCGGCCCTGCCCTTTAAATCCCCTCTCCTCCGCTCGCCGCCACCGCAGCTCCCTCCTTCGCCACCTCCTTCTTCCTCCCCTCTCCTCCGGCTGCTTTCGGCCACGACGGGCTCGAACAGCGGCCGCAGCAGTAGCCGGCCACCGCCTGGCTCAGCCTCCGTCCACCGCCCCTCACCTCGCCGCCAGCCGCCAGCGCCCCAGCTTCCCCCCTCCTCGCCGGCAGCAGCAGCAGCAGCACCCTCTCCTCTGGCCGCCTCCGCCGCTCAGCGCCGGCCGCCCGCTCCGCCCAGCCGCCGGCGCCGTGCCCGCCAGCAACGCCGGCGCCGCCCTCGACCGCCTCCGGCCTTTCCCGCCGCCCGAGCCGCCGGATCTCCGGCTAAGCACCCCTGAACCCTAACCCTAATCCCAATTCTCCGTGTCGTGTCGGATACGACACGGACACGAAAATATCCGATTTTTTGAGCCTCTTCAGGTACTCGTATCTTGCACCCTGTATCTCCGTTTTCAATTCCGTAAATTGCGTTGGGAAGCCTGTATGACCCTCTCGGTGTCCGAACAAACTGTTCGGGACATCGCGTCCTGTGGTGATCGCACACCGCGATCCAAAAACAGGAAAAACCAGACCCTGTTTTACCCCGGAACTGAGTCCGCCCCGCCAAACGGGACGACTTGGTCGCGTGCGGTCTTCACAGATACGTACGCATCGTCGATACGGACGTGTGAGTTTTCGTGGAAGCTGATTCGGGTGTGCGTGCACACCGAAATCAACGCGTATCCGCGGACACCGCCCCGTATCCGCCTTTTCGGTATTTCACCCTAATTTCGTGCGCACACGTCAGATCGAGACGAAACTTACGCCATCGAAAACGTTGACGAAATCGCGTGTCGTGGGCCCCACAAGCCCCGCTCGACGGGCGATTTTGTGTTCGGCTCATCGGAATCCAAATCTGGAATTTCCGTTGGGTTCATATCAGTGTTCCTGATCTGTTGACACTAAGTTTGGTGAATTTGGAGACCTTTGACCCGGACACGTTTTTTGGTGCAAAGCGGGCCCACCAGCGGATCCCGTTTTGGCCCGAAACTGTCGTTTTTGCCCTTGTCTCCAAATTGGACCCAAGGACAGGCGTTTCTAGCTATTTGACATCTTCTGAGCATGATGGTAATATTTATTTCAGCATCCGGAGTCATTTCTGGAAATTTCCCCGAGATACAAAACTGTATTTGGATCCAAACATCAGGCAAGTACCTGCACTTCAAGTTAATCTTTATATATTGTGATAATTAATTCCCTGCCATACATGTACCCTTGATGTTTACACCTAGTATTAGAAATACTGAATTTCATGTCTTGAATATTGGTAGTTCCTGTCTTATTTTTCATGTCGGGTGGGAGAATACCTAGAAGGCATGTAGTTTACCCTTTTCCCTGTATTATCTAATAGCTGTTCGTACACGACTGTCCATCAGCCGGATCTCGATTGTAATGTCTAATAGCCGTTTATGACGGCCAGATTAGCCTTATAAACCCCTACATGCCAACTATGTATTCTAAAAACAAACACAAGTTTACACAGATAGTTCTGGTCATGTTATATTTCTTGCTGGCTATTGTAGTTTCATTTCCTGTTTCATTTATTTCTGTTTCTCATATTCCTGTTTACAGCTAACTCTAAGATAATAATGTTCTGCTAATGCTGTTTCTCAACATGATATCCAATATTTAATTGTCATAAAATATTTAGTTTAATCTTGTTGTGCACTGTGTACTTTGCTCCTTTCCTGACTGGATCCGTTGTTTTAGGCGATGATGAGAACCTTGCCCCCACCTATTATGATCCCTATGACGTAGCAGGTGACACAGTTGAGAAGCCGGTTCCCACTCAGGAGACTACCTTTGAGGTGTAGCCAACCAGTTAGCTAGTTTTTTCCTTTCAGCATAAGACTCGGGTTTGTCCCCGATTTATCTTCTGGCTTTGTATTAACTGTGGATTTGATTATCACAGATTAAATATTATGAAATCCAAGCATGCTTATTCCTGTGATTATCCTTGCCTGTTTATTTTTGTGGATGATATAGATAGTTATTGATCCCAGAAAATGACCTAGACAGCGTACTACCGCCGACACTGCGGCGTAGGCTGGACGTGCCCACGCACTCGTGCCCGAATATCCGGGTGCGGGTCGTGACACGTTTTTGTGGTGGCCCATACAGGTCTATGACTAAATTGTTCGGTTTTAACTTCAGGACCGAACATGCCTGCAAAAAGAATAGGATAAGTTTAGGATCTCATCCACTTGCTTGAATCGTTCTTGACATCTATGTCGGATTTGAATTAATTCCTTGACTTGCATCCTGCCTTGATTCCTGTGCGTCTTTATCGTTTATTTTTGGATGCAGAGTAAGGGATCTACCAGCAAGCGACGAGGTTCCTACAAGATCACCACGAGATGCTCTACCAGCATGACCGTGGAGAACGCACAGACCCTTGGAGTAGCTAATGCGCGTAAGTGATTGTAGATACCGTTCCTAGTATTGTTTAGCTTGTGCCTATTGGTTCGTGACCTCAGCCCCAACCTAGAAATTTTAAAACTTGCTAATAACCTGGAATGCTTTTGTATTTGATAACTGTAGAGTTTGTAGAATCTTTTGTTATTTTGCTAATTGTAGGTTGTTTGCGAACTTAAATAGTTGGTATCTTCTTTCATCACCATCTAGCGCACTTCATTTTGCTGTACTTGACTTATGCTGCTATTCTATAGCCTAGTTTTGCAAGCTTATCATTTATCCAGCTTGTTCATGACATATGTATTAGTGGGTCGACACACTAATGCAATTGTCTACTCAGAATCAATGTATTACGGTCTGATCAACCTTAGTGCATTTTGATTCGCCCTTCGCACTACTTTGCGTGGATTGAGATATACAGTTGACTAGTATACCTGCCCTAGACATGTCTGAGCACAACTGTATTAATACGAGCATGTGAGTAGGAACTACCACGATAGGATTCAATCCACAATCGCTTGACAATTCCCACCTGAATACTTTAAAATGCCTTGACCCCGATATTTCTATTCTATCACCCCACCCTTGAACTCTTTACTATTGATCTTCGTCTTCCTTTATTTCGGAAAGAAGAAATCTCGTGCCTGATATAAGTTAGTACATAGATAGTACTAGATATGCCACATAGGCCGATCACATACTTGAGGATTAAACTTTCATAATTGAGGACATATCATATGTGACATGATCGGCGTTGAAGTTCAAGGATTGAATGACGTAGGTAAACATATTAAGGATTATTTTCTTAGAGTATATGGTCTTTTGTGATGAATGGGTAAACTCTAAGTTGGGTAGCAATGCAGTTGTCAACTCGAGAGGAATATCCTTTGGATTGTGACCGAGTAAGGTTAGATTGGAAGAAGCAAGCCATTATAATTTTGAAAATTTAGAGGAGTGACTAAGATGATTAGTGAGGTGATATCGAGGACCCAATAGTTATATCTTAGGTTTATGATTTTGAATAATGAAGGTAAAATCATCAAATTTCAGACTTGAACATGGGTGGACTACATTTAATTATTTTTCGATTTGATGATTTGAATTACAAATCAAAATTAGTGGTTGGACTACCTAGTTGGATTATTGAGGATGTGAATGAAAAAGTTGAAGCATACAGGTGAATGGGAATCCTAATGGACTCGAATTACTTCCAGAAGAAATTACGATCGTGAGGTAAATTCATAAGCACGTGCAAATCTGGAAGATGTTATATGGACTTAATTAAAAATCTGTCTGTGGGTAATTTGAGGAAGTAAGAAGTAATAACCCTAGGTTGAATCTTGATTGGAACAATAGTCATCTTAAACCTTGAAGTGATTGCAGTGGACATGATTAGAATTTAAATTATCGCAAGGAGATTGCGATTGATGAACATGAAAGGTTAACAGAGTATGGCTTAATTTTAAATTTTGAGGACAAAATTTTCATAAGTTGGGTAGATTGTAAGCCCTTGATTTTTTCAAAATATTAAAATTGGGATTTTTTGCGATTTTCTGGAATTTTCTGGGAATTATCTGTAATTAAAATCAGAGTTTTGAATTATTAAATGATTTTTAATTATTAATAAATAATATTAAAATATTATGGAAATAATATTTTTGGGTGTAAAATAAAAAACTGGACTTAGGGTAATTTTTCTGGAATTTATTGGGCCCCGGACCTAATTTAAAACACCTAAAAACTATATAATTATTTATTTATTTATTTATTTATTTATTATTATTATTATTATTATTATTATTATTATTATTATTATTATTATTATTATCATTAATTATATTTTATCCCGGCCCATTTCGGCCCAGCCCGGCCCGCGGCCCAGTCCAACACCCTAACGGGTCGGGTCGGGTCCGCCGGAACCCGACCCGCCCGGACCCGCTAACCCGTCTCCCCCATTCCCCCAGCCCCGAGTCCTCCGGCCGTGCCCGCGTCCGGCGCCGCTTCCGCCGGCGAGCCGCCCGCCGCCTCCCTCGGCCCCACGCCCCGCGGCCCTGCCCTTTAAATCCCCTCTCCTCCGCTCGCCGCCACCGCAGCTCCCTCCTTCGCCACCTCCTTCTTCCTCCCCTCTCCTCCGGCTGCTTTCGGCCACGACGGGCTCGAGCAGCGGCCGCAGCAGTAGCCGGCCACCGCCCGGCTCAGCCTCCGTCCACCGCCCCTCACTTCGCCGCCAGCGCCCCAGCTTCCCCCCTCCTCGCCGGCAGCAGCAGCAGCAGCACCCTCTCCTCTGGCCGCCTCCGCCGCTCAGCGCCGGCCGCCCGCTCCGCCCAGCCGCCGGCGCCGTGCCCGCCAGCAACGCCGGCGCCGCCCTCGACCGCCTCCGGCCTTCCCCGCCGCCCGAGCCGCCGGATCTCCGGCTAAGCACCCCTGAACCCTAACCCTAATCCCAATTCTCCGTGTCGTGTCGGACACGACACGGACACAAAAATATCCGATTTTTCGAGCCACTTCAGGTACTCGTATCTTGTACCCTGTATCTCCGTTTTCAACTCCGTAAATTGCGTTGGGAAGCCTGTATGACCCTCTCGGTGTTCGGACAAACTGTTCGGGACATCGCGTCCTGTGGTGATCGCACACCGCGATCCAAAAACAGGAAAAACCAGACCCCGTTTCACCCCGGAACTGAGTCCGCCCCGCCAAACGGGACGACTTGGTCGCGTGCGGTCTTCACAGATACGTACGCATCGTTGATACGGACATGTGAGTTTTCGTGGAAGCTGATTCGGGTGTGCGTGCACACCGGAATCAACGCGTATCCGCGGACACCGCCCCGTATCCGCCTTTTCGACATTTTACCCTAACTTCGTGCGCACACGTCGGATCGAGACGAAACTTGTGCCATCGGACTCGTAGCGATACGCTGGTCCTGTGGGTCAAGTTTGGTTCGATTCTGAGAACGTTAACGAAATCGCGTGTCGTGGGCCCCACAGGCCCCGCTCGACGGGCGATTTTGTGTTCGGCTCATCGGAATCCAAATCTGGAATTTCCGTTGGGTTCGTATCAGTGTTCCTGATCTGTTGACACTAAGTTTGGTGAATTTGGAGACCTTTGACCCGGACACATTTTTCGGTGCAAAGCGGGCCCACCGGCGGACCCCGTTTTGGCCCGAAATTGTCGTTTTTGCCCTTGTCTCCAAATTGGACCCAAGGACAGGCGTTTCTAGCTATTTGATATCTTATGAGCATGATGGTAATGTTTATTTCAGCATCCGGAGTCATTTCTGGAAATTTCCCCGAGATACAAAACTGTATTTGGATCCAAACATCAGGCAAGTACCTGCACTTCAAGTTAATCTTTATATATTGTGATAATTAATTCTCTGCCATACATGTACCCTTGATGTTTACACCTAGTGTTAGAAATACTGAATTTCATGTCTTGAATATTGGTAGTTCCTGTCTTGTTTTTCATGTCGGGTGGGAGAATACCTAGAAGGCATGTAGTTTACCCTTTTCCCTGTATTGTCTAATAGCTGTTCGTACACGACTGTCCATCAGCCGGATCTCGATTGTAATGTCTAATAGCCGTTTATGACGGCCGGATTAGCCTTATAAACCCCTACATGCCAACTATGTATTCTAAAAATAAACACAAGTTTACACAGATAGTTCTGGTCATGTTATATTTCTTGCTGGCTATTGTAGTTTCATTTCCTGTTTCATTTATTTCTGTTTCTCATATTCCTGTTTACAGCTAACTCTGAGATAATAATGTTCTGCTAATGCTGTTTCTCAACATGATATCCAATATTTAATTGTCATAAAATATTTAGTTTAATCTTGTTGTGCACTGTGTACTTTGCTCCTTTCCTGACTGGATCCGTTGTTTTAGGCGATGATGAGAACCTTGCCCCCACCTATTATGATCCCTATGATGTAGCAGGTGACACAGTTGAGAAGCCGGTTCCCACTCAGGAGACTACCTTTAAGGAGTAGCCAACCAGTTAGCTAGTTTTTCCCTTTCAGCATAATACTCGGGTTTGTCCCCGATTTATCTTCTGGCTTTGTATTAACTGTGGATTTGATTGTCACAGATTAAATATTATGAAATCCAAGCATGCTTATTCCTGTGATTATCCTTGCCTGTTTATTTTTGTGGATGATATAGATAGTTATTGATCCTAGAAAATGACCTAGACAGCGTACTACCGCCGACACTGCGGCGTAGGCTGGACGTGCCCACGCACTCGTGCCCGAATATCCGGGTGCGGGTCGTGACAAGACCAGGCCACATGGCAATAGCCAGTTGTCACGTCTCCGAGCATAACCCAATTTAATGGATCCTAGCGAAGAGTGCTACGCTATCCGAAATACTAACAAGTCCAATATCAATCAACAACAGGTACTCTAATCTCATCCACAATATAAACAGCAAGAAAGTACTAAAATAAATACTGGAAGATAAATGTCAGTCTCAAAATATCATAGTACAACCAAGAATGTCTGGTGGGGACAAACCCACTACTATGATGAAATAAAAGTACTTAATGACAAATAAAAAAAGTAATGACTAGGGCATCGGCTAACTAGATAATGATGCTCCCAATCCTAGGCAGAAGGCCTACCAACTGATCACGGAAACTCTGATGGTAGCACCTCTAGCTCCTCCGTGGTAGCGTACCTCGTCTCTTGTCCTGGGCCGTACACTGTGGGATAATATGCCTCGTCCAAATCTGGAAAGGTACTAGGTCCTCAGAGGGACGTAACAAGATACATAAAAGCATGTCATATATAAATACTAAATAAAATAAATATAATAAAGGGTGTGCTAACCATCTAAGTGAATGCAATGTGAGGACAACCTTGGTACATATGGATAGGCGTAGGCATAACGTCCATACCGCTCCGAAGAACGTGGAAGCTGCATAGTATATATAACATCTATATTGCTCCGAAGAACGTGGAATCTGCATAGAATATAACATCCACATCGCTCCGAAGAATGTGGAATCTACATAAAAGGAGTCATTGGATCTGTGGATCCTCCGGATACTACAGATTCCAATGTGTATATCCCATACGCCTACTAGTTGTCCTCCCCGCCCAATGTAGATATACAAGTCGAATACTCGGCGTATATACCACGTATCTATATGCCAAGTCTCTACAAATGAAATAATCATGAATTACGTACTAACCGTGATGCATGTCACACACACCGATAGCTAGTCGAGTACGCAAATCCGTATCCCAATATAAATTTGTCACCGTGAAACGTGTAAGAGTGTCAGGTCTCGAAAGATATCAGAGTATCCTCCCAATGGGGTGAGTCTGCTAGCAACTAGGTCAATTACACTACTCATCGACGCATCCGTCGACTGCATCCGAGTCAATGTCGGACGCGCACAGTCATATGAACTAAAGCAACAAGATATCATACAACATATGCATAATTTAAATTAGACAGTAAATATGGCAAGGTATCTTGCCTGAGTCCTCAAGCTGTAAATGCCAATAGCCTGCTCCTGCAGTGTCTCCTGGCTGGTCCACAGACCCTAAGCATACAATATAATATAGCAATCTAGCATCAGACACTAAAGCAATACATACAAAAACTACGACGCTGCTCTTAGGTACTGACGCAAGGGTCACGGTTGGTCGACTACAGAGTCGCGTGGGCACATAGCTAAGGTGCACATGTGTCCTATCCTCAGTTACCGTGTACCTCACGACAATAATTATCAAAGTTATGGTTTAGAAAACTATTTATGTTTAGTACGAATACATGTCCTGATTTCCTATGCTAAATGTACTTGGTTAATGTCTAGATTTTTAAATGAATTACAAGTCTTAATACTAATAGGTCATATGATCAAGATAATTATTAATATATTTATTATTATCTAATCTAATTAACATACTTGTATACGCATCTATATGGGTCAATGTTATTTAGTCTGTGTCGATACACGACACGACGACATGATGATACGACGATATATAATACAACGATACAAGGAAAGAAGAGAGCTAGAGGACGAGTACCTAGTTGGCTGAACGAGGGGGGTCTGCTCGTCGATATGCACGCTCGTCGGCGGTCGACGGAGCTTCGGCGTCGAGCAGTAGGTTACGGCAGCAGCGGCAGTAACTGCAGCAGTTGCAGCAGCGGCAGCAGCGGCCTGGGGCTGTGCTGGTCGGGGGTCAGGACGTAGGGAGGGTGGTTCTCTGCCTGACTATGGTGGTTGGCAGTGCTGGAGGCGGTGGTCGGGGCTGGGAGCAGTCGGCTATGGGTGATCGGGGTCGGGTTTGATGCGAATGATGGGGATGGTTGATGGCGGTGGTACAGGCGGCCCGAGAGGGGTGGTCCGTCATGGACAGCAGGGGTAGGCGGCGGTCTTGGCTGTGATGGTGGCGGCCTGAGGTGGTGGTGGCGTTGGGGAAGTTGGGAAATGGTCGGGTTTTGGAGAGGGGTGTTTGGCTAGGGTTCGGCTAGAATTTTGATCTTTAGGGTTTCATTAGAAAAAATATGTATTTATATAAGGGAGAGTGAATATGGGCTGACCTTGGGATTTGGGCTGGCCTGGGCTCCTTGGGATGGGGCTGGTCCACATGAAAGGGTGTAGAGTGTACATGGGCTTGGTTGGGTCTTGCTTGGATGAGCTTGGCCTCTAATTTAATTAAATTAAAAACTAATGCACACGGGGTTCTCTTGTCAATTGAAAACACATAGGATTAAATTTGGGTGGAACACAAGGGTCATGGGTGTAGCAGGCTCAGAATAGGTTAATACCCTAATTTGGGTTATAGGGAATTGGGTTGTGGTTGTGCCTCAAATTCAAATAGGAAGGGCTAATTATGAGAATTTGGGTTTATTGGAATTATACATGGACGTTTGTAACGAATATTGCGCAGCTAAAATAAAGCACAATATTGAGTATCTAAAAGTTACACAAGGGTCAGATGGGTAGTCTGGCATATCTAGGAAATGTGTACTTAATTAGTTTGAGGGTAACTTCTAGTGTAGCGCTCCAAACATCGAAGCAACGGTGAGGTGTATTAAGTCACATAATTGATGTACATTAATCCTAATTGTATCCAAATTAATCCTAGTCTCTCAATTTAAATTAAATTAATCCTAAATTGGTCGAGGGGGTTTACAACCAATGTTCAAAAAACTCACTGAGGAGTGATTTGCTGAGTGTGGTCTATCCAAAAATGAGGATAGACCTGAAGATTGCTCTGCTGGGGAGATTGGTGGGACAATAACTCAGAGGTAATATAAACATGGCTAGCATCTAACGAGGTTGGTTTTTTGAGTGGTCACTGCAGGAGTGTGCAAGTGGACATAGGGACTGCTCCACTAGGGAGACTTTGGGGACTCATCATCCATTGTGTATCCAAGGTTCCAAGATACAGATGATAGGTTTTACGAGAATTTGTAAAGAAGGAGAGAATATTGCACATGGGTACTTGTTGGGGATTGAAGAACCAAGAGTTGATTAGTACATCTGGGTTATCCCGTCGGCGATGAGGGAAGTACAAGTCTAGTTTAGACGTAGTACTTTTTCAGGAACTTGCCATTGATAGGCATCATGAGCAAGTCACCACTGGATTTTCCTAGCCGGTATGTGCTGTTGGGAAATATAGTTTTCACAATGAATGGGCCCTCCCCTTTAGGTTAGGATTTTCTGGCCGTCTTATGAGTCATGGCGCATACAAGCATCTCCATATCCTAGCCCTCTATGAGTGCTGTTGTAATAACTGTCGGATTATAAAAGAGTACATTGTCCTTTGTCGAAGTTTAAACCTTCATCTTTTTGGAGGTCGTATCCCATCTTCAACATAAGATGGAGTGATTGTTGGTTGTAATGATGGAACTAGGGAAGCTCATCATTTGTTGCGTTGAATACTATTGATAACTTAGCTTATGTCGAACAAGGAGCTCTGTGCACAGGAACACTGCCATGTATACATGACCGAGTTGGTTGATTTGTACGCATATGATCACTACCGCGTGTGCACGATTGTCTACCACGTCAAGGATCACCGCTTGCTGCACATTTTTGTATATCGTACAGGAGAACACTGCCCGTTGCCCATAAGAATTTGTTACGACGAGAAGTACTGAAGACTTTCTCGGATGCTTAAAATGGAACACTGCCTATCATACGCCATTGCTGATGAGTCATGCGGGATATAGCTTTTGTGCACAAGAAGACTTGTTGAGCTACACTGAGCATCTAAAGTCTACAATTGGTGCTTTCTAAGGCAAGGATCATGCCGCCCGGTCTGCATTGCTTCCCCTTTGACCTAGTCATTGAAGGCGCTATTTGTTGTGCCAGTCTTTGAGCAATTACTGACTAGGTTGATGACATCCCTGGTTTCCTGGGCTTTCGTCACTAGAAAGTCGCCTATTGGAGGGAAACTATGTTCGCAATGACTATCCTATCCTCAAAGTCGAGGGTGAGCTCGTTGGCATCAATCAGTTGCTGGATACATCTCTTCAACAAAGAGCAGTCCCTGGTTGGATGATGAATGTACCGATAAAAGAGGCAATATTTTGGTTCATCGACCTTGCCAGCCTCTTTAGAGCATCTGTTGTTGGGTAGCCGATTTTTTTTTCTTCATCAATATATTGAAGATTTCAATAATGTCTTCATCATTGAAGGAGAAAGTCCACTTTGGCATTGGGGCTTCCGATACCTGAGTCGTACAGTCCTCCGGGGAGACCAATAATTTTATATCATTTTTGTGCTCAGAAAAAATTCTACCCCCAGCTTTCGACACTGGTTTGTCTTGTCGTCGAAGGCTACCCCTAGACATGTCATTGTCTGGTTCTTGGGAATCACTGTCCTTACAGCATGACGGGTTGGCAGGGATCACCATGAGATTGCAACCCTCGGCTTACAGAGTTACTGCAGGCCCTGAAGGTGGCAAGACCATGTTTACTTTGATCTCCAGTATTGTCTGGGCTATATCCTACATTATGGCACTCATGGTGTTCATCATCGCCTCAAGAGCATCGAGTTGTTGGTAATCGCTGAAACCTTCCGCCTTCGGTTCCTGAGTCGCACTATCCTCAGGAAAGACGGACATTGTTGCATCATCTTCAGACTCAAAGAAGATGCTACCCCCAGCTTCAGATGATGCTCTGACTATTCGAGGGTGACTTCCTCCCAGCCTGTCATTGTTTGTTCTTGGGAGTTACAGTCTTCAGGGAAGGTAGGCATCATTGCATCATTTTCAGACTCAAAGGAGATGCTACCCCCAGCTCTAGATGCTGCACTAACCCTAGGCACATTGCCGTCAGCTTCCTCGGAAACATTGTGTTCAGGAAAATTCGAAAGCGCTAAAACTTCTTCAGAATCGGAGGGAATGTTAACCCCAGCTTTGGAAGATGCGCTTTCTTGATGAAGGTGATTACCTCCAGAGAATTCGGCATCTGTCCTTTGAGATTCACTATCTTTATGGAATGCTTGATTGTTGCGTATGTCCTAGGGGACACTACCCCTAACTTGGGCCACCCCCAGAGGTTCTTAGGAAGAACTACCCCCAGGGGCTGATGGCTTCTTCCTTGAGCAGGTGCCATGGAAGACTCCTTCCGTATGTGTCATTGTCAGCCCTCCGGGTAATTACCTTCGCGATGCAGTGGTAGAGAGCGCCGAACTGGAGGTATTTGATTATTTTCTCCCTTGGTGGCGGGAAGCTTTCCAGTTGAGTAGCATGAGGCGAAGGACAACTCTTCCTCCTCTGATACTTTTACTTGATCTTTGGGTTACTGTCGAGTAGGTGCTTTTCGTTCACTCGCTGGAAGGTCGACTGCCTGTTTATGAGTACTGCTACTTTATTACAGCAGCAGTCGATGATAATATTGGCACAACAGTGCCTGGAAGGGGGTATATCGCATGTCGTAGTGGTTTTCCTCGCTTTGCGCTTGTGAGTGATCACTTCACGCAAATCATATGAAGGGTGTTTCATCCTTGCATCCTCTTTGCAAGTTCGGGTATCCCGGGCAAGCAGATGTGCAGGTGATGTATTTTCTCCTGGACCTGGGGTTCGTACACGAACTTTCCCCGAGGTACTGGTGGAATACTTTTGGAACTAACCTCGTCCACTGGTCCCTGTGGGTTGGACGCTTAGGTCAGTTCTGTAAAAACTTTTCGTCAGAGGCCCGCATAATAGTTAGCGATGCCTGTTGGCGATCACTCATATGTGAAGTTGCTTGAGCTCGACGAGCTCGCACTGCCCTAGACATCTTCAATTTAGCACTCACAGGCGCGTAGTAAGAATAGTCCATATTTGGGTTTCTCCACTCTCAGTAGGTCGTATAGGATCTGCGCCGCGTGAGACACGGTCGAAAACATAAGTTCTTTTGCTGTTAAAGCCGCATGCGGGTATCTGCCTGCGGTCGTGAGTTGATGCCGCATGGACAATCTTATGCGGTCTGCGAATTGATGACGCAGGGACAGTATTATACGGCCTCCTTCTTGGATGCATAGGACCTGCCCCAGCCCGAGAACTTCTGGCATCATAGTATTTTCTTTTGCCATATTCTGATTGCTGAGCAGTTCCTGTGCCAGTCGAAGATGTCGTATAGACGTGGACTTCCTCAACAACAGATTGAGAGATGGATATCGCCTCCTTCGCATTTGGGCGAGGCATAGTGGCCTTTTTTACCCATGTTCTGCGGGTCTTCTTGGACTTGGCTTGCCATGGCAAAGGATTCATACTTCCTTCAGAGAGCATTTCCTCAAACGCTTTCTGGTTGAAGCGAACTACCAACATCTTTTACGTTGAGCCAAGATTGGTCACATAAGATTGCGTCACTAATTTCTCAACAGAGGAGAATTTGGTCCCCAGCAGAATCGCCATCGCGTTTGTCATTTGATATTAAAATGAGAACTAAAAGAACTTGATTTTGATTAACAAACTAGATAGTACAGAGAAGAGTACTAAGAGACAATCTAAGTATAATTTTTTTTGATCTGGGGGGTGACAATGGAGGATTAGGAGTGTAGCAAGTCTCTTTACTCCGTGGACAATCCGGACGCGGAAATTTCTCTCCTTAGTTTTAGTGTGAATCCGCAGATAGCCAGCCCTTTTATTTCGGTCTCTCTATGAAGCACAAAAAGCCCCCCTTTAGAACGTTCCAGTTTCTCCTATTTATAGCCATCATGCTGATGGGCTATGGGTGTCGCATATGCCTCTGTTTGGTGGTCGCTTAAGGCTCCTTCAACATAATGTGGTTGCGATTGTTGGCGCATGGTGCGGGGAAGCCGCCACGTAGATTTGGTTAGGATTTTCTGTTTGAAGATATCTCGAGGCTATTGTGTACATAACTCGGTCAATTGGACACTTGGTCAAAACTAATTGTACGAGAAGTCGTCTTCGGTTGTAACCAAAACATTTGTGAGTCGAGAGACGCATACTGTTGTAGTCACATAGAAGCTCTTATTTAGCCTTGGTCGGAATGACCATCTGGCCGTATATGGACGAGGCCGCATCGGTCGTGAAGTCGCATACGTACTCTTGTTTGGCCTTGGTCAGGTGGACGCTATGGCAGCATGATGTCGAGGTCGCATGGGTCTTGAAGCCGCATGCGTACTCTTGTTTGGCCTTGGCCAGGTGGACGCTATGGCCGCATGATATCGAGGCTGCATGGGTCTTGAAGTCGCATATGTAGGAAATTTGTCATGGCCCATCTGTCGAGGCAATTAATGCACTAATGTGACTTATTGTCTTTTCCTGAGCCATCGTCTGCACGGATTTTGAAGCATCTCATGGTGATGAGAGGCGTTAGAGCTTCTGACCGACATCAAAATCTGTGTTAGAAAGTTTTATGTGACCGCCCTACTCTGTGGTTGTTCAGGCCATATATAGTATACTATGCGACTTCTCTACGACTTGGTTTATCAGACTGCATATGGATTCTTTATGACTTGATTATTCAGGCCGTATGAAGGCTATTATGCGACTTCAGTCTCATTGTATCTATTATATTTTATGCGGCATGAGCTCTATACGGACTGTAGTATTTTTATGCTTCTACAAGCCTCTTCAAAACTTTCGAGTTACCCTCCATCAATTAATAACACATACTCACACATTGAGTATCTCGTAGATGGTCGACGCTCTCTATCGCTCCTCCTCAATGGAACCATTGGTGCTGGCTGTATACCAATAGTCTTCTTCCATTCAGGAACTACCTTCTCGACATGCTCATTCTCCTGAGGGCCACCCTGACCACCATCAGGAGGCTGGTGATCAAGGTTGGGAGTAACTTCATATACTGGCTTCCCTATAACTGGATCCTCTGCGATGTCCTCTGAAAACTGTTACAAGAAAAATGACTCTAACTCAGGCAATTCCTCAGCCTCAGAAGGCATCTCGGAATACTGAGTATTGGTCATGGTCTGATCCTCGACGAATACCATATCCCTTCTTCTGTAGAGATTTTTTCCCACTGGTTTGCAGAGTCTATAGCCAAACTCATCCTGACCGTAACCGATAAAGACGCACCGCCTCGTCTTCAGCTCAAGTTTGGATCTTTTGTCCTTCGGTACATGCACGAATGTCTTACAACCAAACACACGCAGGTGATTATATGACGGATCTTTGTCGTGCCATGCTTTGTCAGGAACATCACCCTTCAAAGAAGCACTAGAAGATAAATTAATAATATAAGTAGTTGTGTAAAAAGCCTCACCCCAATAGTTGTCCGACAAGTTTGCATCTGGCATCAAACACTGTACCCTCTCCATCAGCGTCTTGTTCACTACTACACCATTGCGATGAGGTATCTTTGGTGGAGTCTTCTGGTGTTGTATTCCTTGCTCTCTGCAGTATGCATCAAAGGGACCAATATATTCGTCGCCATTGTCCACCAACAAATAACAACTTCTTGCATGTTTTCTTTTCAACGGAGGCCTGAAACTCCTTGAAAGTGGGCAGCACCTAATCCTTTATCTTTAAGGCATAGATCCAAACCTTTCTGGAACAATCATCAACAAAAGTTACAAAGTAAGAGACACCACCAATGGATTTTACCTTCATAGGACCGCAAACATCCGAATGAATCAATTCGAGCAACGCCAGCTTCCTTAAACTTGGGTGACTTTGGAAAGACACCATATTTTGCTTCCCAGCCAAACAGTGCGTGCACCTCTCCAATTTTGTAGACTTTAGCCCTGGAATCACCTTCATGTTCACAAAGTTGCTCATCCCCTTCTCGCTGATATGGCTGAGCCGTCTGTGCCATAACTCGGTAGACGCATCAGTAGTTGCGTTACCTACTTGGCCCCCTGTGCGCTCCCTTCCATATAGTAGAGTCCGGACCTCTTGCTTCCTCTAGCAATCACCATCGAACCTCTGGAAAGCTTCCACTGACTGTTTTTAAAGAGATTGAAGAAACTCTCGTCATCCAACCTTCTAACCGACAGCAGGTTGAAAAGGATATCAGGGACATGACAAACATCTTTTAGAACAAGAACTGCACCCGTCTTTGTCCTCAAATGCACATCTCCAATGGCAACTGCCTTCGACACATCTCCATTTTTCATCTTCAATACTCCACAGTCGCCTGTTGTGTAAGTAGCAAATAGTGCCCTATTGTGAGGTACGTGCACTGAAGCACCTGAGTCCACCAGCCAAGAGTATTCATCGCAAGCGAGGTTAATAACTACCTCATCACCTACAATGATCAGATCGCATCCATGTATCGAGGCCACAGTTGTAGTAATCTCGCACTGCTTCCCCTTTTCGCCCTTCTTCACTCTCTTCCAAACGAAACAGTTTCGCTTGATGTGGCCCTTTTTGCCACAATGGTAACACTCTAAGTCATCGTACCGACCATTGGACATTTCCCTACTTTTGTCACTGCCACCGCCTGGACCCCTGCTTTTACCACTTCTGTGGCTCTCTAAAACAAGCGCCTCTGAGTGGGATGTGGATGAAGTGGCCTGAGAATATCTCCGCATCTCTTCATTCAGTACCCCGCTCTTGGTAAACTCCAGACTGACCACGCCTTTAGGAGCATGAGTGATCATAGACACTCGTACGGTCTTCCACGAGTCTGGCAATGTACACAGCAGCCATATCCCTGAACCTCGTCGTCGAATTTGACTCCCATCATGGATAGTTGGTCAACCACGCCCTAAAACTTACTCAAATAATCTGTAATGTATGCCCATCTTTGTACCGCAGAACCATCATCATTCGGATCAGGAATAATTTATTTACCTCGGTCTTCTTCACATACAAAGATTCCAGCTTATCCCACAGTATCCTTGCGTGCTAAATACTGGCAATGAGGTCCTAGTGATCCCGGCTACCAACCCAGAAATTACTCCTAAACTAGGGGGTCCCTGTCTGCACCATCGACAGACTGAGGTCCATAAAATATCGGACACCAATCCTCCGGATCCTCTGGAAAAATATGTCCAGTCAGGACTGGAGCAAGTACACCTCTAACAGCAGTTCCAGTTAAATGATAAAAACTATAAAACAATTATAGCAAGTAGCAAGGTGAAAAAAATAAAGTATGAA